>JAYRCH010000672.1:0-222311 GCA_037179445.1 Phengaris alcon alcon
AGATGGCCTTAAAACATATATTATATTATAGGATGTCATTAAAATACAGAAATTTAAATATGATTTGTAACAAATGGATCAACATATAAGATTGTTATTTTTATTTAATTTTATACCTAACTACAATCGTAGATGCTACAAGGCAGCTATTTTGACACTGCATTATACAGTCTTAGATTAACATACCTACCATATTCCATAATATTTTCGTATTTTCACAATTTCTCTATTTCCCCGACGGTAAGCGCCTTGTTACAAGTTTGCAGGACTTATTACTAATGTATGTAAAGTTTATTTATGTGTAATAAGTAACACAACCCCTCCGAAACGGCTTGACCAATTTTTATGAAATGTATGTAGTTAGTGATTTATTCCTGTTCATAGTTAAGAGAGAAAAACGTCTGTTGGGCACCTACAGTTAGTAACTAAATAGTAACAAGTGTCCGTGGCCTAGTGAAAGACTTTGTAACCCAAGAGAAGATGTAGGTTCGAATGCGGTGTACCAATACGACTTTTCTAATGAGGTTTTTTAAATTCGTGACATCTGACAGCTTTTGGATACGACAAGGACCGTCGTGCTACCAGGCGCCACCTGGTGACAGAAAAAGAATCGAAAATTCTTCTTGACCGTTTTTGATACCACTTACGCCACCAGATGACACTATGTGTGCGTTGGGTCTGCCCCTAGCGGAAGAAAAAATATCAAACACCCTCATTTCTAAGGGAACTACGCTGAAGGGCAGTTGAAAGTAAAGAAAAAAGAAGAAAACGCAAGAAAACCACTTGTCAAAGAAGACTATTCTCTGTTCAGACCCAATTTAAATTAAACTTGATCAAAAAATATTAAATTTCACCGTATTTGTTCATCATTGTATTTCTTTATTGCACTGTGAATAAAAAAAATTTACTGTGAATTAAAACGAGTTTGATTTAGAATACCTGAGATATATTATATATTTCATGCACTGCTTATGAGAGAAGGAGAGAAATAAAATGTGCGCACGCACTGCTATCTCTTGCTCCTATAGTAGTATACGAAACGTAATTCTCTTTTTTTCATTTTCACTAACTTATATCTTCCTCTCAACTTACGTTCACCTCGCCCGATCACACTTTTCGTAACGCTCTCGTCACGCATTCACCAGCTTACTCCCCAAGTCAAGCGTGCGTAAAGCAGTTTTACTTCAATAATATTTTCCTTAAGTTGAATTTAATGATAATTATACATATAATATACTATCTTTTGCCCGCGGCTCCGCCTGCAGTAAATACATGTAAATACAGTATCCTACAGGAACACTGTACTTTTCTGGATAAAATGTAGCCTATGCTTAAATGCAGAGCTCAAACAACTACCATACCGAATTTCATCAAAATCCGTTGAGTAGTTTTTGCGTGAAAGAGTAACAAACATCCATCCATGCATCCATCCATCCTCACAAACTTTCACATTTATAATATTAGTAGGAGGAAATTATCATTTTAATGTAATTAAAAAGAAGACAGGCGCAAACACAGACAAGTTCATTTTTTTTTTCATTTATACTGCTTTGTAATCTTAGTAAAATTACAGCTTTAGATTAAAAACTTTAAATATCACTCTGTGTCTACTAATAATGAAAAAAAAGTAAAGTAAATCTTGGAGAAGAATATAAAATAGGTTTTTATACTTTGTTTGTGAATTTGTTGTACGAATTACGACTTTATCGCAATGTAAATAAGTGACATCTTAAATTGATAGAAAATAAATATCATTACGGAAAGCTTCAACAAAAGTAGGATGTGGATAGATTGACTAATTATTATTACCATCTTCTTCTTTCCCATATGCTGTCGTAAGGCGAATAGGTAACGACATATTATGTCCTCTTCTCCTACTAATAGCCAGGTATCTATTTAATAAATTTATAGGTCAGAAAAGTAAATCTTGACTGAAATTAAAGATCAGAGGCTTTATAAAAATACAATGAAAGCAGCTATGAACTGTAACATTTGTGTCGGCGATTTGTTTTCGTGTAAACAGTTTTTCAGTGCTAATGCGATGAAGCCAGACAGAGTCATTTCAAATCATAAGCCCGCTCCCAAACGAACAGATTGGGCCGGATATCGGTAATTTCCCATCCCAGGCAACTAATTCGCTACAGATTAGCGGATAGTCTAGCAATAAATACTAGTGATTTATCCGTGGACCGGGTGCATTCGATTATGATGTTATCTAATGAGGCATTTGCGGCGGTTTACCTGATAATATCCGGATTAGGCTCAGTGTTGGTCAATATTTTGGTAATTTCGCGGCTTTAGTTGGTGTCTAACTGAATGTAATATAACTTATCTAGTAATAGAATCTATGTGATAGATTTCTCTTCATTGAAGATATTTACAAAAATGCAAAGATTTGTTTATGCGATACCTGAAATAAAATGTATTAAAAAAGTATTTAAAAATCTGTAGATCGATTTTGCTAATTAAATTTTATAATAATACAATGTCGAAGTAGTCTCTTTGTGATTATACAGCAAAATGGTATATTCTCATAAACGTCAAATCAACGTCAAACGCGATTTGATTGGTCCAAACTCTATCAATCAGTTTATGATATCAAGACAATTGAAATTATAATTTAAGAAATTATAATTCATACAAAGTAAATTTAAAGTGTAAACTAAATACGACAATTAGGGTTCTGATCTTGGGTAATTTAATAGTTCAGAAGTTCTAAATTAATAAATTAATAAAAAATAGAGAAGCCTGCCTAAAAGAATCCTGCATAATATACTGAATTCTTTATTCGTATTCTATTCTATAGAAAAATCTAAAGCGACAACTTAGGCCTTTTTCATCCGTTATTGGATGATTTATACAGTATTCTCCGAGTGGAGTAACCACTCTTGAAATACTGTAGTGCCTGGGACAGGCGGTTTTTAAATATCGTACGTGTAATGTGTAATGGCAATATAATCTCAGAGATCACTCATGTCCAATATTTAGGCGTAGTACTAAACAAGTCGATGACGTTTTCGAGTCACATAACTAACACCTTACGAAAAGCGAAATTTATACTCTACAAATTATATCCGATACTTAATTCGCGAAGCAAAATGTCCCTAAGACACAAGCTTATATTATATAAAGTATGTATGAGAACGATACTCACTTATGCGTGCGTCTCTTTCGCACAAATAAGTGAGCCTCAAATGGACCGATTGCAAAGATTCCAAAACGGGTTTCTGCGCATGGCAACAGGAGCCCTATTACATGCGTAACATCGACTTGCATAGAGACTGCGAACTCGTCACTATAAAAGCCTATATTAAAGAACTCGTAGAAAGATTCTTTGATAAAGGCAAAAAACATCCAAACCCTCTCATCCAAAAGGCCCTAGACTACAACCACGATCCACAGACTTTTCGACACCCGTACAAGCGGCCTAAGCATATCTTAGCCGATCCCATGGACCCGATCACAAAATACGTAACGTACTGTGTACAGTTACGTTAACACAAAACACACGCACCCGCGAAGCTAGTATCGCACGGGGGGTCGACGCCGGCGACTACTTCGAACACCCACATCCGACACGATCACACCCACAGACATACTGACCGACCCTAACACGGGACCGAACCCGAACCCGAGTTCGTGTTCGCATCCTAGTAGCCTAGGTACACTACAAATTAGTGACCGCGACCGCGATATTGACCTCTACCAATACCGCGAACCTCATCGACATTAGGACTTACGCGCGCGAGTCATCCCGACCGTAGGCGGAAGGGGAGAGGGACGGCCATCTCAGTACCGAAATCACTAATAACTCGAGCTCCTTTTGCGGGATAACTTGCACGGTGTTAGTTTTTACTACCGCACGCGTGCAACCTCACTCTTGAGAGAGTGAGGAAGGGGTCGGCCCCTTAGCAGGGGGGACCCGTGTCCCTCTCAACCTAATAATAGCTTACAACCCGTAGCTATCCCCAATATCCGGTCTGAACATCACCCGGGTGATGTTAGGGAGGGTAAAACCCTACCATTGTCTCTCACCTAATCAATTCACCTAATCAATCGGTGGCAACCAGGCTAATTATAGTCCGACGAAATTACAGCGGTCTTAACCCGACCTTTAGCGTAGACCATTTTGAAAAAAAAAAAAGACTCTCAAAAAGTGCTAGTTTATTGATTTATACGATACTATTCTTCTTGTAAACTGTCTTATTTTTTATTGCACTATTTAGGTAATAAAAAAAATTAAAGAAAAATACCGTAATTATTTTCCTGTGTATATAAGATTCGGTAAAATCAATTACGGATATTTAGGGCATTATATGATCTACTGCTAATGTATAGACGTATAGGCAGAAAAAGAATTGTTGTACTCAAAAAAAAAATTGTCCAATATATGGGCGAGTTTGTATGTATATATTATATGTATGGGTGAATCTGCGCCCAACGCAAACTCGCCCATATAATGGAAGATTTTTTTTACAATAATTCTTTTTCTGCCTATACGTCGTATAGTATGAATTAGTATATATATATTAATTCATACTAATTCATAGGGAAGCCCTGGCCTATATTTGGATGAGGGTCTTCAGAAGGTAAGTGATAAGTGAAGAGTAAAGCGGAGGTTTACGTCCACTTCAAAGTAACTTCCACTTTAAATAAAGCAAAATCTCTGAGACGTTTAAATGTAATTTGTTTTTGTTATTTTCATTATTTTTTTGTTGAGTCCATCATTAACTTTGCAGATGGCGAAGATAATATTTTTTTTTATCTTATGATACCTGGATATATTTCATATTACAGTACGTGTATATGAAAATAAAAAGTATCTTAGCCGTCTCAGGTATTTCATTTAAACTGTATAGCAAGCGATGTTTTATCTTAACATAAAATATTATAGTATCTACGCCATCTGTGATGCCCCTTATTATAGAATTATACATAAATAACAATGTCTTAGATAATTTATTTATATAATGTTATTGATTTTATGCCATTTATATTAACAATATTGATCGTGTGTTATCACTAAATTCTATAAACATATAACAACAACAATAATGGTACAAGGAAACAAGGCTTATATAAAATGAAAATGGGATTCAAAGAATATAAGCTTGTGATGTACAGGATGTTTTATTTGTTGCAGCCCCTGTGTATCCGGCCTCACATCCTGTCGCCAGCGCCGTATCTCGTGTTTGCAGCAAATTTTAATCGTGTGAACCAGACTTAAACGAATTCTGAATATTTTCAAATATTTATTGCATTTTGCATGCAATACTTTATTTCAAAGATCTTATATATACATATATATAGGCCAATAAGATTTTAATGGATAGTTTCAAAAGGGGTCCGTGCAAAATGTAATGTAGGAATTGGAATATTATTTATAATAATGTGGTATTTTCAGGAGCTTTTTAGCCGCGATACATTATTAATCCATAAAAATTAAATACGTTATAAATTGAAGTATATTTTATAAATAAGTTTTTTGCCACGAAGACTCACGCAAGGCAAAGCTAGTTTATTATAAGTTATAATATTATCTACTATTTTGATTTCGTAACAACTTTGTGTGCATTTACAGCTCTTTATTGAAATCTATTGCTCTAGATTTCCTTTGCATTATAGATCCCACAGAAATGCCAGTAAATTATTCAATTTATCGCGCGGACGAGAGTTCTTTTTAAATGGATGACTAAATAGATTTGTATTGTCGTATATAACAAGTTTCTAGACAAGGTTTTGTATCATATATATCAGAGCAACGCTTGTGAGCTGTGTCTGTGACTCTCAAATTGAGAACCTTGTCTAGGAACTTGTTATAGAAAACAATACAAATCTATTACGTCATCCATTTAAAAAGTCCTCTCGTCCGCGCGATAAATTGAATAATTTACTGACATTTCTGTAGTAATTGTAACGCAAAGGAAATATAGAGCAATAACATTCAATAAAGAACTGTAAATGCACACAAAGTTGTATGTTAATATCGTGTTGTGATTTATGCGAGGCGTCGACGCGATTAGCATGGAAGAGCCCACACGCCGTTTGGCGCGTTTCAATTACTACGGGCGGGTGTTACTGAATTATGTATGGGACAACTTTGATTGAATCGTTCTGGACCCCATGTTAAAGTTGATTTCTGTATTTGATTTATCCCGAGGCCATAATATACAAAATAATATTTTTTAAGAATAAAATATGAAATTAATTAAATATATTATTCTTATACTTTAAAATAGACAATATTGTATATACTTATATATACTCGGTTTCATGAAAACGGCTGCAAGTAAAACCATGAAATTGAGTATGCAGGGAGTTTAGAGGGGAGCAAAATCGAGGTAGGTCGGTTTTAGCCCTGGGAAATTGCGGATTTTAAAGCTATATATTATATTTTTTCTTTCGTCGAGCCACAATCCTACTACAATTATAATTGTAAAAATTTATGAGGATGGATCGACTTCGATCGATTTCGAGAGATCGATTAATAATACATTTTACTGAACTGAAAAAGTACAGTATTCCAGTGGGATACGATAATTTACGCGAGCCGCGGGAAAAAGCTAGTTATCAATAATTTCGACTCTATTATGTCAGTCCGATTAGCAGTTTGGTATGCGTAGGTATAACTATATTTTTCTCCCGGCTCCGCCGGCGTAAATATAGTATAAAAAGTAGCCTATGTTTTAATCCATAGCCTAAACTACTACCATCCCAAATTTCATCGAAATTCGTTCAGTAGTTTTTGCGTGAATGAGTAACAAACATCCATCCATCCCCATAAGGTGACACATTTATAATTATAGTGATAATATTTTATTTATATCAGTACATAACTTAAAACCAATTACATAATAAATTATGAAATGCCTGTAAAGTCTTGTCCAGTTTGTCTTGTAGGATTTTTCTTCGTTTGAAAATTCGGAATGCGGTGGGATCGAATCTCGGTCTGATAAATATTTTTGTATTTATTTTTATTTTTTAAATTTATTAGAACTCTGAGCTAAGCTCTGGTACCCAGGTACTATGTATGATATAATAAAAAATCTTAAATATGTGTACAATATAAAAGTATTAAATATAATATTTCCGTTTTCTGGTACCCATAACACAAGTTCTTCGAGAACATACCACGGGACCAGATTGATGTGGTGTGAAAGCGTCCATAGATATTGTTATATTATTAATTAGGTGACAGTCTTTTGAACGTCACTGTTCACTACTCCAGAGCAGCGGCGGGTGCTTAAATATATTATATTGTGTATAAAAATACATGTTCGTCGATACCCTGCACGATACGGTAGAATGAAAAAAAAAATCCCCACTTCACATGTATGGAGCTGAGCCATTCCTAAAATATAAAATCATTGTATTTAAGAATATTATGATTTTAAAACTGAGATTTTTACACAGTATATAACTATATCAAATTTGATACATTTATATTCATAATTACAGAAGTTAGTAGTGCAGAGAGCCAGAGGGACGGACAGAGCGAAATTATAAGGGTAGTACTACGGAACCCTAAAAACTGAGCACCTACTCAATAAAATGTGCACTTATTTATACTACTACATGTTGTCCGCCACTTCGTAAGTGGAAAAAGAAATTACGCAGGAAACATACATTTTATTGGGATAAAAAGTAGACTATGTGTTAAATCACAGTTTAAACTACTATCATGCCAAATCAAACTCCGTTGAGTACTTATAGCGTGAAAGAGTAACAAATATCCTTACTATAAATACAAAACTTTTTTTTAATAATATTTTTCTATCGACGTCTTCTCAGACCGGGCCCTTGAAGGGGCCTTGGGCGGGGAACCATGGTCAGAGGCTGGAGGCTTACATGGGGTAGGAAGTTTATAATATTAGTACGGATTTACATATTTAGGAACTATACAACTTCAATATTGACAGCTCATGTTGCTTTACTTAAAAATCGGCACACGAGGTGCTGATTTCTAAATGCAAGCTTAAAGTATTTTATGCAGCGATCGATTGACGCGCGAGCAAACTAATTCCGTTACTTTAATTTGATTAAATTCCAGCAAGTTTAACGTGCAAATTTGTACTACACTACGAAATTGATTCTGCCAGGCAAAATAATGTGTAGTAAATCTCCATTAGTTACCTGTGTAGAATAATTAATAGTGAGGCTTAGCTAAACCCTTGTTAGAGCTATAGTTCTAAATAATGTATTTTGTGTACAAATTGGTCGTACATTTGGTAATTAATATTATTGTCACATTTTTCCTACTGTTAATAATAAGTATTAGCTTAAATTCGCTATTAGAAAAGTATCTTAGAGGTGACGTTAGTCGATTCACACTGCGAGGATTCGAACCGCGCTGTGAATCGCCTCAACACTGTTACTGAATAGGTCGATTCACACCGCTAAACATTTTGGTGTGAATTACCCCAGATATTTTTTAGAAAGGTCGATTCGTATTTGGATTCGGACATTCGGATTGCAATAATGCCAAAAATCTGTGGAAAAATGCCAAATATCATAATACCTGATTATTATATTAACAGAGTTCGAACTCATCACATTCCGAATATCCGAACAACGTCAAAAATAACCAAACTGCTAATCAGACTGACATTATAGAGTCGAAATCATTGATATATTTTTGCACGACGAAAGAAAAAACATACCTATACACGCACAGTTTCCCAGGGGTAAAACCTAGCTCGACCGATTTTTCTCCCCAAAAACTCCCTGCATATCATATTTTATGCAAATACGTGCATCTGTTGCCGAGATTACGATTATATATATATACAAGATTGTCTCGTTTAAAGTTTAAGATAATATTATTATAATTATGGCATTCGATACCACTGTAAAATTAGGATTTAAGGGGTCTACTTCGAATTCCGGGAATGTATAATATGTAACTTCTTTGAAACTCGCCTCGCTAAAAGTTTGGTTTGACGAGAGAGTGGGAATACCATAGCCCTAAGGAGTAGGTTCTCTGGTAATCCAGCAGCAGTTCAATAGAACAATAATATTAAGTGCATAACTTGAATGTTATGTTTGTTTAATGACATTTACCAAGTTACCAAGTGTGCGTGAATAAATTTTATCAATTACGTCTTGTATCCTTATAAACAATACCTAAAGGATAGTAATAATACTATTATAGATATCACTAAATAGGGGAAAAATATAAATAATATTTATTAGCAACAAACTTTGAAAGCAAAAACTAAAAGAAATACAGTTATAGCCGAATTTAAAAGGGGAATTATTTAAAAAATATTATTTTATACTGTTTTCTGCATTTTTACTTTGGAAGTCAGTTTTTGTTTTTTTTTTAATAATAATTATTAACGATGACATTGGGCTATGTAACTACTATTAAATTGTGCCAGTACACAACCTGGTGAAATATATGCTCCTTAGAGACAGCTCTTTCAATGAGTCTTTAAAGAGCAAAATAGATCACCCGTACATACATGTATTTCGCAGAATCGGTTGTGTACGATAGGTGCGAATAATGTTTACGGCAAGTGAACGTCGCAGCACCTAGTCCCTCGGCTTATCAATAACTTACCTCTTGAGTTGCAAGCTTCTCTTAAACCAAAGAATATTAAAAATAAATTTAAAAAAGAAACACTTTGATGCGACACATTTTAATAATATAATGGCTTAGCTCCTATTCTTCATTATGACTTCGTTATAAATATTTTATAAAATAATATTATTTTAAAACTTATGTTTGTTGTAATAGACTAAGTACTATTAATAACCTAGTTGGTGCTAACTTGTAATAACATCCATACAAACCTCTGTGGTTTCTTGATGTTATTGTTACATGAATGTTTAAGATGTATTATTTAAACTGTAAATAAATGAAAAAAAATAATAATAACACATTTTATGTAAGTTATAAATACAAAAAAACCTCCGCTATTCTCACTCTCTCGGCAAAACAAACTCAAGCGTTATTTTATGCCGGCTTTCTGAGAGGCCGTGGTATTTCCCCAAATAAGCGTTACTGATCCGTGGACCTAATAAATAGTGATGATAATTATTAGATACTATATTATTAAACAATTATTATTATCTAGTAGTCTGCGGAAAATGTACCAGTAAGCATTAAGTATAATATTGTAACGATGATGGTCATCATGAATATAATTTTGGCAATAGCAAAATTTCAAAGATATTGAAACCTATCCTGACAGCAAGTTTGAAATTTCTAAGGACTGATTTTTCAATCGTCAGATATCTCTTACCTGAGGAATCAATATGTGACTTTGACAGATTTTTCATCTAAAACTGTCAAAGTCACATATTTATTTCTCAGATAAGAGTTATCTGACGATTGAAAAATAAACCCTAAGTCTGCTAGAAGTATGCTTACTCTCCCTACTTCCATAAAAAACGCGATTTTGAAAGATATGGACATATGGAGGATACATCCATATTATCTTTCAAAATAGCGTTTTTTGCCGCTTAGTATCTCCTATAGTACAAACGATAATATGGGGGCACGAAAAGCCGCGCTATCAGATAGTAAACAATATTTTTAGAACTCACGTTAAAATTAGCTCGTACCGATTTCAAAATTATGAAGATTGAGCAGAGAAATAGTTACATTTCTTGAATTTTAATAAAAATTTCTTCATACTTTTTAGCGCATTTTGAATAATATGTATTATTGTATTTGGAATACGGTTTTCATTTATTTGCATAAAAATAATTACTTCTTTGAGAGTGTTGTGTAATATTAGTTTAAAAAAGGTTACATAGCAAAGGATACGTAGGTGCTATATACTGTGACTTACAACTTATTTTGTGTATATAAGATCGTTGCTTGGTGTGGATCTTTTATATGTGTCTCGTCTCCTAGTTGATCGTTTAGAATTTAATAACGAAAAAAGTTTGTGTAATAATTTACACAAACTTTTAATACAAACCTAGCAATTTGAAAAAATATTTAAATGTTGAAAACCGATCGATGTATTGTTACTCTAAAGTTGTTGAAAATGATAAATGTTTATAAGTTATATGTACAAAACTATGTAAATTGATAGTAGTCGTTAGTGACCTCGATGTAGAAGCACCTTAAATAAATATTATTTTAAAGTATTTGATCGTTGTTTATTTTGTACTTTTATGTTATATTGTGCACGGTTGTACTATGCATATTTTACCGTCTAAATTTATTCAAAAAATAAAAGTTTTCAACTGCGGTTCAAATCCTTGCGATGCGAAATGACTAACGACCCCCTTAGTGTAGGTACTTCACTAACGGCGAATTTAACCTATTCGCTAAGAATTCACTGACACAAGTCAAATAAGCTAGTTTGACTTGTGTCAGTGAATTGTTAGACGATTGTTTACGGATGTACCAAGATACAAAATGTTGGTTGCTAATATAATATCCTACTACTATTATTAATGTAAAAGTTTGTGAGGATCGATGGATGGATGTTTGTTACTCCTTCACGCAAAAACTAATGAATGAATTTCGATGAGATTTAGTATGGTAGTTGTTAACGTTCTGTATTAATACTTTATTAGAGTTTTTTTTTCCGGCGAATGACGTCCTCATTGGCCGCTCACAGCGACGTTCATCTTCAGATCTCCTTCGAACTCTTAACGTCTTACCTCAGCTGTCCAATACTTAACTGCTTTGAACGAAGGAACAGACTTCCACGGAGGAGAATCCAGCTCGGTTCGAATTTCTCTTGAAGTTATTTGATCTTCATATGCAATAATTTCATCACAAAATGATGACCGATTTCTATTATCCAACTATTTTTTGAAATATGGAAGTTTGTGTGGGTGGACTTAACAAACTTATAAAAGTAGTAATTACTTAAAAAATTAAATTAAGTGTTATAACAACATCACGCTCTACGAAATAAAATTTCATTCAGTTTCTATAAAAGCTTAAGAATTTACAACAACGAAATTAAGGGGTACAATATGCTTTGAGATATTTAAAATTAATTCAAACGTAATCCGTGAGATGAAATTATAATTCTTCGAAGCGGCGAGTAGGCTATTTCTAATCACAAAATTCCAACCTATTTGATAGAAAGCAAAGCAACGTTCTTACTTTCTAGATGGGTGTAAATTGTAAAACGCGAATTGCTCAAATATTTACCAAATGCTTCCCCGGACATGCCACCCGGTAACATCGTTCAGATGAAATACACAAACACATAATTATCCGTTTACGCTTGCCTTTAAAAATATGATAAAATCGACTTTTCTTCGATAGCATAATATGATTAAGATTTTTCACTCATAGTACCGAAATGACCTTGACATTTTTATTAGAAATGTATTTTCGTTCGCTCCAGTGTAGGCTCCGATTTCACGAAAAAGTGCGATCCCATTATATCTCGGGGAGTTGTGAAGATATGATATACAAAAAAGGCTCAAAAGACGCGATTCACGAGAGCTGTAAGGTGCAAAAAGAATTATACGAGAAAGTAGAAAACGAAAAAAGTTACGACTGAAATAGTAAAAAAAGTTAAATTTTTCAGTTTTTTTTAATTTTGGCGCTCGATGTTTTGGAAACGAAGAATGATATCAAAAATTTGAGAAATACTACTCTGGACAATCTATACATATAATAAAATCATAACTGGTCACTGTCTGTACATGGAAGACATTTATGAAAAACTATTAGAGTGGGCTATAAGAACGACATAGAACCCGAAACAATGTTTTTTAGAATTTTGGTCTGTTTGTCTGTTAATTTGACTGTCTGTACATTTGTACGCGCTAATCTTATAATCTACTGGACGGATTTTGATGAAATTCGGTATGGTTGTAGTTTGAACTCTGAATTAACAAATAGGCTGCTTTTTATTGCGGAAAATGTATAGTTTCTGCGGTATTTGTTTTTGCGCGTACGAAGTCAACGGATTAACCGATTTGAATGTGGTTTTTATACTAATACGTTTCTGTTTTCTCCATTTAAAATTTGATGTTTGTTTCATTTCAATCGGTTCATAAACATAAAAGTTATGATACTATAAAGAATATCTTCTATAAATATATAAAATAAAGTCGTGTTAGTTACACTATTTATAACTCAAGAACGACTGAACCGGTTTGACTGAAAATTGGTGGAGAAGTAGCTTAGAACCAAGAGACGGACATAGGATACTTATTAAGTGTCCTGCCGAGTCTGTCTGTCGCGATAATCTCAAAAACTACTGAAAGATTTTCATGCCGTTTACATTTGCCGACCGAATAGTTACTTAGGAAGGTTTGATTTATGACGATAATTGTTAAAGATGTCGGAAAAAATCAAGCCGTCTGGGAACTTTTATCGAAAACGCTGCCTAACCTAACCCGTTGAAGATAAATAACAAAATAATGTATAGTGGGATTGTTTCTCTTTTTAGGTCAACAAAAAAGTCTGCGATGGCAAAGACATGTCTATCTTTTAAGGATAAGTTGATACCCATTCTTAGTTTGAAAAAAAAGGGTTAGAAATAATGTGGTATTTTCAGAAGCCATTTAGACGGATAACAATTTAATTATCCTTATCTGAGTTTATATCTAGGAGATATCTTAATATTAAAAATTACGTGTGAAAATTTATTATAAAGTATATATTTTTACTCTGTGCTATTACTATATTGCAGGTATATTTGCTAAAGAAGTTTTTGCCACGCGGGTGAAGCTGCGGGCAAAAGCAAGTTGACAATAAAACATATCTAACACGAACCCAAAGACAGATAAGCTACAATACCTATATTTACTTATCGAGTCTACTATTACTACTATTCCTGACTAGGTATTAATTTATCAAAAATTATCATTGGTTGCAGTTTACCTTCTATCAAATCGGACTCGTAAATTATTTCTGCTTGTATTTGCTAATCCCTTTTAGATTAAAATTATGCCAGCCAAGTCGAGTTGAGAAGTGAACCGTGTAAAGTTTGACTAAAATTTATTTTGCTTAAATACCTTAGGAGGTATTCTGTACCTTAGGAGGTATTTAGTCTGCTCAAATGAGTTGATTGTCAATTATAATTATAATGACTATAGTACTAAGTAATTGTAATACGATATAGGTATACTGCATTAATCAAATGGCTCAATTAGTATTATTAAATCATCTCGCAGATTACATTGAATGTACAACAGCATTTGAGAACTAATTTGCCAAAGCGATATTGTAGCCATAGGGTTAGCTAAGATAATGCGGCTTGTACTTTATATTTTAACCATTGTGTTTCATACATTAACGTAATGAATGTATCAAAATAGGAAATCAAACGAACTTACCTGTAAGTGACGTTCGATGATTATTAAACAATGTGATTCGCCTTTCGAGACTACAATATTATATTACCAAGTACTCGTAGTAGCACGCGTAGCGGGCGCCATCTATACACATTTCATAGCTTATATTTTTTTTAAATGACATATCTGTCAGACTCGGGGGCCAGTATGTCATACACGTTTACCCCTGGGGACAAAATCTAAGAGATGGAGTTTGGATACGGGAGGGAGTGTAGTCTCTTCAGGCGAATCACATCGTTTAATAATCATCGAACGTCACTTACAGGTAAGTTCGTTTGATTTCCTATTAAAGTTCTGTGATTCGCCTTTCGAGACTGCAATATTATATTGCCAAGTAGATGTTTAGAGCCCACGAAATAGCAAGGTTAAGAAATATATTAAAGTTTGTTTTGTAAATAATAAAACAACGTTATGATAAATCAAATCAATGCATATACTTGTAACTAAGTATAAAAATCAATCATAATCTTGAAAATAAAGTGGAATATTTATTAAAATAATATAATTATTAATGGTTTTATAATATTTCGATCGAGGCCAGCCTGCATAGAGAGCGGGCAAACTCAGCGGGCTCATCGAGAGCAACTTCTCTGTTATAAAATCGGGCAAATGTAGCCGAACTACCTCTCTAACCCGCGGTCCTCTTTATAAGGTCAATACTCACTCCCACGCGCCTGGCAGCCGAGGTAGAGGCGTGTCTCGTGCTGTGAGCACTGAAGACAGTGGTGTCTACTCCGCTCTCTTCCAGAGTGGCCAATCCAACGACTCAGTGTCTGAGAAGATACGTTCTTAAAAGGTTTTCTAAAACTAACAAATAAAAATTACAATCAGGCGTTCTTTTATCGACAGTTTTATCTAAGTAACAGATCAATGTTGAAGCCGGAAAAATCGATAGCCGTTCTTTAAAAAACGGAAGTGTTAAAGTAGGTTATATCCTAGTGATTCCAGAAGTTTTAATTTGATCAAGTATTTTAATAATATTTTTTTCACTGCCGACCTTTACTATATTAGGAACTCTTATTAAAGATAATGTTTGAACACGATGTGCAGTTGTTAGAGCTAACTGCGTGCATAGCTTTTTCGGTAGAGAATCAAAAGAGATAGTTTCATTCGGAAACATACTGTTTAAATAATTTAGAACGATTGAAGGGTCCCATGTACTATTATATTTTGGCAATGGGGTCCTAGATTTGTAGATTCCTTTCATTAATCTTTTAATACGACAGTCGTTCATAATTTCTGATACCTAATATTAACAATAAAGCTTTTTTGGCATTTGTACTGTTTATCGTGCCATATCTAGATCCTCTATTAAACAAAAAAAAACAAGAAAATTAAGAATATTGTCATCTGACGCAGAGTAAACATTTATGTTATTTGTTTGACAAAACATGTTTTGTCTGACATGACTGTTTAATGGTATTGTCTGCAAGTGACGCTAGCATCAGCTACGCCGCCTCCGGTGGAGCGCCTTGCTTCACAAATCCTAGCCTGATACAATCTCGGCTACCAGGGTAAGTGTTCTGTGCAGTTGGTGCTCAACACTGTAAGGAAAAGACAATAGCCCTGGATGAGCTTTGAATTCTAAAATTTCTGAAACTAATAGTTTTTTGAAAAGAGGGTTCCAAGGTTGCGTGGGCCATTGCGGGACCACGATAATGCTACATACGTCTACAGCGAAAGCTTCAGGGTCCCTTTGCCAGGAAATGAAAGTTAAACATTTTCTATTAAGGCGGCTTGCAAATAAATCTATTTGGGGGGTTTGACATTTTTTACTAATAGATTGAAAAGCACTGTGAGACAGTTCCCATTCAACGTCGGCGCATATGCGTCGTGACTCCGCATCGGCGGCGTAGTTTTCGCGTGAGCTGGTGCACGAGGATGTGATGTACGAGGCGAACAGGTGCAGCTCGTGCTCTTCGCACCACTGCCAGATCTCGCAGCTCACGGTAGTCAAGTGAAGAAATTGGATACCTCCCATTTTATTTATGTATGCAAATGTTGTAGTGTTGTTATTTCATCCATTAATAAGATATTATCTAGATAAGAATCGAAAAGTAGTACTTGAAATTCGTAGAGTTTTCCTAGCCAATAGGAAAGTAATTACTCTCTTGAGTCTGTATTTATGGGAAAAATAGGCATTTTTCAAATCAATTGTGCACATGAAAGCGTCTTTGGATAATAATTTTATGGAAGTTCGTAATCCTCAAGTTTAAAGTGCGGTGCAAGAACAATTTTTTTTTTAATTAAGTATGAACCTATTCTTCCCGTTACTCTTTTTAACAATAAATATACTAAACATGTACTATCCCTCAACGGCGGCGGGCCCCTCCAGTTTAAAGGCCTCCCTGACGGCTCTCCTGGTTTCGCTCTTGTTTTCGGCTTTACGACTGATCTCATTTCAGTGCCAGTCTTAGAGATTGCTTTTAGGTCAGAGCCAAAAAACAAGGTATCTCTCTTCACGTTGGTAATATTTACTTTAATTTCTTTGCTTAGTACAACTAACTAAAAACTTTCTTCTTGTTACAGTTTCCATAAAGTGCATCTGGCACAATAATCGTCCAGTATCACTAAGAAATTTTAGTATATTATTGTCGAAACCAGCCTGCTTTGATATTAAATTGGCTCTGCAAGATATTGCACATGCTAACATTCTTTGTTTTTCTACTAGAATAGCATCCCTGTTAAGAAGGTGGATGGGGATGGCTGCTTCGATCTCTGGGTTGAGGTCGGGGGCTTGAACTAATTTTAAATTTTCCGGGACCTCATGCCGTTTCAAAATTTCCATTTTGTTATTTTTGTCCCTAACACCATTGATCAAAATATCACACCACCATTTGGCGATGTCTTCATGTATTGTGGGTCCAAATTTTTGGCCCTCCTCCGGCTCCTCCCCCATTATTGCCAACGTTTCCGTGTCTAATGGCGGGATGTAAGCTTCTGAGGCTTCAACGTCTGTGGCCTCGTAAGGAGTGTTACAGGAGGTAGGTGTAACATCATCAAGAATTTTATTCTCCTGGCCAGAGATTACTATTATAGCCTATTATAGCCGGAGCGGCTGGAAAAACACAACATTGTTCTAAGTTAATGTACAAGAATATATAATCTGATATCTGTTATATCAGATTATATATTCTTCAATTTTCAACAATCGCTTCCGATTGTATAATGTTGTAATACTAAATATTGAATATTATATTGAATAATTATTATTCATAAGATTCGGAAACGCCATCAAATAATTGAAGATGTGAAAACGCGATGGCGTCTAACACCTTGTCAATTATTTTTATAATTGATATGCTAATAGATGTATTCAAGCATATCAATTATAAAAATAATTGACAAGGTGTTAGACTAATTGGGCAGCGTCTTTTGTTAGATAGCAGATGGCGCTGCCATTCAGATTATATATTCATTTCATTGAATATCATGTAATAACACAATATTATATAATATGTGAATAAATTAATTACATTAACGAGTATATTATGTATTTAAAAATAATCTGTCTTGGTATAGCTTCCCGAGATATACTCTAGAGTATATTGTGCACCCAATATACAACGATCAATAATCTTACAGATTACACTCATTGCACTGTGCAGATTGATTTACTATTTAGATATTAGAGACACTTGAACGAAAAACAAGAGAATTATAGTTAGGTACTGTTGGTTGCATAAGAATCTTGTCAAGGCCACGGAATCGCGTTCTGGGCTCGGACTTGCAATAACCTGTACGTGTTGCTGCCTCGACATGCAAATCCATTCCTTGGTGGTCATCCTTCAAGATGAGCACCATCCTATGCACTGTAGTCTAAGCCTTGTTAGGATCCCGTTTCTACTTAATCGATTATCATGAAATTTGGCACAGAAATAGATTAGACCACGGGGAAGGTCATATTATACTACTCTTTATCTTTATAGATTTCCTTTAGCGTAGACGAAGTCGCGGGAACCATCTAGTTTAGTATACACATGCCCGCTACAATTTGAGTCTAAAACAAAGATGATCGGGTTAAGGGGTAGTACGCTGTTGTTGTGGGGGGCTACCCTGTAACCTAACCATTTTGAAAAAATAATATAATTATCATTCAACGTTGTATATTTATTTTGTAACCTTTTCCTTATCCCGACTTTCTCGTCGCTCAACGACGATATTTTTCCGAATTCCGTAGATTCATTTCCATTGTGCTCGATAGTCGTGTGAAGCACGAAATATGTAAATTTTTTATACAAATTGCAAGAGACCCTTGCAATGTGATACTGCACAAGAAAACAGCAGCTTTTAATATTACTATACGAGTATAATAATGAAACGAGGCTGTTGCATAATGCTGTATGTATTATTAAAAAATAAAATAAATTAATGACATGTACAGAGTATACGTGGTACGTGGAAGTGAAACATCATTCATTATTTAAAATCAAAAAATACTCTCATTGTGCCTAAATAAATCATTTCTAGAAATAAAAAAATATTTGTTTCACTTAAAAAATTATAAAAGAAATAAAAATTATGTTTCGTCTGACCGACATTCGAACCCGAGACCAATTAGTCAATTATAAAAGAAAAAGAAATAAAATAAAACTTTTTCGTCTGCCCGAGATTGGAACCCGAGACCAATTAGTCAAAAATCCAACTGCCTACGTAACTGCGCTTATCTGGCATTAGAATTCGAAATTAATCATATCTTATTTGTATTACACGATAAATGAAAAAAACCTGAAAAAAACAATATGGCGCGTAACCGATAATCGTGACGATTTTTCTATAAAATTTCTCTCATACGTCGATAAAGCAGTGTTTCACTACAAATATGTAATTTCATAGTGACATTTACCTTGATGCCAGACTGTTTATATATATTATTATCTAAATATATGCCCCAAGGCTATGTGTAGCGTAGACACTAGACATGTATACTCTCTGGTGATAGTAAATTTATAACGTGCTAATAAGCATTCGTGTATCATTGGAACTACCTTACATTATGATAATAAGTAGGTAGTACAGCTAAGATTCAAGGAACATATTGAATTATCTGAACCTCAATTCTCGCATTTAAAGTGATTGTATTGTAAGTGAAGCGACTTGGTATCACAAACAGATTTTATGACGTTTGGAACAATCAGAAGGCTTTAGACGCTGGTTTAACGTTTACGAAAATACCGGTTAGACAATTTTGGTGTATCGGGACTTGATTGTAATCCTATTATTGCAGGTTTTATTTAGCAGTATTGACCCTCGGTTCAGAACAGAGGCAATTAACCTCAAACTGTCAGCTGATTTACTTTATAGCTGATTTCAAACCTCTTTTTTGACTTAAAACCTAAGTTTTGAAATTAACAAAACATTATTTTCTCTGTAAGAAGATTTTTTTTATCTTAGCACTAATATAAAATTATTAAAGGCAAGAATTATATCTATACCTATCTATATATAAAGGGCAAAGCTGATTGACTGATGTTTCAACGCATAGGTCAAACCCTTAAAGCTAGAAATTTGAATATATATAATTTATCTATATATATATATATATATATATATATATACATATAGCAGCCTCCGTGGTCTAGTGGTTTAGAGCTTGGCTCTCGACTCGGAGGTCGTGGGTTCGATTCCCGCATTGGAACAACAAAAAATCTTGTTTCCAAGTTTGGTTAGGATAATGCAGGCTGATCACCTGATTGTCTGACAAGAAAGATGATCCATGCGTCGGATGGGCATGTAAAAAGTCGGACCTGCGCCTGATATCTCACCAGTCATGTCGGTTATTCGTCCCACTGGGTTACGAGAGTAAAGGAAGAGAGAGTGCTCTTGTGTACTGCGCACACACTTGGGCACTATAAAATAACTCCTGCGTAGCTGGCCTGTTTTCAATTAAACCGGCCACCGTCACTGAAATCAGTGTGGGGAGCTATTATATATATATATATATTTAATGTATTTAATAAAGTACATAGCAAAACCTTTTTCCGTGAAAAAATCCTTCTTCACATCTTGTGTATAAATTATCCCCAAAAATATAAAATTATTATTATTTTATGATGCTAAAACTCAAATCTATACACAAATCTATATATTCTGCGAATTTTGACAATTTATATACATAGTCATAAAAGTTATAAGGGCGGACAGATAGACATACGGCTGGACAGAGCGAAACTATAAGGATTTCCTTGTATTACTACTTACTGATCAAATTTCATACTCCTCTGGTTACACGATTCTCATAAAACTGCTAAATAAAACCTGCACTAATACAATTACAATCAAGTATCGATACGCTTAAACTGCCAAACCGGTATTCTCGTAAACGTTAAACAAGAGTCAAACGCGTTCTGATTGGCACAAACTTGACAAAGTCAGTTTATGATAACAAGTCGCTTCACTTATAATACAATCAAAGTAAAATGAAAGTCTACTTTAAATACGAGAATTGAGCTTCTGTACTGTGGGTTTTTGCTTACATATTAATATTATAATAATGCTAATATTAAGGTTGATTAAGCTTTGACAACAATGTATTTTAATTGTTATTCAGAATGGGTTTCAGCTTTTCACCCTCAGCTTGAACTGTCGGAATCTGAATCTTACTATGAATCCCTCAGGGTATGACATATTATAATAAAGGAGTACCTGGGTAGCCGAGCTTTGCTCTGAGCTCTAGTAGATTTAAAAAAATAGTCACAAAAATATTTCACCCGGGTTTGACCCACCACATTCCGAATTTCCGAACAGCGCAAAAATTAATATCGGACATATATTAGGTCTTTACCTATAAAATTGCGTTTTGTATGAAAAAATTTAAACGATTTTTTTTCATGTATTTTATATTTGTTTTAATCGAAGTAATCACCCATGCAATCAATGCATCTTTGCCAACGCAGTGGCAGTTTATTGATGCCCTACTTAAAGAAATCAGCTGGACGGGAGGCAACAAATTCTTCAAAGGCATTTTGTACTGTCTCTCGGGTATTGAATTTTTTTCCCGCCAAGAAGTTATCCAAATTCTGGAAAAAGTAGTAGTCTGTAGGCGCAAGGCCTGTTGAGTAGGGCGGGTAACGGAGAGCTTCCAACCCCAGTTTGTTCCTGTAACTTGGAGACCGTATGCTGTGCAGTATGAGGTCGCGCGCGAGACGAGCGATTGACCAATGCTGGTTGGAGATGTGCCAGCTTCTCCATCATTGTGTTCAGTTCTTCACAGTACACATCTGCAGTAATGCTCACCCCGTTTGGTAAGAAGCTGTGATGAATCACACCGGCGCTAGACCACCAAACAGTGACCATCACTTTTCTAGGGGTAAGTTTTCGTTTAGGGTATTGTTTAGGTGCTGAACCAGGATCCAACCAACTTTCTGAGCGCTTGCGGTTATCAAACAGAATCCATTTTTCATCGCAGGTAACAATGCGGTTCAAAATTCCTTCATTTGTGTGTCTGTTGAGCACTGCAAGGCACAATCGCCTTTAATTCGTCATTGTCGACCAAAGTCTTCGGACGACCGCGAGGTTCATTTTCAGTTTCAGGTCGAAATTTCCAGAACGGAAGCGAGCAAACCAATAACAGGTTATGCGTTGCTTTGTAGTGTTAGCTCCATAAACGTCGTTGATGTTGCGTGCCACTTGTGCCGCGTTGCTGCCACGACGGTACTCATATTCCATAATTACTCGAATTTTTAACGTATCCATGATGACGAAAAAGATTGAAATGCGATGAAAAAGTAACACTAATCAATAAACAAATGACTACTTTTGGAAAAAGGTTTCCATGTTTTTGAAATAAAATTAATTTGAAATTAGAATTCTTAGCCAAACAAAAATTATTTTGATTTGAAATGGCCAGTACTGCAGAACGGCAATTTTATAGGTAAAGACCTATTATAACTTAAAAATACACAGTTTCTCAGGGATAAAACCGAGATAGACCGATTTGTCTCCCACAAAAATAACTGCATACTAAATTTCATATTAATACTTGCAGCCGTTGCCGAGAATACGATTATATAATATATATATGTATACAAGATTGTCTCGTTTAAAGTATAAAATTTTATGTTGTGAATGTGCTGTTAAAGGATCAGGGGACAAACCATCTCGTTATAAAACTTTTGTAACATTAATAGGAAATAGCAATTTTAGGGTAAATCCCTAAATCAGCAAATAAAGCAATTTGCCCTTTATAGCACATAAAATGTGTTGTTTGTTTTATTCAGACCCTGGTTAGGTCAAAAGTGCTCGTAAGTTTGTAACAATATCATAGCTGCGAATATTTTTGTGTGCCAATGTCGATAGGCTATAAATTCGTTTCTATATTTCACCGTAACATCTCTACTTCCTATTGTAAATTCACAACAGTTTCTAGAGAGATCTTAACAAATATCTATATTAGGTAATACTTAGTACTATCTGTATATTGTATCTTTATCCATTTGCATGTTATAATATATTTAAATTCGTAAACAAAAAGTGTGTCCAAGTGTGTGCGCAGTACACAAGAGCACTCTGTCTTCCTTTACTCTCATAACCCAGTTGGACGGATAACCGAAATGATTAGCGAGAGATTAGGCGCAGGTCAGACTTTTTACATGCCCATCCGACGCATGGATCATCTATCTTGTCAGACAATCGATGGAGCAAACGGACAGACTGTCGATGGCGCAGACAAGTGTTAGAGTGGAGACTACGCTTAGGCAAACGCAGTGTAGGACGTCCTGCGCCACGATGGATTGACGATTTGACGAAGGTTGCCCAAGATATGGATGGTTGGTGCTCATTGGGGTAGGCCTATTTTCAGCTGTGGACGGTGATAGTCTGATGATGTTTCTGACTTCACAATTAGTCAACGAAACAACACATTTGCTCCGTGACTATTGTTCCGACTTATTAAAATAAAAATAACTCAAACTGTTATTACATAACATAAGATTCGTCTCGCTCAAAGAACTATAATGAGGGCTATGCCCGAGCATAGCCTCCGAAGTTTATCTACGTGATATAATCAGAAATGATGAAATCCGTAGCAGAACCAAAGTTACCGTCATAGCCCAGCTAAAGTGGCAATGGGCTAATATAGCACCGATGGCCGCTTAGGCCCAAAGGTTCTCGAGTGGGGACCACGAACTGGATGTCGAAGCGTAGGACAGCCTCCCACCAGGTGGACAGATGACCTGAGAAAAGTCACAGGGAGTCGGTGAATACAGGCCGCTAGCATCCGGTTGCACTGGAAATCTATGGAGGAGGCCTATGTCCTGCGTGACAGACCGTCACGCAGGACATAGGCGCAGACCTATACGACGAATGACGACGATTTACACGAGTAGTTTAGTACATATTCAGGAGTACATATTTAGTACATATACAGGAATTTGGGAGTGAAAAATCGACCTAGCTATGTCTTATCCTAGATTTTTTTTGAGTCTTCATATATTTTTCCTTTTGTTGCGTAATAAGATATGAGTTGTATCGCTGGCCAATTATCAAAGCAGCAACTAGCAGGAGCGTCATGGGTAATATAGATGGATAGATTTTCACCGCACCGTGTTAATAACAATTCGGCTAGGTCGCAAGATACTTTTGGCAGCAAAAATGACACGACGATTTGTCAAGTTGTTACGGGTAATTTAAATTAAACGAGGAATTACCAACGTGACAAATATATTAAAAAAAGGGGACGTGGAAAAAAGAAGGCCGAAAGATCTGGTTTAGACTCTTGGTGTCTGTGGCAATCGGAGGGGGCTTTAACCACGCGGGCATTTAGCTGGGTCCGGGAGTGTAGTCAGCACGTGGCGCGAGGAGCCCAACTTCGTCTGTCTCTCTGTCGTTCAGGCCGGTATATTCGCCGCGACGTAGATCTTCCAAGGGGCGGTGCAGACTGGGTCCGAAGCCAGTCAGTTCAGTCAGGAATACAACTAGCGGTACTCAGAAATCCTGTTGTGTGGAACTAGTAATAAGTCCTTGCGTAACGGTGCGTTGAACCCGGAGTATAGGTCACTGGAAAAAAATGTGGAGTTGGAGTCCCATTAAGATTATCACTCAAAATTCAGGTGACTTTAAAGAGCAATCTTGTTATAGATTTATTTCGCGAAGAGAAAAGTCAATTAATATTAATTCAGATAACGGCATCTAGTCTCTCAAAAATAGAGGCGATACATAGAGTTCAAGATCTTTAAAGCTATGATCTACAGAGCCCACAATTTATAATCGTTTTGAAGCCAGGACAATTTGTATCGGTATTTCATTACTTGCTTGTGTACAAAGTCTAGCAGCAGTCACCTAATGTTATTGATCGCTACCAGCGCATGGAGCAATATCGACAGCACTTTCCGTCAAGATGAGAAAAGAACTAAATATGAGCTTCAACAATGTGTCAAGTGGAGATACAACTACAATCAATTAAAGACAGATGCTATGATGGTCCTTAATGACCATCGTTGTAGGTAGGCAGGAGAGATAAATTATAATTTCATAGTCGAATTATTGTTTATGTATTTTAATATTTCAATAAAACCACAACTTACTACATTTTTTAGCTATCTGACAAAACAAACATAAGACTACTTGACATTACTCATTATTCTTAATATTTGAATTATGTACATTCATAGAGGTTGTCTAATTTCTAAAGAATTTTACTTAACTGAAATTTCGAAAGTTTGTTATAGTACCTACTTATTTACTTTAGATCTCTCAATGCGATCCCTCTGTATGTAAACGTGTTAATCAGAAATATCAAAGTGAAATGCTACAAGCACGAAAGGTTACGAGAGTTTATTCTCGGAATTAGGAATTAGAAAGTTCTGATTCTTGATTCCTAGAATCGAGTTCCGCAACACTCTATTCTCGGAACCAGAAACTCGTTAATGTACGAGTCAGTTTCTATATCCTTGACAGGATCACCAGCTGTCAGTTGTGATATTCATAATTCTTATTACTGCTATAGAGAACGGAGTAAAAATATATGCTTACGCTGGAAACCCACATTTTAACATTAACAAATATTGGCGATCTAGAAATACAATTTCACAATATTATGTCAAAATCAAATTTTACAAACGTACAATAATAAAACGAATAAAATTGATAACTTCAAAAAAATCGTTACCTAATGTTAGACAGGGGCCTTAAAGAAGCGCAACGCATTTGTGACTCCTTTGATATCACGGGTACACCTAATGATATCAACGACTAGCTTTTTCCCGTGGCTCCGCCCGCGTGAAATTAGGTTTCTTTGGGCCCCCTGCCCTTTACCCGACGTAAATTCTGTTCCCTCCTGTCTTCTGACGTGTCTGACCTATATATCTCTTCCATTTTTTAGGTTACAAAAATACTTTTACAATTTTTGGGTCGTCCAGGGCATTATCATTTTAATTATGAAAGACAAAACTAGTATTTTGAAAAACTAGTCATACAGTCGAAAGGGAATTTAAGCGCGGCGAGGGCCAGACGCTTTTCATAATACGGGAACACTGTACTCGGGATAAAAGTAACCTATGTGTTAATAAGCATAAACCACCTACTACACCGATTTTCAGTCAAATCGGGCTGACCCTTTTGGGCGTGTAATACAGTCAAAAATACATAAATTAATGCATTTTCCCCGGGAATAGTTAATAATTCTGGCAAACAGATCGCCTGATGGTAAGCCATAGTGACTTACAAGCTTGTTGCTGGCTGGTTTGGTATACCTATACCTCTATTATTTCTTAGTAGGTAGGTATCACAGCGCTCGTGGCGAGCCAGCTCGAGCACAGTCAGCGGATTATTTTCTCCCATGGCAAGAAATGCCATACTATCCACAAATATTATTTTTAAGTTATCAAATCTTTTTTACGGCCCGTTCCAATAACCTATCTACCTTCAATAACCTATCTATCAATAACTATTAGTTAAAACGTCGTCATTTGCCGGTTCTTTGCGATACAAATGTGACGTTTTTAACTAATTGTTATTGATAGATAGGTTATTGAAGCCGACCGTTAAAGTATGATAGATAGATAGATAGATAGATAAACTCTTTATTGCTCACATCAAAGAATACAATCAGTAGACTAATATGGGATTTTTATAATAAAAAATATGGGATAATTAGTAAATACCCCATCTATCGGATATGTGAATATTATAAAGTATTATTATAATTAATTGCTTTTTTTATAGACCAGAATTTTGATTCGCAGTGAACATGATTTGAAATGCTTTTTCTCGTATTATTGTTTTCATCCGGGAGTGCACAAACCGGTCGTAAGTAATGCAATTGAACCGCGGTGGATTCCCTTTAAGCTGTGGGAAGTTTTAATAACTTTCGAACGGTCTCCATTCTATATTCTCAGTGTAATTTATTTTGCAGCGCCGGGCTCGTGGCCCTGTGGGTTTTGCAAAAATAATTACTTTTACTGCAACGTACCTACCATAGTAGAACTCAGTCATCAGCATGACATGCATTTTTAATTATAGAATTGGTAATACTATTGTTACGCGATTACTGGAGTAATTATATACGGTTGTAAGTAGAATCTCATGAAATATTTAATTTGTGTACCAAATCGATAATTTTTTTGTAAAAATCAAAACCAAAAGGCACGTGACATACAAAGACAACTTCGCATATGTTATCCGTTGTGTAAATATTTCTGCTAGTAAGGATGGGACTATAATTATGATTCGGAATCCGGTGAGCCCGGGAAAATTTAGAGCACTGAAAATAGGACTCTGCGCTAATACAATAGAGTTGAAAATCGAATTGTTAAGTGTCGAGCTGTCACATATGACATTGACGTTTGAATCGATACTTATGTGTTCGATTGTATTAATCCAGATTTCTAACTTTACTGCAGCTCTGATTTTTTACCGGCGTTCCGGATTCCGGAGCATATAGTGCCAGCCTAAGGGCTTTGTGGTTACACGTGTTTTAAGTTACTGTAGCGAGCTACGACCTCTTGATATGTAAGTCCTTCTTACCTTGAGTGGTAATGATAATAATACAGCAGCAATTCTTATATTCTCCTTTATTGGTGCTTATCACAGATACGTATTACAAATGAGATATGTATAACATAAATACTACAGTCTACCCTGAGAATAGCCTTTTACTTATCTAAAATCTTCTTACTTATCTTAACTAAATAGGCTTTACTTCATAACATCTCTCAATGTCAAAAATGACATTGACACTTACTTTTGTCAATATGCAACAGTTACAAGCGTAATTTTCACAAATAACTTACTATTTTCTCTTATTTTTTTAAATTTGTTACCGAAATAAAGTTTTGACTTACGTGAACAAGTTGCAGAACTGAAACAGTAATATATAGTCATTCATCGTTACAATTAACAAACTACTACTACCATGGATTACACTTATCACCTTAGAGTCAATTCACACCGAAACGAAACGATACGCGAAATGGAGCTGTATTTCGAAGGAAGCTATTTAAAATTGAAAATTCGTTACACAACATTATACGTTTCATCGTAAGAGTACGAATGTCAGGTTGTAGCATAGCTACATTTTTTTTAACGTATCGTTATAACTAATAACGATGCGTATAGCGTCATCTATTAGCAGTTGTTGATATTAATAATAGCTAATTTGTGCTAGACAACGCCATCTATTGGCAAATGCTTCTAACTAGAGCTTCATCTCTAATATTTCTTTATTGTGGCATTCGTATTACGCATTACCGCTAATTGTCGGTTAAAAAAAAAACAATTAATGTCAGGAGAAGTATAAAAGGGTTGTCGCGACAGGACAACGCCCTTTTTCCCTGCCGAATTTTGGTTGTTCAACTTCTTCTAGATACAAGTTTATACTAAATAAAATTATAATATTTTAACCCCGTGTAAGGGGAACTACGGTACGGGTACAAGCACCGCTATCTACATCCTATAGACGGATGACTATCTGGCCTGTGCCACGGACTGTCCGCTCCTAGGCGACCACGTCGTGACGAGTTCCTGACCCGAACACAGGACCCGAAAGCGCCACGTGTTGTCATACCTTACCGTCGACAGATCCAGCTAAGTGCCGTGTGGTTTAAAAGCCCCACCAATCTCTAAAGACACTAGAGGCTAAACCAGATACTTACGGCCTTCTGCCCACGACCCCTATTTCTTTTTTAATATATATATTGTCACGGGAAATCTCTTTTTATTTTAATTTCCCCCGTAACAAGGTTGCACCGCGATGCACAGCGCATGTGCAGTACATAACTGATGTCATATGTCTATCTTATTGTGTAATGGATAATGTTCATTTTTGAATGAATGACATAATGCAGCTTCTGTGTGGGAGCACTTTATATATTATATGTCCACAAGGAACAAGCGGCTAAACAATTATTGACGTTTATTTGTGAGAGATTATCCCATAATTGCCAAGCTAATCCCCCGT
Organism: Phengaris alcon alcon; assembly: GCA_037179445.1. Taxonomy (NCBI): domain Eukaryota; kingdom Metazoa; phylum Arthropoda; class Insecta; order Lepidoptera; family Lycaenidae; genus Phengaris; species Phengaris alcon. The sequence goes on from JAYRCH010000672.1 coordinate 28,685, forward strand.
ATTGGCGATCACAGTTGCTAAGTGGATTATTGCTCATCAAATTAAGTACTAGCATTTCTATCATAGACGTATGTATTACTGGCGTAAGGACAGGCCTTGTGAGCCTAGCAGGAACAATTGACAATAACGTATTAGTAAAATTATCGGATGAATTGTATAGGCGCTGTAATGATTTTCATAAAATTCTCATTCGGTAACGTTACGAATACGTTGTTGTCAATTGTTCGTGATAAGCGCACATTAATTAAGTTAAAATGTTTTCGGCATAAGTCCGGGCACGGTTTACAAGACTCGATACGTTGCGCTCGTTAAACATGACAGGACAAAGTAATATAAGTTAACTTGTCTAAAGAAAGTATATGAAAAATGTTCCTGGGGGCTCCTTCTCACTTTCGAAATCATTTATTTCTATATTATTTGACATACCACTTGCTCCGTCCTGTGACGTCACATTCAATACACTGGCAGTGTTTTGAATAAAAGATGATTTGGCCGATGACGTTATCTCATTGATTTATGATATGGTATAATATTATGAATTTCAAGTGTAGCAACTCGTTATTCATATCATTATAAAATGAAGCAGTGATGATAGTGGCATTTAACACTTATTTAACTAAAACTTTATCTGATAAAATTGTTATATTTTTATGCTATGTACGCCTTCATTAGGATACTCGAGAATCCACTTCCGATAATAGTATCGGCAGTGGAGTACTTGTTTACCTGAAAACATAAAAATCCAAAGGGGCTTTCTAGATCAAGGTTCGTCTACTTGTAACGAACCATTAGGTTCACTTTGAAATATTTCAAACATGAAATCAACGTTATTGTAGTAAGTATTATAGTTTTTGGAGTTTTCTGCCTCAAAAAGAAAAAATCTAACCAAGAGCATGTCAGGTAAATATGTGTAACCTTCCGTAACGGTTCCGTAACTATCAACGCGCAAACTGTTTTCTTTGAATTACTTCAAAAGTTACTATTCGATTTCGCTCAAAGTACTGACGTACGGAGAAACAGCTTTCATAAGCGATCCAAAACGATTCAAATTTGAAAATTATGACGTCCCCTTCGGTGGTTCAGAATTTTTCCATACAATCCTGGACACACCGTATGCTTGTAGAAGTGCAATCAAATCGAAAGCTAACTATGTAGCTGTTTATCTGTTCATCTTACTTTAATCTGTGGTTTCATCGCCGGCGCTACGGCACAAAATCGATACAAAACCTAGCGCAGTGGTGGCCGTCGGTTGTGGCGCCGCAGGAGCTGCGGCGCGTGTGTAAGTATAAGGAATTTTACAAAGAAAGAAATCAAGAAATGTTAGAGTAAAATAAAATGACAGCTCAGTTTCTTTTCAATGTGTTGTTTTTTAATTATTTTTTTATAAGTCAATAACATAAAAAAATCGTTTGCGCACACATAAACAATTTGTTTATGTGTGCGCAAACGAATGTTCCCATTTATCTCCAAAAGTACTAGTCTGATTTTGATGCAGTTTTCAGAGATGGCTTTGGATTTGTTTGACGAATGTTTTTAGAAAGGTTTTATGACTCTATGATAACTCACCAGGGGGCGCTGCAGTAAATTTGTTTGTGCAAAACCAAAACTATCAGTCCATTTTTTTGCTTTATTCAGTGATGAGTTCGGATTTTATTGTTGCATATTCCTAGGTTAGTGTTACGATAACAACTCACCAGGGGGCTATGCATTATAAATTTGTTTGTGTAAAACCAAAACTACTAGTCCGATTTTGATGCAGTTTTTAGTGCTGTGCTCGGGTTGAGTACGTATTCTTAGATACTTATGATCTCTAAAAATCCGTCGGTGGCTCCATTAAAAATAAAAAAAAGGAAAAAAAAAGAAAAAAAAAAGAAAAAAAAATACAAAAAAAAGAAAAAAAAGACAAAGGGAAAGGGAAAATACGACGAAAATACGTCGTTTTTTCTCCGTGAAAATATACTTAGTTATTCACTATTTGAAGATAATTCTATTACTAACCACAAACTCGTAGAAACGTAAAAAATGGTTATCACGGGGCAGGCAGTGGCAGCCCCGATGGATTTTCTTGGTTTTGTAGTATTGTAATAAATATATTCGTTTTAATCGGGGTATATTAGAAAAAATATTTATATTATTTTTCAGTTAAGAATAACATTTTTATCATCGTGAATTTTGTTTTATTTAAACAACATGCGATAGATGATTGTGGTTGATAACTATCCAACCCCGACATTACTCGGAAAACAGTCCACTATTAAAAATTTGATGTCACTGGTAAATATTGCATGAATACAAATCCAGGAACTGAAAAGTAGTTAACATTCCTTCTCTAACACTGCAGGCTATCCAGAAAATCCAGAAATGCCAAAAATGTGTGTTAACATCGTGCAACATGAGTGCTTCAAAATTCCTGACATATCTTCGAGTGAGGGAAACGCTGCAAACATTTATTCAGAGGATCTCTAACAATGCTCGCTACGAACAAAGGATCACCATTACTATTGTAACAATCTAGTTGACTTTAATGCATCTTAAATTGTGCAGTAAGTCTCATGAATACTGAAGAAATGGATCTTAATTTGGAGTTAAAATAATCACCCAGTGTGTAAAAATCTCGTAAGTTTAGAAAACTTACTAATAGTATCACTGATTAACTGAGCTTGTCTCGAATACTTATACTTTTTAGTGTCTGGTCAAAAGAGAATAATTATTACTCACCTATAGTACCCACCACATCAATGTGCCGTTGTATAGTGACGTCACTGTAAATGATTTAGATCCTCTACATATAAACAAATTGAATCACTAAATTTTTTTGTGTTTCAATTTGTTTATTCAATTTGTGCGTTGATCAAATTATTGTTTTTATAAAAAAAGTTTCAACATTTCGAAAACATGAACCGTTAATAAAAATGGAGGCGCAGCCTTACTCATTTGATTTTTCAATTAAAATCAGAGAGGTTAAAACAAAAGAGCGGTGAACAAAGCCCGGAATGCCAGCCTTCTCCGTGGCTTTATAATTTCCTTATTTGCAGATGTTGGCCGGATTTTTTACTTTCGTCACCACAACAAAGCGTGCTTTAGTGGAAATTATGCTATTAATTTCATATTTTTCAATTTTGTTCTGTGCTGGAACGTGAAGAATAGAAATGCAATAGTTTTAATTAAAACATGATTAGAATCCCTAGAGTTATTTATTAGAAACTAGCTGAAAGCTGTTGCTGGCGGCTATGTTTTAATCCAGACCTTAAAGTAGCCTATGTTTTAATCCAGACCTTAAACTACTACCATACCATATTTCATCAAAATCCCTTCAGTAGTTTTTGCGTGAACAAACGTTGAACAAACATCCATCCATCCATACTCACAAACTCACATTTAGTTACAAAATTTTGAACTCTTACAAACGTGTAAGAGTTTGAATATCTTGGGTAATTTATAAAGTTCAATTTTAAATAGCTATCTAATTAAATTTGCCTAAAATTTTAACTATTTCTCTACTCAATCTTCAAAATGTTGAAGACGGTATCAGCCCGAATAACATCCTGATAGAACAATATTTTAAAATAGAACTAGCGTTCAAGTTGGCTGGTACCGACTTCAAAATTTTGAAGATTGAGTGAACCTACCTAGAGAAATAGTTAAAATTTTAGGCAAATTTAAAACGGAAATTATTTAGAAAATACGTTTTATTTCATACTTTTTTGTGTATTTTTACTTTGGAAGTCGGTTTAATTTTTTGTTTAAAAATAAGTAATAATAATTTTTTCCCATTTTTTGTGATATTTGTTAAATTATTATTAATACATTTTAAGAACGTTTAAAATAAAGGATCTATTGTATAATTCAATACGCACCAAGATTCCATTAGGTATTGTATATAAGATGATGATGATGATGACTGTAAGTTACATAATGGCTTATGCTTACAGTTCTTTAAACAATGTTGAAATTTCCAAACGCGTATATTTAAAGACTGAGGAGTTCTGTTCAGTACTTTTGGATCCAGGGTATACGTTGGTGTAGAATCTTATTTTTTGGTAGTATATGCTTGGGTTAATTCAGAAAAAGGTAAATTCACATATAAATTTCGAGGAGTTCCCTCGATTCCTAATGGATGCCATCATCAGGTCACCGCTTTCTGTGACAACGAGACCAATTTCGGATTATACCCAATACATCAAAAAAATAATTTTGAAAATCGGTCCATAAACGGCAGAGTAATGCTCAAAGATATCCGTATCGGTGTAAAATACTATGAGAAGTACCTATTATATCATCATTATGTCATGGTTTATAATGAGACGATGGTGGTGATGATGTTGATTACCTTAATTGACATAGTGGCTTATGCTTGCAGTTCTTTAAGCAACGCCGAAATACTCAAACATGTATCTATAAGGAGTCAGGAGTTCTGTTCAGTACTTTTGGATCCAGAGTATACCTTGGTTTAAAATCTTACTTTTTGGTAGCATATGCTTGTATTACTTCAAAAAAAGTCAAAATCACTATTTGTGTTCATATAAATTTTGAGGAGTTCCCTCGATCCCTAATGGATTCCATCATCAGATCACCACTTTTGTGAAAACGGGACTAACTTCGAAGTATACCCTCTAGATCAAAAAAAGAATTTAGAAAATCGGTCAACAGACAGCGGAGTTATCGTTGAACGTACAAAAAAAATACAGCCGAACGTATAACCGCCTCCTTTTTTTGGTTAAAAATGCAGCGCTATGTCGCGAATCGTTTCGTTTTAGTGTAAATTGACCCTAATATAAAATAGAAACGGAAAAAGTTCTTTTCTAATGCTAAAACCCGATAAAGTTATTCTCCGAGAAAACCTTACTATGAAAAAGGTACACCAACGCCAAACGAACGAAATAGAAGCTAATGGGTAGCTATCATGATACTTTTCTTTTTTTTTACTATGGTTATCTACTTCTCTTTTGCACGGTTTCGTGAAAAACAATCCATACTCATATTATAAATGTGAATATGAGTCTGTTTGTTTGTTACGCCTTCACGTAAAATCTACTTGATCAATATGAAATTTGGTACAGATATAAAACAGACCACGGAGAAGGACGTGTGCTACGTTTTATCGTAATAAAATGTACAGTTCCCGTGGGATAATGTATTTACGCTTTTAGGTAAAAACTACCGAATCGACCATCATGAAATTTGGCACGGACATGGACCACAGGGTCCTTCCCTGTGGGAAGGTTACTTTTTATCGCGAGAAAATTGCGATTCCCGTGAGATTCTGTATTTACGCGGACGAAGCCGCGGGAAAAAGCTAGTATTAATTAAATTTGTTGTTCGGAGGTTTGATAAACAAATACACAAGAACATGGTTAGTTCGTAAACGTCCTTTGTACTGTTAAAATAAATCCACTCCTCATCTTGAAGGCTATTCCAATACCAAAATAGTCTGGACAAATACGACAGCGAACGAAATTGAATTTGGACTGTAGCAGAGCATCGCCGACTCTGTGCCCCCTCGGGACTGCGACCACTTCAGAATCATTCTATTTCAAAATGTAAACTATTTAAACGTTTTCCTTTAACGGGAACATCACTTTAAATCACATTCATGCTAAGCACAGCACTAGTACATTCTTCTCGAAAATTGAATCTCGGATATACGTCATTTCGTATATAAAAAAATATCATAAGTACTCAAGAACTCAGACCAAATAATTGGGCCAAGTATTGAACAGACGGATCGCCAGGTGGTAAGCGATTACCGCCGCCCATGGAAGTATCACCAGAGGAGTTACAAGTGCGATCCCGGTCCTTAAAATCCCTAACCCTCTGGGCCTTCGGTAGCCTAGGTACTTACGCGGCGAAAAAAAACGCAAGAGTTATGTCACGTCGGTTTTTCGTGAGGCCGTGGTATTTCTGCGGTCGAGTCTTCCAATTCGTGCCGAAGCTTGGCTCTCTCATGTAACCTCTTGCTATATTTATAATAAAAAACTGAAAATACTCTATTTTGAACTAAACTTGTTGTTAACATCAATATTTATACTTGAAACGACACGATCTTGCATATTATACATAATCTATACTCGGTATCTCGACAACGCCTACAAGTATTACCATGAAATTTAGCATTTTTAAGGAATATATTATGTTATTTATTTCATCGTGCAACAATATATAAATAATTTCGACTCTCTTACGTCAGTCTGATTGGCAGCTCGGTATGAGTACCTACGTATCATTTTGCATTGTTTGGAAATTCGAACCCCGGAAGATAAATAATTTTGTGAATCTTATTATTTATTTTTCTTTTATATGTATTTATTAAGCTATTGCATAGCTTTTAGCGCGGCCTTTAAACGCGGCGACCGAATCAAGAAATTCCGTAACGAAAATAAAACTAAAACCCCAGACTCCGACCGGCACAACGGTGCGGCGTTGAAAGCCGTGCATCGTCTAACGTCGTTTCAGTTCGGCGGACTTCGGCACGGTGTTTGTGTGCGTGTGACTAGACGTGTGCGTGCGACTAGACGTATGCGCGTAGACTAGCTGCTAACTGCTCATAACTGATTCTATCTCTTTTAGACACAATGCTAGGTGAGACAGCGTGCTTTTTGGCCGCGTCCACGAGTGAGTTCGAGCCCGCGACTAGTTGAACCTTAACGTGTATATGGTACGACTGTACGAAGCTCGCACGGATCGAGTCGAGCTGCTCCGAAATCGGACGAATACGTAAGCAGCTGTTTGTGAGAAATATATAAGCAATAGCTTTACCGCGGCAGTCCCCGAGTGCCACACGTATTTTTTTTTTTTTATTAATTTATCGTTCTACTAAAACACCGAGCAAAGCTCGGTCTCCCAGGTACTTATAATATTGTGTTGTATAATTGTATAGGTAAATGTATTTCGCTTTATAACTTTGACGTCCCATGTGGCTCAGTGGTTAGCGCGTCGGCGCTCATGCCGGAAGTCGCGGGTTCGAATCCCGTCGAAGGAACAACATGTATTAAATATGTTTATTATATACTAAAAATCTTGAATATATTATGTATAGTATAAAAGCATTAAATATATTTCCGTTGTCTGGTACAAGTTCTACGAGAAATTACCATGGGACCAGATTGGCAGGTATGAAAGCGTCCATAAATATTATTATGGTATAAAATCGGTAAGCGAGATGAATCACCTATTCGTGAGTGATTGTCGCCGCCCACGGATCGCCTCAACAACGGACTAGCAGCCGACCCCTAAGACAATCACCTCTTTTGAAGCTTTACTCGTTAAGCACAACGTAAGCAATAAATATTTAGATTAGTATTTTAGAAGCTTTTGTTGTAAGACTGTACCAACTCCTGTTTAACTACCCGACTGGGTATGACCGGGACTATATTATTGTCCGGAATCTGTAAGGCCGGGGGAAAATTCAGAGCACTGTAAATAGAACTCTGTGCTTATACAATAAAGTTGAAAATCGAGCAAACAAGTGTCGAGCCAGATATCAATGTCATATATGACAGCTCGACATTCGACACTTCGATTTTAAAGCTTACTGAAGCGACCCGAGACCCCAGAGTCGGGAACTACCTAGCACAACGGATAGCCATTGCTATCCAACGAGACAATACTTCAATCAATCAGTTGCTAGGTACTCCTCCAGGTGGGGACGACCTGGGGAAGTTCTTCTATATATAGATATTTTTTAGAGATAGTCATATTTGTAGATAAGTCTTTGACGAAGACTGAGGAATAAATATACCTCAAATATCGTACTACATTAAAGTACTGGCTCTCAAACTTAAATGTGGACAAAACGTGGGAGATGTTGGTTTCAAAACGAAAAGACAAGAAACAACATTACTTCACCTTTATTCTCAATAGTAATAAAACGAAATACTTTACACTATTTTAATCACTTTTCACTGTCTATTAATTATTGTTTTTGAACTAAAAAATTATTAAAACAAAAAAATTTCCAGAGTAAAAATACACAAAAAAGTATGAAATAATCTTATTTTTTAAATTATAGGGGAATTATTTAGAAAATAAGATTTTAAGAACGTTTAAAATAAAAGATCGTATGTATAATTGAATACGCACCAGGCTTCCATTAGGCATTGTAAATAAGATGATGATGATTACTGTAAGTTACATAGTAGCATATGCTTGCAGTTCTATAAACAACACCGAAATTTACAAACGCGTATCTTTAAATACTGAGGAGTTCTGTTCAGTGCTTTTGGATCCAGGGTATACCCTGGTGCAGAATCTTATTTTTTGATACCATATGCTCGTGGATCATCAGAAAAAGTCAAAATCACAATATGTGTCGATATACATTTCGAGGAGTTCCCTCGATTCCTCATGGATCCCATCATCACCACTTTGGTGTCAAAACGACTAATTTGGGATTATACCCTATACATCAAAAAAATAATTTTTAAATTGGTCCACAGACGGCGCGCAGTAATCGTTGAACATACAAAAAAAAATATATTAAAAAAAATATGTATATATGTACAGCCGTACGTATACCCGCCTCCTTTTTTTGTCGGTTAAAAATAATAACGACTCTGAACTGAATACTTAACAAGATGACACCGATAGTTCCCGAACCGAACCTCTCGCCACGACGGCTGGTAGTTTACTGTCTTTTTAGTGTTAATTATACTTCCGTACTATTGACTTTCTAGTCAATTCAGCAGCTAAAATATTAACCGCTTCAACGTCATCTTTTTTAGTATTAATTTTTAGTTTTTTTTTTGGCTCTATATGGTATTTTAATAATTGGAAAAAAGACCAATAATATTCTATTGTATTAGCGCAGAGTTCTATTATCAGTGCTCTGAATTTTCCCGGGCCCGCCGAATTCCGGATTATACTATAGTCCCAGGCTAAAAGGGACAAAATTGATGGTCAGAGCTCGACAGTCAATTAACATTTCTCCTACATTTGCACACGGCTCGTAAATCAGAGAACACAGGTTTTATTTTAAATAACCCAATATTTTCCCGTCGCGGCGCGGTTGGTTTGAATTGTGGCCGAATTTATATCGCGCATGTTCGTCCATGTACTACAGATACGGCGTATGTTCTATGCGGTCGTACACCTGCTTTTTATTGCCCAAATATTAAATGTGTATCATGCTGAGTAAGTGCTTGTTAATGTCACCGGGAACCTTGCTAATGATCATCATCAATACCGATGTATTCCCACTGTATCCCCACTGCTGGGTCTCACTTTGTGGGGACTGAGGAAGGTTATGCTATACTACGCTAGCCTACGGCGAGTTGGAAACCTTCACGAAGGCACAAAATATATATTACTTTGTTACTATACTATTATAAATGTGAAATTTTGAGAGGATGGATGGATAGATGTTTTAACAAACATCTATCCATCCATCCTACACGCAAAACTACTGAACGGATTTTGATGAAATTTGGTACGGTAGTAGTTTGAGCTCTGGATTAACATATCGGCTTCTTTTTATCCCGAAAAAGTACAGTGTTCACTCGAGATACTGTATTTATGCGGGCGGAGCCGCGGGAAAAAGCTAGTGTTGTATATTATAAGGTTGTTTTAAATCAATTACGCATTTTTTGGGCATATTATGATCTACTACTTATGTAAGTGTGCATTTAGGCAGAAAAAGAATAAAAAATATTTTTCTACACACTAAATAAAATTACATCGCGCTCTCTATGGCGCTAAGGTCAATAACCTTTTTAAATAGAAGACTAGCTTTTGCCCGCGACTCCGCCCGCATAAATACAGTATCCCAAAGGCAACACTAATTTTACTACCATACCAAATTGCATCAAAATCTGTTTAGTAGTTTTTAACTTAAGGTAACAAACATACATTCATCCCTCCATCTGTCCAGCCTCACCAAACATTCACATTTATAATAAAACAGTTTAATTATTATAGTACATTTTTATTTTCAACAGTACCCTCATACATTATTACGTACGTATGATGTACCGTCGCTGACAGATCCGGTTGATCACTTGTTAACCTTAATGCCAAGTAATAAAGCCAAAAACTGGTACACCAGGTTGTACAATCGATAAGCTGATAAACCATTTCAAGCTTCATCATTAAAATTCCATAATTAAGAGCCGTTTCATGTCAGTAATGATGTCTGCAATTAAATCGTGTCATTCCTCCTTAGTATCCTTACCTATCATCATCATCATATCATCGTTTTTATAATGTATATTATATATAAGTGAAGTAAAAACTTTCAGTGTAGTTTTAAGAGAATTGTGCGAACGTAGGAGTATGATATTTGGCACAGTTAAAGTTTATGTGGAGGAAGGTGTGCAGAAAGCTCAATTTTTTTAAATAATGCTTGGAAATAATTATATTAAATGAATAAAATTAACAACAACACACACTTATAAAGTTCAAACCAAAAAATTATAATATTATGAATTAATATGGGAAAATTTCAATCAAAGGGCGACCTCTAGTTATGATTATTTTTTAGAAATTTTACAGTTTAATTTGCCATTAGCAAGCAATAATTAAATTAAATTTGCCCACAAGTAAATTAAATATAAAAAAAAATGCAAATTTAAAATAACCTTAGCCTCCAGTTAAAAAATGTTAAAATAAGTTGTAAGGCAGTCGAATGAAAATAAGTTTATAAATAATGTTATTTCCGTTTGACTTTTTTTTTGTACGGTAACAGACAGTAATAATATTATAAAACCTGAAATAAAACTAGATATTATAGTAACCACAATACAAGATGTAAAATTTATTTTGCTTTATTATTAAACCACAACGGTTCATATTCTGTACATTTATAATCACTTACTTAGGTTCGTTTATTAAAAACCTTAAGATTTCCCATGTAGCAACAATGTTATCTTTCAGACACGCGCGAGTGTATGAAAGACACACGCTAGAGACCAAAGGTCCTTCAAAAACATTCAAGTATAATTAACGGAAATATATATTATGGAATAAAAAACGCAGCTTACACGGCGGATGATTTTTCAAGTTTCAATTGATTTAAAGAGTCAGCTTTGTGGTCGGTAGATAATAATTAAGCTTTCTTTGATATTTCGAAACATTATTGACAATATCGGAAACTTTTTGGCACATTATTATTATAGGCTTTTTAAAATTTTCAGTCTTGTTGCGTTCAAAATGAAATAGGTGAGGTTCTAAAATTCTCTAGTTAACAATATAATCGTAGGTTTATGAACGAATTAGGGTTGATAAAATATTTTGTTACAGAAAAAATATAAAGAAATTATAAATACCTACCAAAAGCAACAAATATATTGCGGTAAATACTAAAAATAAAATAAAATTGAAAAACGTTAAGAGTATTTTTACAATTTTATTCAGAATACAATAAAACTTGGCTAGTGTGATAAATAAAAGTTGGCTATTTAAGTGAAATGCATTAGATAGTGATGCTCTTAACATAAGATAATATAATATCTAATAATGACTAGCCTATTTTTTTATGAAATGGAGGAAAGAGGAAATGCTCAGGCATATGTGATGGAATGTGATATCATGGACATCTGCAGTAATACAATAGTCATGTTAAGTAAGTTGCCAGATTATAATATGTTTTGTTTTTGGAGTTTACTCCTTAAGAAACGATTTTCATATGTATATAAGCCCGTATGAAAATCTATGGGGGTAAAATCGAATTCAAGATGTCTGACGGTCACGATATATACGTACGATGTCACCGTTCAATATCAGAAAATATAATAAAAATTGACAACCTTCAAAAAGTAAAGAAATCAAAAAATTTTTTTTTTTAATTTTATCATTTCTTATTTTCAAATCTCAACTTAAACCATATTTATGTTTTTATTTACTTCAATCTGCATGATACATTTTTCATATTATTTAATAACGAAACAGGCCAATGTGAAAAATAATATCTATGAATTTTAGTGTTGGTTTTTGAAGCTAAATTATGGCGAAAATGCTTACGACACACATGTATAAATAACGTTTTATATAAAGTTTCGAGATCTGTTAATAAAAATAAAAATAACACATAAAATATTGCAAATGACAACTGATGACAAATAATTAGTCATAGATTAGAAGTTTTTTTTTTTAGTGCACTTACTTGCAAATGCAAAGAGCATTGCACACCAATGAATATGGCGAATCCAGCCTGATTTTCCATCAAGAGCGGCCAAGTTTCGAACATATATAGTTTTATAGTATATACTTAAAAAGTTATTATATAAAAAAATATCATATATTTTTATGACTTGGAAATAAAAAGTTATGAATCTACGAATATCAGAGAATTGATGTACCAAATACGAACTTATCTGTGGTAATCCTTGTCTATGGTTATCATGCTGTAAATTGTCAATTTGAGGTGTAAAATCTCCATCAATAGGCCAGTAAGTACATTTATTTTAATTGGAGTATGAAGTTATTTCCTTTTTTTATAGCTCAGCAGTTTCGTACTAGTTTTATGAAAATGTTTCTTGGGGTGTGAAATAGATCTCTCTATATATATTTATATAGTAAGAAAAATAATTATTGTGGTTTTGGTTTTCATAACGTGAAAGCGACATCTATCATTTATTTATTATTTATAGCGTTCAAAGGAGCAATTCCCAGTTGATAATACTTATTTTACTTTATCACCTTATATTATTATTAACTAGCTTTTGCCCGCGGCTTCGCCCGCGTGGAATAGTGTTCTTGGAGAAAAAGTTCTTCAGCAAATAACTCTACTCACTGCAATATACTTCTGTATACAATATTGAAAATGTTTATGTTATTTTCGTACCCAATGGGTAAAAATGGAATCCTATCACCTCGACCGCGATACCGCTTGATATAACTATTATAATTTTCGCGCTTGAATACAAATTTTACGATCCAACCGCTATGTCTCTGCATTTTAAATCTGTAATATTTTCGAAAATATTCATATAAATTGTATGCTGTAAAGGGCCATATTACTTAAAATCGCTTCGTAAACAAGCCATTATTTCTCGTTAAAGGGATAGACATATACCATCGCGAACTTTTATATAGACCTTTTTAAGGTGTACAATACTGTAGTACATTATTTTGATCTATATCGTAGGGTTCAGCCAGCGTCTGCAATGTAAGCGCAAAAAAATGTGTTTAATTATGACATTAGAAACCTCTAAATTATCAGTGTTTCACTACTATATTATGGATGTTATAGACATATAAACCTTCCTCTTGAATCACTCTATCTAATGATAAAACCCGCATCAAAATCCATTGCGTAGTTTTAAAGATCTAAGCATACATAGGGACAGACAAAAATGATTTTTATACTATGTAATGATACTGTGTACTTTACAGTAAGAAAAAAAATCGTAGTTTGTTAAGCCCTGGCCCAGAATAGACAAGGTCTATTTTGATATTAAGCATTCAACATGGGTATTAATTCTTCTTATTAATCGTTATACTATTGCTTTAGGTCAGGCATAACCAACCTTTTCAAGATTGCGTGTCAATTTTTATTTTAGCAAAACACTAACGGGCCCCTATATATCTATAAAAATCCACAATTCATCCACAAAACCCCAAAAATCAATGTTTTTCAAATATTACCAAATATTGTCTTAAATTCTGGTGTACACGACGACTTCGAAAAGGCGCGCAAAATATAAAAATGATAAGTTTACAGCTGTGCTGTGTACGCCTCCAAGTACTCGGCCATTAGGCGAATATAGGCAGTACCGATATAAACATCCCAATTAGATGGTTCGAGGTTCATCTAGAAAAATCCGAACCATATTTGCACTCACGCACGTTGGTCATGCCTGCTTTAGCTATTGAGCTTATTACACATAAAGTGTTAATAGACGATCGGAATTGATCCGGACCACGGATTTGATTTTGGTGGACACGAAATAAAATAGAATACTCCCCCTTAGAAGTGTGATTGAAGATGTAGAGAATTTTTTCCCCAAAATTTTTGGGGAAAACCCCCAAGTTTGCAACCAAATCCTATGTTTCCAAGAAGATATTGTGTCTTTGTAAATATCGGTATATAAACCTTTTAAATATATTATGTGTGATGTAACACGTACTGTTAATGATAAAAACTATGAAAAAGTCGACACTAACATCAATGATTCGCGCTATAAGTTCGCTAAATCCACACAATTAAGGGTCTTTTATTGCTGTCGTATGGCCGTTTTTATTACACGTTTAAATAATTTAACGAGATTGCCGAACCGAAATTGCCCGATTCCCATCTAAAACATCCGAACTTTATATTATACATACATATACCAGATACTTATTATTATCAACCTATTATACTTGATGAACGCAAAAAGCCAGTGCGTTTATAAGATTTATTGTAGTTTATAGTAAAACAGTAGATACAATTGTAGATTTGAATAAAAAAATCCATTCATATATGAATGGAAGCTTAATAAGAAAGAAAATACATATTTTATACTGGGAGATTTTTTATTACGTTTCAGTAAAAACAGATTAAAAATTGTTACTAGATATAGAGGTACTAGGACATACAAAGTTTACTTTTTTTCTAACTTGGTGAAAATTTGGAGTATATACTCAGGTTCTACTTTAGTGAATTTACTATAGCGTATTAGTTTCGAGGTAGGGCAACACCTCGTCGAGATAAACAATGTCCCACGTGTTGTCAATCCAATAACTTCCCATATTCATGTGGCGGACGATTCTCAACTAAGCAACATCCTCTTAGATTTTTTAAACGTCCTGATGCATTTAATGCGGTTTTCACTTAGATCAAGAAAACTGGTACTCTTGATCTAAGAGTTTTCATTATCTGAGTAATGCCACAGGGGCGACACTCTCTAAAAATGACAGCTTGAGCACTAGCGAATGTCATCCATGTTGACGTAAGCTTAAGATTGAAACCGAAATAATTTTCAACGTCGCGTCAGGCAAATCTATCACAAGTATTATGAAATTATATTGTCAATTATGTTAAAGCACGAAATTACCAGCGGCTAGCACCGTGAACGAAAGCCCTAACTGGAAAAGACTCATGCCCCGCTCGCCGCGCGCACCCCCGGCATAGATCTAGCCACACGCATAGCTACGAGCTGTCAATCGTGTAAGTCTATCGAATGACGGTTCTTTACGTTAGAAAATTTTTTGTTTTGTTTTTGCGACAAATATATTTAAATAACCTAATTAAATGCGTGCGAAGCCACAGCTAGGCTAGTATTTTATTATAATTACAATATTAGCTGACCCGAGAATTGTTATTCATTGGTCAGTCTCAAATGATGACCTCTGTGGCTGAGTGGTTGAGCACGTTGGTGCTCAAGCCGGGGGTCGCGGGTTAGAATCCCGCCGAAGGACAAAAAAAAATTTGTTTGTTCCTGGATAATGGATGCGTATTAAATAATAGTAATATGTGTTTAATATAATAAAAATCTTAAAATGTATGTTTAATATAAAAGTATTAAATATTTCTTATCAGACAGTAGATGATCAGCCTGCATTGTCCTAACCAAACTTACCTATCGTAGAACATTTTTCTTACGCGTCTAGGTCTTACGCGGGGATCGAAACCACTACCTCGAGTCGAGAGGCAAGCTCTGAACCACTGGACCACGGGGGTGTCTAAGTAATATAAGTTTTATTAACCGAATCGAACGCGGTTAATGAATGAAATTTGATTAATATTATATTCCAGCATTTTGATGCTGTTAGTTATGTTGAATACTAAAATGCAATTTACGACACTGTGGGAGCGAGTCCATTAGAATTTATGATACATGGACCAGGCTGTAATTAAAAGAGCCCACGGGGGAAAATAACGCTGAAATTCCCGCAAACTTGTGATACCGAACTAAGCTAGGTCATTACATCGAATTTGTACTTTTTCACTATGTTTTGTGGCGTAAACATTAGGTGTATTTTTCATCACCGATAATAAATAAGAGGACAACGAAGTTTTTTGTTCTCTTGGCGGGATTCGAACCCGCGACCTCCGGCTTGAGCAACGACGCGCTCAACCACTGAGCCATAGAGGTCACCATGTGTGCGAATGCGCGATTTGATTGTTTCAATGTCAAAATTGCTATGTGTATACTTCCTTTATTTTAGCTCGCAATTCTGAGTGCATTCAGAAAAAAATAAGTATTTTTTTTTTATCCAACACAAAAATTTACATGAAATTCTTAGAACGATAGTCGATGGTTACACTATAATTGACACGCACAGTACAGTTAGTCAGAATAAAGAGAAAGATACATCACCTGTATAAAGATACATTGTGTGATACTTTAACATAATATTAACCCCAGGTATATGGGTATAGGTACGTTACAGCTGCTGTCAGTAAACTCCTTTACGGTAACCTCAACTGTGGCTTTCCTTTGCAAACTGCGCAAACGGTTTGCAATTATGTTCGTCATTATTGCTGGCATTTCATATGTTGAAATTTTAGAGGAACCTGAATATAAGTTGGGGTGACATTAAGGCCGAGCGCGTACTAGACAGCTAAGCTGCGGCAGCCAGAAAATATATAAACATATATGGCTGATTAGTGCGTTGGCTGCTACGAATAAAAATACTACAGAAATGTAACGCTCATACAGTTACCGCTTTGATTTGGGTTTCATTTACGCACGCAAACAAATAGCAATAACAACGAAACACTCACAAAAATGCATGCTTGCATTGTGATTGGTCGCGCCTCGTTAATAGACCACCTTGTCTCATGTACCTCTCCCTCTGACCGGACGTTACTTGACGTTACTTTACGTGACGTTCTAGAGAAAAAAAATCTTAAAAATATTAATTTATTACTTATATATATTATTTATATCTTTTACTATACAGGATGCTATATATACGAGGGCTGATTGATAAGTTTCCGAAACGACAAAGAAAAACTTCAAAATCTATTTAAAATAAATTTATTTCTCAACGTAGTTTCCTACTACCTCGATGCATTTCGTCCAGCGCTTCTCCAATGCCGTTACACCAGTTTGATAAAATGTTTTCTCCAACCCCTCAAAATACTCGTCCACGGCAACAATGACTTCTTCATTTGATGAAAATCTCTGGCCACCTAACCATTTCTTCAGGTTTGGGAATAAGTGGAAGTCGCACAGGGCCAGATCCAGGGAATAGGGTGGATGCGGTAGCAATTCGAACCGCAGTTCATGGAGTTTGGCGACTGCAACCATTGACGTGTGTGCAGGTGCGTTGTCATGGTGGAACAAAATTTTTTTCTTGGCCAAATGTGGTCGTTTCTTCTGGATTTCTTCACTTAATTTTTGCAGCAAGCTTGCGTAGTAATTTCCATTTATTGTTTTTACTTTTTGCAGATAATTCACTAAAATAATCCCTCGAGCATCCCAAAAAACAGTCGCCATCACTTTGCCGGCCGACAAAACAGTTTTTCCTTTTTTCGGCGCAGGTTTTTCGCTCTCAGTCCACTGCTTAGATTGTTCTTTTGTCTCGGGAGTATAATGATGTATCCCGGTTTCATCGACTGTTACATAACGCCGCAAAAACTCATTAGGATCTCGGTTAAACAGCGCCAAACACTCCGATGAATCGTACACTCGACGTTGCTTTTCGTCTACAGTGAGCAAACGCGGCACCCATCGCGCGCAAAGCTTTTTCATTCCCAAATGTTGGTGCAAAATATTAAAAACGCGTTCAGATGCTCACCATCTTTGCTATCTCTCGAAACCTTAAGCGCCGATCATTCAATACAATTTTGTGATTTTTTTTGATCATGTCCGGATTCGTGACTTCATTTGGACGGCCAGACCTGTGGGCGTCTTCGCAGCTCTGTCTTCCACGTTTAAAATCAGTTACCCAGGTGTGAATTGTACTCAATGCAGGAGCAGAATTACCTAAAACACTGTCTAGCTTGGTTTTAATCTGGTTTGCTGTTTTTTCTTTTAAAACGTAAAACTTTATCACCGCACGAATTTCGTTTCTTTCCATTGTTAAGAAAATTTACGACAGAGAAAGTTCTACGTCATCTCAAACGAATTCCATCAGTTCGATTAAATTCAAATTTGGCGTTCTATTTTCAAAAAGATGCCAGAATATAATGTGTTATTCCTTTTTTGCGTATCATTTTTTTAAGTTCGTCGTTTCGGCCAGTTATCAATCAGCCCAGGTATTACACTATGGATGATTATTATGGATACTATTACTACACAGGTATACCATACAGGTATTATATTATGGATACTATACAGGAACTAATGTTCCTGTATAGTATCCATATCTATACAGGCTACAATATCATATAAGTAATTGCAGTACGCATAATTAAAAATGTTCGTGATTTACAGAAAAATTATATGATTAATATTTTCTGACAACTCGCACTTCGCATGGACACCATCCACACTGCCGTATTGTTTTGTTGTATTTTTATTCTACTATAGTAATAGTAATATTATTTATATTCGACAGGCTGTCACAGCGTGTCTGCCTAGTGTGCGCCAGGCGCCAGGAATACTCAGATTCTTTCATACAACCTTAAAATTGATAGCAAACAGTGGAGCTTTGATCTTATGGCCAATTCTGGTAATTGAAAATGAGCTTCAGTCTCAAGTAAGTTTACCGTATAATATTATAGCGAAGCGATGAATATTTACGTTATCTTTTATTTTTACATAGTTAGTGTAATTGATGGGGAGGTAAAAAAACCCTTATACTTTTATTTATGGAGAGCAAACCCCTTGTAAATATTTTCAAACAAGATGGATAAAATTCAATTCCATTCAAGGAACGGCGTACTTACACACATAATATATTATGTAGGGTATACTTTAACGATCATAACATCTATTCTACCATCCTACTACCCATCTTAAAAGACAATCTCAAAAAAAATTTAATGTAGGAATAAGGATATTATACATATAATTTATTACAGTAGCAGTAACTAATAATATAAATAAGTTGAAGTTGAATAAATAAAACGAAATTAGGAAGCGTATAAATAACACTAACTTTTGCCCGCGGCTCCGCCCACGTGAGTACCCACGTAAGTATCCCACGGAAACCGGAATAAAAAATAGTAAGTGTTAATCCAGAGCCTAAACTACTACAATACCAAATTTCCATCCATCCGTCAATCCATACATCCATCCATCCATCTATCCATCCTCACAAACTTTCACATTTATAATAGTCGTAGGATGATAATTGAAAGTAGAAACATCTGAAAGTGGTCGAAATAGTTCCCGCATAACAGTATAAGCACATAAATCGAAATAATAACACTCACTTCAGATTTATATCGGCGTTACATGGAGCCTAAGGGGAAATTTGGAGAGAAAGGGTCGCGAGGAATATTTCAATATGCTATTCACATTTTTTATGATCGTCATGTGTGGCGCCTTACGATTGCACCGCAATATCGTGCCACTCTTTCAATATTTTCCCGTTTTTCCTATATCAAAGGCACCTAAGATATTATATTTGATGTAACATATTTTCAAGGGAATCGACCTTATCACAATAATAGTTAACGTTTATTCCGTGGGACCATTTCTAAAATATGTGTCATTCTAGGGTTACGTACCCAACGGGGACCCTATTACTAAGACACCGTCTGTACGTTTGTCTATCATCAGACTGTATCTCACGAACCATGATAAATACTAAAAACAGAATATATCATAATATTCATATTTTAGTTGGGCTGCCATACAACATTTTGCCGTTGGATATGGGACCCATATCCAACGGCAAAATTGGATTGCTCATACAAAAGTGAAACACTCCTATGTCGAATATAGTACTTATCAACTACCAGACCTTGCCACGACTTCGTACACGCTTGCTAGCTATTTTTAAAGCATAAGGTGGCCGGAATGAAAGCTAAGCATAAACTTATTTGTTGGTATCAAACGAGGTTAAATTATCCATAAACAATAATAGATTTGGTGACGAATCAGCGACGAGAAAACTTATTCCACTGAATCCTCGCGTACCATCACTTATGTCATACGGTTTGTCAAACAACTACAACTGGACGCATGGGAAAATGAGTATAAAGAGAACGCAGTAAAAGCAGAAACATTGCGACTCGGTATTAAGAACACATCATGGCTTAAAGAAATGTCATCATGATAAATCACAATTTGCCAAAC
Organism: Phengaris alcon alcon; assembly: GCA_037179445.1. Lineage (NCBI taxonomy): Eukaryota > Metazoa > Arthropoda > Insecta > Lepidoptera > Lycaenidae > Phengaris > Phengaris alcon. Next base: position 48,796 of record JAYRCH010000672.1, read on the forward strand.
ATCTTTTGGTAGAGCCCATAGTCTACTCGATGACCATTCCTAAAGTATCACATAAATGCGATAAAGGCTTCTAACTGAGCGTGATGGATCAATCACAAATAATAAAAGAGAAGAACAAAATATGATCAAACTTGCTTGACTACGTCACCTCTCATTTATACATTCAACTTATTTGGTGGAGTAGTAGCCAGTATAGGTTAAAATAATTGTAGTTAGGTTAAAAAATAAGATGGTGATTTGGTTGGTGGCATCACTTCCTGAGGATGCTCTGGATCGGGGTGAAACGCGCGTCAAATTTTTCGACCTTAGCTTGGCTTGGCTTGGCTTGGCGGTGTGGGACCTTGCCCGATCTTGTTGACATTATTGCTTGTGTGGTGGTGGTGTTTACATGATCATGTTTGTCAATACACGTATAAGCAGCATGGAATGGAAAGGAGGCACTTTACGCATGATAATCCATGCACGAGAGTAATAAAAATACCCACAACCTGAAAGTAAATATGATACATAAATTTGCTGGCAGGTTGTGGGTATTTTTTCACGGGATATTGCTACATATATTATTAAAATATATAAGTATAAAATGTTTCATTTTATGCTACACATATTGTCAATTACAAGTTATTGTATAAAAAAACCGGTTGTCTGTAAAGTCGGTTTACTGACGATAGTTGAACGTGACAACGTCAACAACAACAACAACAACAACAACAACAACAACAATAATAATAATACTGAGGTAAAGGCAATGCGAGGTATCGCTGGTACTTGGGTACTTGGTAACGGGTAACAGGTAACGCATGAGTCATGTTTTTTCGTGCATGCAGCCGGCTCCATCGATTTATAAGACGTTATCACGTCAATAGTATTACGAGTATATTTTAGTATAAAATTAAACACCCTATTCGACTTCTATAACCTGGTCCCCGGACCGGGACCCACATGCTCCGCCGGAGTCGACTGCCGGTCTTGGCCGCCCTCGGCCGTCGCTTTTCTCACTCCTAGCCACCTCGGGTTTACCCCGCGTTCTGTCGCGGGGGGTCTTCCCACAAAACGGACGTCTTACGCCCAGTATTCGTACTGGGCGTGTCCCCTTAAAATAATAAAAAAAAAAATAGAATATCAAATGTAGAGGGGCATAGCCCCTGACCATGTTTACCCGCCCAAGGCCCCTTTCAAGGGCCCGGCGCCTAGAAGACGCCTTCTTCTAACGACTTCTATAAATTCTACCAGGTAACAAACTAATACTCATATTATAAACTTTGGAACGAATTGGAAATGGTCAGTACACATACAAACGTTTAATGGGCACAATGTACCAAAACAGCCACAAGTGCAGCCGAGATTATAATATCAGAGTTTCAATTGCACAAGTTTGTACAATTTGCTGTTTCACACTATCACGTTACAGCGTGAGTGGATTCCCGTTCGTGTGAACTGCAGTTGGTACTATAGTTAGTTTTCTAGTTTCTTGGTTTAGTTTTTATCGATTTCACATCATGTCAAGTACATGTTACACAAGTGACATGTACTTAATTTATATTATATGCAGAAATTAACTGTGACGGACAAGACGTGTTTTGAGTAGTCACGCTTAAACTTGCAGTTTAGGTACCTAACATAAAAACTTCGTAATATTTATAACAGGAACTACCGGACTCTACTCATGTTCGGTACTCAGACCAATAAAAAAAGAAAGACTTAATCATCTATGCTACGCAGTGAGGCTAGCGATAGGAAGCCGATACGGCCATAGGAAGCCGGCCGCCTGCCATTCCGACTTCAACGAGTGACGGCGCATGTCATTTTTATCTGTGTCTAGGAAATATTAAAATATGCCGTCCTGCGTTGTTAAATGGTGCAAAAATAATTCATGTGCTCAAAAAAAACCTTGTGGGATTACTTTTCACAAGTAAGTAGTTGAATATTTATGTATTACCACCGAAATAACGAATTTAATTTATTACTTTAAAAATTGTCTCGGGACACAAAACCTCAACCAGTGCTGCATGCTGGTCGCAAGATGTTTTTCCCCATACTAGGGGAAAAAATATTATTACGTGCTGTAGTATCTTGACAAATGTATATTTTTAACCTTAAATTCGTTATTTAGATATACACAAAATAAAACTAATGGTGACAAAGAATGACAGATAAATAAAATAAAAATTAAGTACGTTTTGTATGAAAATAAGAAATGATATGCAATTTTATCAAGTTTGTCTACTTAATTTTGCCATCGTATTTTTAAATACCATAAGTTCATCTGCCATTCTTCATCATTACATCAACCTATTATTTTTTTTAATCACATCACGCAGTACGGTCTCCTGTCATGTTAATTATAATGCATTTTACAATTTATTACTTATGATTTTCCTGCTTTTTAGGTTCCCGACTGAAACAGTGTGGAGAGAAAGATGGATTAAAGCTATAAGAGAGAGCAGAAATGAAGAAGATTGGTTGCCCTCAAAATATAGTGTTGTTTGCTCTGTACACTTTGAAGAGTGTGATATATACTACACCAAATGTGGGCTTCGACGCATCAAGAAAAATGCGAAACCAAAAGTGGTTTGTATGTCGTAATGGAAAAGAAGCAATTGTTATAATTATTATTTATTACTGTTTTATAAATCATGACTATCATTTTATTACAGGTAGTAAATCTTATAGGTGGTGAGCCTGAGTTTGGTCCAGAAGGTTCCGTACCAGATTTCAATGCAGAGGTTCACATAATTATCATATAAAATGTATATTTTTAGATAAAGCACATAATCTATTAGATATAGATATTTAAGTATTTACTTTTTTCAGCAATTACCCCAGCAAAATGACACCGACAGAGATTTTGATAAAAGTAATTTACATGCTGGTACATCGTCAGAACACATGGAAGACGTATCCAGGCCACGCGTATTTGGTTCAAGTCCAGATCCGATCCGTGATTCAGAATTAGAATCAATATTTGACAGTCCCAAAAAAAGTGCTCTAAGAAATCAAGTGAAAAAGTATAAAATGCGTCTATTAATAAATCAACGTAAAATCAAAACCCTTCATCAAAGGGTCCGACGTTTAAATAAGAGAAATGAATCCCTAAAAAATATATTAAAAGAATTAAAAGAAAAAAACTATATTGATACCGACGTCTCCAATATGCTCGATGGAAATTTAGTGGCAGCAGATTTGTTTAATAACATTAATAAAAAGATTTTAGGAAAAAAGAAGATAAAATATTCAGCAGCAATAAAGAGATTTTGCCTAACTCTAAACTTTTATTCGCCGAAAGCGTATGACTACGTGCGAAAAACTTTTCAGACATGTCTGCCACATCATAAAACATTGAGCAAATGGTACGCTCACATAAATGGTGAACCTGGTTTTACAGATGAAGCTTTTACAGCTGTTAAAGATAAGGCTGAAGCAAGTGAAAGACGACCAATGTGTGCCCTTATATTTGATGAAATGGCTCTGAGGCAACAGAAGATATGGGATGGTAGAAAATACCAAGGTCTGGTAGATATGGGCACTGGTACCATTTCTGATTCAGCACCGTTGGCGTCACAAGCTTTTGTGTTTTTGCTGGTGGCAATAAATCAACGTTGGAAAATTCCACTAGGTTATTTTTTAATAAATTGTCTGACTGGAGAACAAAAGGCTAATTTGATAAAGATGTGTCTCATCAAATGTTTTGACGCAGGAGTTGATGTAGTAGCTTTAACTTTTGATGGACATGCAACAAACTTTGCGGCTATGGAGTTACTTAATTGTAATGTGAAAGATTTGCAGGCAATGAAGACGAAATTTAAACATCCGTCCAATGATACAGAGGTACACTGTTTCTTGGATCCGTGTCATGTAATTAAATTAGTACGAAATCAATTGCAATGCAAAAAAGAATTTTTGGATATAAACGGCGAATTGGTAAAATGGGATTACATGATTCAACTCAATATTCTACAGGATGCTGAAGGTCTCCATCTAGCCAATAAGTTGTCAAAAAGACATATTTACTTTCGAAATCAAATAATGAAAGTTAAGCTAGCCGTCCAATTACTGAGTAGGAGTGTTGCTACTGCCTTAAAAATTTGTAGAGAAGATTTAAATTTGCAACATTTTGATCAATCTGTGCCAACGGAACAATTTATAAAAAAGATAAACGATTTCTTTGATATATTTAATTCAAGGGCTATGACTGAATTTGATTACAAGAAGCCAATAAACGCTAGCAATAAGAATGATTTTTTTTTATTTCTTGACGGCTTAAAAGCGTATATTAGTAACCTAAAGTTAAAAACAGTTACTGAACGAAGTGTCATGAAAGATGGTAGAAAAACCTTTGTAATCACCCGATTTTATAAGCCTGTATTAGAAACAAAATGCAAGACTGGATTTTTGGGTATTTTAATAAATATTGAAAGCCTGAAATCTATGTCTTTAGATTTGATTGAAAAAGAGCATTCATTAGTATTTTTACCGACTTATAAATTAAGTCAGGATCATTTGGAGATATTTTTCGGGTCAATAAGGATGCACGGTGGTCATAACGACAATCCAAATGTAAAGCAATTCAAAGGTATTTACCGAAAGCTTCTAACCCACCTGGAGTTGAAATGTTTGACCACTGGCAATTGTGTGCCCCTAGAAAATATAGCCATTCTGAATTGTGATTCAGGTACACAAGTCATAAATTCGACTTCATCGTCCTATCGTTTCGAAAAGGAAAATGAAAACCCTTCTTTAGATTGTCTTGAATCAATAGAAAACATTCAAAATTTGGTAAGTTAATTAGACGTTCCAGACATAAATGATTTCAGAAAATATGTAATCGGTTACATAGCTGGTGCAGTTGCTCATTACCTAACAAAAAAATTAAAATGTGAGTTATGTGTATCGCGCTTATTAACTTCTGAGAGACACGACTTTCATAAACTGATCACACTAAGAGATAAAGGTGGTTTAAGCTTTCCTTCTTTTGACACTTACGATATATGCTGTACGTGTGAACTAGTCATAAGAAAAATTGTAAAAGAACGTATCGTTATTACTTCAGAAACACAGCACAAATATGTATTGTCACAAATTCTAAAGAGATTTATTGGAAATAAACATACTTTCCTCAGCTTAGAAAATGATCACAACACCTATGGCATAGAACATCAAACAAATTTATTAAGATCTATTATTGAAAAGTTTATAAATATAAGATTCCACCACATCGCAAAACAAGAATCTGTATTTAAAAGTTGTGACACTAAGCGGCAGTACTACAAAAAATTGACACAACATAAGGGACATTAATTGATTGTTAACATCTTTCTGATAAGAACTCTTATAATTTTATGTAAAATTTTTGTTTAAAATACAATAAACAGAGTGTTTTGTTATGACATTTCATTTATTTATTTATTGACAAGGAACCCAACAAACACCACACATTATTCCCATCCCCCTCAACTCCACTCTTACGTTTGTAAAACTAGCTTTTGCTCGCGGCTCCACCCGCGGTAATTGCAATTTCACACCATATACACTTCTCCATACTCCAGACAAATGTGTATGCAACATTTCATGATGATTGGTTCAATAGATAAATAAATAAATAAATAAATATATGGATAAATCACACAGATTGAGCTAGCTCCAAAGTAAGTTCGAGATTTGTGTTATGGTATACTAACTCAACCATACGATAATATATAACACATAATATAATATATGCAGGGTGTAACAAAACTAAGTGATAATAATTTAGAGTGTGTATGTGTTCCTTGTAGAGAGTTCACCGTGAAAGTAGCAGCGCTGAAAGACCTAATTTTTTTTTACTTTTGTATGGGCAAGCGCCCCTGCATCGTCACGAGTTTTCCTATACAAAAGTGAAAAAAAATGTCGTCTTTCAGCACTGCTACTTTCACACTGAACTCTCTACAATGGACACATGCACACCCTAAAGTATTATCACTTAGTTTTGTTACACCCTGCATATAGTATACATCCAAGAGCCAGGTCATCATATTACATCTTGACCTGACTGGGGATCGAACCCGGGACCTCCAGGGTGTCAGTCCGGCATCATGACCATTCGACCACGGAGCTCGTCAAATTAAACATCATAGTTAGGATTAGGATAACTGTTTTAAATGCAATTGCAAAACATAACTCTAAAATACATACATAAGTACCTACATACCCTGTAAGTTATCAAAAAACCTTTAAAAATACTTAGCATTTGAAACCTTTTATTACTAATGATTAACAATCTAATTTGATAGGAAATCTTGTAGTCATTACTTTGTAGTATAATGAGACTGCGACAGTATGGGAGTTTGGCAATCTGAGACACTGAGTTGGCAACATTATGTTTTAGCAAACAAGTGCACGCCTTGCATAGATGACGCACACATTGATCAACAGCGGCTTCACGTCATTAACTGTTAATACTCCGTCTTTCTTTTTTTATTGGTCTGAGGTTCGGTACTACGACATTGGTAAGACTTATTTGGGTTTGGAACGAAAACCTATTGAAAATATTTGATAAACCAAATACAATGACCGTAGCAAGAGTATGGTATCCAACGCCGGTATTGCAACTGAGAACTTTGACAAATTAGTTCATGCTTTAAAGCAGCCGCAAACTTGCACGCTGCGACAAAGAAGTAGTGTTTCCTACTTTGGTGGAATGTGGACCGCAAAATATTTCCACTATTGCAATATTGTGTTACATAAGAAATATTGGTAGACGGTTGTTGTGGCAAATCGATTTTATTGTTTGGTTTTAGTTGGATAATTTACGTTTCGCTCTTTCACTTTATAGAATTAGAGCAATGTAATGATAAAACTGTAAAAGTGTAATCATCGGCTGTTCTTTCAGTAAAAAATATGAATATGTAACAAAAATATGTTTTATTGCATTATGTTTTGGCTTTTGGTTGAATTAATGGAGACTTGATTACATTAGGAAATAACGTAATAAAACAATATAATAATTAAAAGTATGTCAAAATATTATATATTTAAATATTATACTATAAAATCGACTGTGTACAATTCAAAAACAACAATTTAGTTTTTTAAAACTTAAATATATATATATTGAGTTAATATTTCTTGAAACTTATTTCACACTTCAATTGGTAGCACACAGCAGTTAATTTAAAAAATAAAATTGGATCACGTATATCGTATTTGATGTCATATTTACGTTCGGTTCGTGAAAATTTTTCACCTCGCCGTCACGTATAGGTCCGTACATGTACGTTAGTGACAGGTTCAATATTATTTCAATGTCTGAGGGACCATAATATTAACAGGGACCGAACGTATTTTAAGTCAATCGATGCACAGCGGGACTGAAAATTTCGAAAATAACATACTTTTCTTTCACTGGTATGTCAGGATCTACTACTATTATACATGTGAAAGTTTGCGAGGATAGATTTATGGATGGATGGATGTTTGTTACTCTTTCACGCAAAAACTACGAAACGGATTTTGATGAAATTTGTTATGGTAGTTGTTTAAGCTCAGGAATAAATAAATAACGTTTATTCGGGCGGCATAGGCCTATATTATGAATACCTTACAAGCTAACATACGTTATATTATTATTATATATCTAAAAACTACACTTTGTCACGTGTCGTCGGCGACGTGATACGCGCTTCGTTCCGGAGTCTCTCCCGGAACCTCCGGTAGACCACACCCGTCAGCCAGAACTCCTCCGCCTCGAACGTCGACAAAAGATGCGTCGGCACTCTCACCACAAACGAACTGAAGTTAACCTTGTGGCGAGACTCCAATAGCTCGATTCCCAAGGCGATGGACGTCTTCTTGCGGATGTAGTCCACTGTCCACGACGTCCTTGACCTCCATGGACCTAACACATAGGCTACTTTATATCTCGAAATAATTCAGAATTCCCGTTTGATACTATATTTACGCGGGCGCGGCTCAGGGCAAAAGCTAGTGTATTTGAAATATAAATAAAATTCAACCTGTCATACTTATTATTATTTGATAGAAGATTCTGTCCTAGAATTTTCTGTGTCAAATCGTCGTTAGATTGATCCCATGTTGTTACTGCCACTTTTTTTAGATAAAATATTTTGGAATTATCATTTGGTATTATTTTTACCCAACTGCGGCCTAGCCCAAAGGAAGGTTAATGATTTTGGCAGTCTATGTATGTATGTATTTACATATATATGTTTGTTCCACCGCAGCGCCTAAACTACTAATCCGATTTTAATTAATTTTGTGCCAAAGATCGGTAATCGGTTTCAATTACTTTGTTGTATCAAATTAATAATAGGTATAATGATGATAATGTCTATGGACTCTTTCACACCTCGTCAATCTGGTGCCGTGGTAAGTTCTCGAAGTCGATTTACGGGTACCAGACAACGGAGACATATTTAATACTACTATACTGTACAGGATGGTATAATTTCACAGGGCTTCAACCGCCGGCTCAGATTAGACTCGAAGATAGCAAGGTTACACCGATTTGGGCAGCGCCGGGGCGATAATAAAACACTTATTTTGAGGAGAACTTTTTTCGCTTTGCTTACCTGGCTCATGGCAATGCCGTATACAGAGCCCCGCCCGTACGCCTCTTTCGGGCCGATTTGCCATCTCACTTTTACCTCTCTATACGGCTATTTTCCATAATTTTCCCTATTTTTCATGAGCCAGGTGAAGAAAAACGCGTTGTGTGAAATTCTTTATTGTTAAGACCATATACATAAACCCTTATATACTAGAGATCTTATTCTATAAAAAAGATATTTACAACTTAAATTTACCATATAAGAAATGTTCTACATTTTTACCATTATTTTCTTAATGACTATTTAACCCTTTATTATATATTCTTAATAGTTACGCTACTCGTTAGGTATTATGTTTATTCACATAAATCAAATGAAGCTACGTTAAAATTAGCTTTAGTTAAAAATATATAAGCAAAATAACCTGCACTTGATAAAACACCATATAACACGATTTTTACACACTGATGCCATATAAATCTATACATATAGTCACTGAGCATTCACTATTATAGTTTTATGTACTGTTTTAAATTACGCGTTTATCGTTCACATTTAAATTCACTCATGTTTTACGTTTCGAGGCCGCTGTCCTTAACATATACTATACAATATATTTAAGATTTTATTATTATTATTATTTATTACTATATTTATATCATACCAAATACATCTCATGAAGTGATACAACGAATTTAATTGTTTTATGTTAATTTGACGAATCATAAATCATAATTTGAAATTCAAATTCGTAAAAGCTAGTTAGTGGAATAATATTTACTTCGATTACTTGAGCTTCCTCAGGTAACCAAACAACCCAACTGTGACCAAGTTTCGGTTCAAAGTTACTATCTCAATTAACTCAAAGTAATTTGATTACGACATCTCAAAATGCCTTTGTCATTACAGCTTAATTGAATTAACTGGAGGCAAAGTTTATTATATTTCTGTGGCATTCGTCTGTATAAATAGAAGAAGGCTACATACTTATCTGTTTTCTCGAGTACCTAGGTCGGTCGCTCAAAAAAATTACACATCGTGACGAAGGTGGTAGCCATCACGTAGGGACAATTCCATAAGCGTTGCCTTGTAACCTATATGGAAATCAAACTTTTTTGTTGTTTTTTTTTTGATTTTGAAACCTGTGTCTGTGAAGACTAATTATTTCAACAATTAAGCACACTAGAGTAATTTCCTCTAATGTAACAGTTTTTAACAACACTGGCGGCAATGTTGTGACATATTAGATAATTTTAGTAACCTAAAACCATAATGTACTCGTTGCCCACAGACAAACTGCTACATCAGTTTCGTGGGAAACTGCTTACTGCTTTTGAAGTTTATAGTTATAATAAATAAATTAATTAATAATAAAATAACTCTTTGTATGTCTGAATGGTGCTCTACAGCCTGATCCCCCCCACATTAAGGGGAGGCCTGAGCTGTTGGTCTTTTTTTTTCATTAACACACACAGACTGATGTTCTACATATGTTTACATAGCTCAACAGGCGACAACTCAATTTTTATTTTATTTGAAGAATAACTTGAAGGAGACAGACAGATTTTTGTATACGTGATGACGTAATATTTTTGATATTACGTCATCACGTATACAAAAATACTAAAAGTCACCCGCTACTTCGAACGCGCAAAAACAATATCACGCGGAAACCGCACATTTTGTCGCCATGGAAAGCCTATATCCTGCCCCGTGGTCTAATCTATATGTGTGCCAAATTTCATCAATATAGGTCCAGTAGTTATGGAGCCTGTTACATTCAAGCAAACAATCACACACACAAACAAACAAATTTTTTCTCTTTATAATATTAGTTTTATTAGTGAATAATATTGCAGTTTATTTTTATCTCGCTAAAACTCGATAATGGCTAGACCAATTTAGTTAATTTAGTTAATTTTGATCTTGATTTAGTAGTTGTGGAAGTTCAGGGAAGATTTAAATGGTGAGAACATTTTTAAAATTGCGAGAAAAATACTTAAAGTGACAATGGAGATACCTTCCAATTGCTGCTACCTGTCAAACATTTGAGCTTCGTTCCGTCGATAGCGTAAATAAGTTATTTTTTATTCCACTTCATAGTTAAGACAGAACATCGTGTCGGGACTGCTAGTTTCACTATGGCCTAGTGAGTGTCGGATAGCTTATCCGGAAGATTTGTCGCTGCTTACTTTTTAATGAGCGACAGAGACAAAAATTGCCAATAATGTATCTGAAAATAATTGTCAGTAGATTGTGAGAGAGGCCCTGACTGATACGAATATATTTATTACTGATACTGATACTCCAAATATATTCCACTAGCTTTTGCTCGAGGCTTCGCCCGCGTGAAATTGGGTTTTAATAATAAATACCGACCCGCCCGAAATACAATTGATAAATTATGGTTTTAATCTAATCTTATCTAACCTAAATCCTTATGTACTTACTTTATGTGTGGCTTAAAAATTAACCTACATTTTCACATTCTCGGCAGAGACGACCTCTGTTGCTCAGTTGTGCGTGTTGGTGCTCATGCCGGGGGTCCGCGGGTTCGAATCCCGCCGAAGGAACAATAAGTTCTTCTGTGTTCCTGTGTCATGGATGTGTATAATATAAAAAAATCTTAAATATATGCATAGTATAAATAGTATCAAATATATTTCCGTTGTCTGTTACCGGTAATACAAGTTCTTCGAGAACTTACCACGGTACCAGATTGACGTGGCGTGAAGCGTCCATAGATGCATTATTATTTCTACTAATTTTCATTTTTCGGGTTAATATATAGCCTATGTCTATATATTAACCCGAACTTACAAATAACGCAGCCCTCTACTGGTAAAAGAATTTTCAAAATCATTTCAGTAGATCCAGACATTACCCCTTACAACCTCACAAACCTCCACCTCTTTTTAATATTAGTACAGAAGTATAGATTAGGCACTTAAGTGTATAGTGTAGTGTTGTGCAGTGCTATTAGCAAGTGTATTCTGTGACACTAAGCCGCAGCATTGGTGCATTAGTCCTCGGCGCAGATCAGTGGTCGCCGCGCGCGGGATTAGCGAAATTTATTTGCCCGACCCGAGTCACCCCTGCTACTATATTACGGAACTAAATTTTTACTAGAATCAATAAAGCTCAACCGGGAAGCTAATTTTCATAATGCTGTATGAATTTAGTCTTAGAGTTAGCGCACATTGAAACGAGACGATACGCGACGTTGCATTTCTAAAATAGTGATTCAAAATTGAAATTTATCCAGTACATAAGAAGATACGTCATGTTTTACTGCAAGAGCGGCGACGCGCTGTGCAGAGCGATTTGACATTCGAAGTCTAGCAATGAAACGTGTATCTTTCTTGTGCTAATAAAGATACATTTTGAATCGCTATCTTAAAAATACAGCGCCGAGTCGCGTCGTTTCTGTGTGAACTGACCCTAAATGTCATATTGTTAACGTAAAACCACGTAAAACGCAAAACGTAGACTGGTTGTTAATGATAGTAAAATCGTATGTCACGACACTCAAAATTAAAGAATTAGATACTGAATTTCTTAAAATCGTTTGAAATTATTTAATTACTTATGCTCACAGCTAAGGCTCGGTCGTAAAGAGTATTAGGCTTTAGCCAACCACATTAGTCTATTGTGGGTTTGCGATTTTTTTAGACACATATAATTTGTTACGAATTTTCAAGCTATTCATAAACTAGTCTTTGCCCGCGGAGCCGAGGGCAAAACCTAGTTTAAAAAATGTCAATCCATACATCCATCTATCCATCCCCATAAACTTTTACATTTATAATAGTAGTAGGATAGTACTATCACAAATTGTAAGGTTTGATAACGCTAGTTAACAATATTGACCTCTATGGCTCACTGGTTAGGCGCGTCGACGCTCAAGTCGGGGATCGCGGGTTCGAATCTCGCCGAAGGAACAAAAAGTTTTTCAGTGTTCCTAGTTTATAATAAAATCTTAAAAATATGTATAGTATAAAAGTATTAAATAAGAATACACCCCGTTGTCTGATCCCCGTAAGACGTTCTTTCGGTACTTAGCACGGGGCCAGATTGACGTGTTGTGAAGCGTCCATAGATATTATTATATTAATAACATAATGTCATATATAAATTCCGACAAAATTCGTTTTTTTATTATTCTCTATTAATTCATTCAACCACTCTCTTAATCTGATTAAGAGAGTGGTTGATAGCCTGATAGCCAGCTTACAGCGACAGATAGCTTTGCACTCGATCTCTTTACCTCATCGCCTAACATTTTTAGAAATACTCTTTCTTATAACTGGTATTCAAAAACCGATCGTAGTTCTTTGTAATTTAAGTAATAGTTAAGCATTAATTTATTTTTACAAAAATAAATTAATGCAAAATAAAAGATACACATTACAATGTAACGAAAACAATGTGATGTGTATCTTTTTAGTAGTGTAGATTTTTTAACTTAATTACCGTTTTATTTTCCTATTAAATAAAATAAAATAAAAAATATGATATTATTGAAGTAGACTCTATTCAATGTATATCCGTGGTGCTGTCCCGAAGCGCCCATTCGCCAGCACACGTACTCCTTTCGATTACATTGACGTCACGGTTTCGCTAGAAAAAAAGATAAGTATTGGCTCTAAATGTAAGGGCGCGTGAGACCCTGAGGATAAAGATGCCAACGTAACTTATCAGCTAATCGGGCCATTCAGAAGGGTTTTATATTGCCTTGGTCGTTTGCTTTTATTAAGATGCATTTTATTATCTTCAACGACCCAACAGAGTCATTGTATTAAGTGTATTGATTTTATTTATTATATCCTAGTATTTGCTTTTGAATAGTTTTCAGATTAGTTTTAAATTATGAACTCCTCATTAGGTAAATACAGCATCCTACGGGAACACTGTACTTTTTCGGGATAAGAAGTAGTGTATGTGTCAATTTAGAGCTTCAAATACTACCATGCCAAATTTCATCGAAATCCATTCAGTAGTTTTTGTGTGAAAGTGTAAAAAAAAACATCCATCCAGCCATCCTTTCAAACTTTCACATTTACAACAGTATGACGATTACAGACGAACAAAGGATATTTTTTTATTTAGTGGGTAGACTCACGTAGTAGTAGAGTCAGTAGATTATTATGGCCCCAGACGTATTGACCAGTCATTCTTTTAAATAGGGCTGACTAATGACTGTCTTGAGAATCCGGCAATCCGGCGGTGAAATATGCTTCTAATCATTAAAACTAGATCCAACACTATACTACATATAAATCTTACTAATTCGTCAGTTTCTGTGGGCGACATAACAATCACAAAGTACATTAACAACAAAATCACAATGTCGCCTCTAAAAGCCTTACTGGAAATTCCTGGATAAACTTTTTCAACAGCTGTAGCACTCGTAAAGTAAAAAAATATACCATTTCCATTAAGCACCGGATTTTTTATTTGCTAAATTTTACTACATTTTTAAAACTGGTAAGTTTTTCTTATATATTTACCAGGCTTATAAAATATTTACTAATGTCTATTAGACATATTAGAATCCCGTAACATGGTCGATACCAACGGTGCGGTACGGTTTTCGCCAAAGTGGTGACCTGATGACGGGAGCCATGAGGAATCGAGGGAACTTCTCGAAATTTATATGGACACATATTATGGTAATTTCGACTTTTTCTGAAGTAGTCTAAGCATAATATGCTACCAAAAAGTAAGCTTTTGTACCAAGGTATATCCTGGATCCAAAAGTACTGAACAGAACTCCTGACTCCTTATAGATACATGTTTGCGGATTTCAGTGTTGTTTAAAAAACTGCAAGCATATGCCATCATACCACTTACAGTAATCATCGTCATAATCATCATCTTCACAAGAAACACCCATAATATTATTATGATGACATTGGTACTCACTACTCATCAGAGTTTTGTGCACGCGGCGGACGAGGCGCTGGAACCCGTGGACGCGTATCACCCGCCGCTGGCGGTGCGCCTCGGGCTCAGCGGCCGCGCGCCGCCCCCCGCGCCCGCGCACCCGGCATCACACTCTCCGACGGCAGCGAATAGTAAGCGTTGGAACTTTAATAAAGCGGACTTTTATCGCTTATATAGTTTATTAAATGAAATAGATTGGTCCGAAATGTATAATATAAGTGATCCTAATGTTGCATTAAACTTTTTTTATGATAGAATTTATGAAGCTATTGACGTTTGCGTTCCTCAGAAAAATAGTTACTTAGGCTCTAGGAAGTTTCCCGCTTGGTACACTGCCGATATTATTAGAGAGGTAAAACGTAAGTACGAATTACACAAAAAGTACAAGCAGAGTAGACTGCCGGCAGACTACAAGGCCTTCTCTCAATGTAGGGCGAGAGTGAAAATCGAGACGGCTCAAGCTCATAACCGATATTGCGATAGGATGCAAAGTCATCTGGCTACGGATCCGCGAGCCTTTTGGAGCTACGTGAGATCCAGGAAAAACAGTTCAGGCACAAAAAGGTTAATGCGAAATGGTCGACAATTGACTGAGCTAGAAGCGGCGAACGAGTTCGCTCGATACTTTTACTCTGTGTACAATCCGGAGCCGCCGGTGCTGAGCGTAGCGGTGGCGAGCGCAGCGGCGTCGTCGGCGCCGGGCGCACGTGTGCAAATTACGCGTCTACGCCCTGGCGACGTGCGCCGCGCACTCGCTCGCCTGCCGCCCAAGCGTTCGGATGGTCCGGATGGTATACCAGTGTATGTTTTCAAGGACTGCAGTAGAGTGTTAGTAGAGCCTTTGACACACTTGTTCAACACGTGTATAGAAACCGCGCAGTTTCCCGAGCGGTGGAAACTTTCACGTGTTGTACCGGTACCAAAGGGCGGGGGTGGCACGGAACCCAGTGATTATAGACCAGTGGCGGTCCTTTGTACTCCAGCCAAGGTTTTTGAGTCCGCCATTCATCGTGACATGTATACTCAGGTATGTAGCCAGTTGAATGACGCTCAGCATGGTTTTCGTCCTGAGCGAGGAACGACAGGAAACTTGCTGGATTTGATGACCCATCTTGTACCAGCTGTGGACGCTGGCAATCAGGTAGATGTAGCATACTTTGATTTCAGAAAGGCGTTCGACACAGTCGACAATGATATTCTTCTGTCGAAGTTAGCTGAGGCAGGTTGTGCCCCGCATACCCTAGCTTTCTTTGAAAGCTATCTGCGGGATAGATGTCAGTACGTGGACTGTGGCGGATGCTTTTCTGAAACATATTTCACGAGATCTGGCGTGAGTCAGGGCACCAATTTAGGTCCTCTTCTATTTATTTTGACTTTGAATGATCTACCGGAAGTTATCAAAAAAGCGATAGCCTTATTATTTGCCGATGACCTAAAAATTATAATGGAAATAATAGAGGACGCTGATCATCACAAGCTGCAGCAGGACATAGACAGAATTGTGAAGTGGTCTAGTGACAATAAGCTGTACTTCAATACGGCTAAGTGCTGCGTAATGTCATTTAGCCGCGCTCGCTCTCTTCGTCATCATCAATACCACATAGAGGGAACACCACTGAAACGCGTCACTGAGATTAAGGATCTAGGAGTTAACTTCACACCCGATTTAAACTTCAGAAAACACATAGTTAACGTATGTAAAAAGGCTTATCGCAATCTAGGTTTTCTGCTACGACAAGCTCATCAGTTTGATAATATCGCAGCTTTGAAAGCACTCTACGAAGCTCTCGTGAAAAGCCACTTAGAAAGCAATGCCGTGATTTGGTCCCCACACGAGGACAAATACATAAATATGCTAGAACGTATCCAGAACAAATTTGTGCGCTTCATACATCTCAAAAGGTACGGCGTGTACCCAGGTTATCCGTTGCTGTATCTAACGCTATTTGTTCTGGGTATGGTCGGCTACTATAAATTAGAAGTTAGGAGGGAAGTGGCCCTGGCCACATATGTAGTGAAAGTTTTGCGCGGTGTAACGCACAATCCAGCTGTGTTACAAGCGGCCAGGCTGTGTGTGCCGGACGGGTACGCGGAGCGGCGGCGCCGACCGCCGCTGCTGGAGGTGTCGCGCGCGCGCACCAACCTGCTGCGGATGGCCCCGCTCACGCGGTCGCTGCGGACGCTGAACACGGTCGCAAACACCGTCGATTTATTTACGTGCTCATTGAACGAGTTCACTAAGGCCACCTATTGTGTAGCAAGTAAGATAGATTTAAGTACCTACTAGTAACACTCTATTGTATTAGGTTTAAGCCTGTAATGATAGAAGTTGTAAGTTGTAAATAAATAAATAAATAAATAAATAAATGTTTTTGAAATTTTGCTATTGCTAAAATTATATTCGTGATCATCATCATCTCTATAATATATTTATTTATGCTTACTGCTACATTTTTTCCATATTGTATCTAATCAATATTATCACTGGTTATTGTTTAGTAGGTTCACAGATCGATAATGCTTATTTGGGGAAATACCACGGCTTCTCAGAAAACTGTCATAAAATAACGTTTGAGTATGTTTTGCCGAGAGAGTGAGAATTGCGGAGGCTTTTTTGTATTTATAACTTTCTTAAAACGTGTTAATGATAATAATGAAATAAATATAACTAAAAAGAGAAAAAATATTATTTTAAACAAACAATTAAAACCGATTTCCAAAGTAAAAATGCACAAAAAAGTATGAAATAAAACATATTTTCGAAATAATTCCCCTTTTAAATTCGGCTAACATTTTAACCATTTCCCTACTCAATCTTCATAATTTTGAAGTCTGTACCAGCCAACTTGAACGTGAGTTCTATAAAATATTGTATTATCAGGACATTATATATTGTTCGGACTGGTACCGACTACATGTGATACATCATACGTTTTTGTGTATTTATTGCTTTGGAAGTCGGTTTTAATTAAGTGTCACTGCACTAGGTATGACACACTAAATACTAACATCAATAAACTTACTCAAAAGATTTAATTAAATTAAAATATTTTTATTGACAGTAACTACCATGTCAACGAGGGACAATAATTATTCATGTGTGACAAATTCTTAGCATATTACAACTTGTACACACGGTGGGAATTTTCTACGTGTGTGTGAAAAGAGTAGAAAAGTACATTTTATTTTCTGTTGTACATACTTTTATGTGGGTTCTAGATAGTAAAGAAGTAGTAGTCTAGGATGGCAGATTTGACATTGTCAGTCCAGCCATATTGGACTGTTCAGTGTGCTGAGTGCGAATTTTTGTCACTACTCCCCGTGAAGACTAATAAACTAAAATTGGTAAGGCAGCGAAACAACTCTCCTTGTGGCAAACAATGGTAACTAATTCGTAGCTATACAAATTGTAGTTAACTTCTTCTAACCTCACAGCGAATCGTGTCAATAACTCTCACTCAACACACAGAACTGTTTGACGTCACTAATTAATGCTGGTGACGTTATACAAAGCAGCATAAATCGCCGTTTTATTTTATTTTATTTACAAAACAATAAAAGTTTTATGACTAAATTGTATGTATTGTCAATATTATTACTCATATTAATTATGGTTATTACTTAAGGTGTTTAAAACATGCAACATATAGTGAATTTGTTTATTTTAGTTATTATTAATTTGATTCGCTACTTAAATCATGGGAGACCCATGCTTCGGCATAAATGAGACAGTTTAAACTTTAAATGAATGAATTCTACAGCCTCAAAGAACGTCCACGGGTAATCGCTTACCATCTGATGCTTCATCGGTTCATTTCCTGGTCCATTTAATAAAAAAACGTTTGCCACTGCTTTAGCTAACCTATAAAAATCGTATCTTTAAATGACAGTTGTAAGAACATTTTAAAATATCATAATATTACGATTCGTAAACAATTCGTAAACATTTTTTTCCTGGAACACTATTATACTAGTTGGTACACTTTGTTCGGAATAATTTACAATCAGTTCCAATCCAAGAACATTCCTAAGAATTGTTTATAATATATTATGACTCCTTGTGTATTCTTTATAAAAAAAAAAACTTAAAGCACTACATAATGTGGCTCATTGAAATACTTGATCAAAATTTTCTTACTTTTATTGTTAGGATTATATAATCGTGTCAATATACTGTAATATTATGTTCTTACAATAAAATTAAGAAAGTTACGTTATATTTGGCATTTTTTAAATGTTGTACTTACAGGCAGAATATAATTATTATACGCATTTTGGATGTCGGTTAAAAGAGTTCGAAGTGTTAGGCCGCCATAAATTGCATCCAGATAATGCGCTTAAGGGTCAGTCACACCGAATATATATAGACGTTAGGCGACGCGGCGCTGCATTTTTAAGATAGCAATTTAAAATTTATATTTGTTCAGTACATAAGAAGATCCACGTTTAATTACTGTGACTGAATAAAGTTAAATTTTGAATCACTATTTCAAAATTGCAGCGCCGCATAAAATATCGTCTCGTTCCGCTGTGAGCTGACCCTAAACCACAGCGAATTTGCTCTAATACTTTTTAATTTTAATTTTATTTTTAATTTCTGACCTTTCTTGACAAAATCTTAGAGTAAAACTTGCAACTAGATCTTTATCGATCTTTTCTTAAATAATGTGAAAATGGATTGTAGTTTCGGTGAGTGGCGAACTGTGAGAAATATTGAAAAATTGCGAGTATAGTGAAACGACAATTAAATCTTCCCATACTAACTGTTCCTACCTCACAAACAGCTGTCCGTTCCGTCGCGGGCGTAAATTTGGGTCTCCAGTATGACTTTTTATCTGTCAATCAATCAATCTTTTATTGCAAGAATGTGGTATACAAAAGGTCTTAAAAATATGTTATATAAAATAATATATTATAAATACCAAAATATATTATAAATACAACATGAGTTCTACGAGTGGTTCACATTATACAAGGATTCGTCCCGTAACCCGTTGACCTCATTGACACGAGGTGCATACTTTAAAGGTATTTATTTTAATATCATTTATTTAAAGAAATTATAATTGGTAGCGCCATCTATAAGCGTCGAACGCCACTATGAATGGCATCTCATAATACTGATAGATAAGCCGTATTCCACCCCCCTTCCCCGCTCCGACGCTAACCAAAGAAATGCGAAGATAAGCGAGAGAGTACATGGCAAGTCGTCGCGTCAAGAGCGCGTGTGTTATTGGACTTTTCCGCTACTAATTCCCGCCCATTAAAGTTAGATATTCCTATACGAACGTACGCGATAAGAATACTGGAAAGTCTAAAGTGTTGTGAACAGCAGGAAGTGACGAGACTCCAGCTGCAGACGCCCGCTCCGAAGCTGGTTCGGTAAGCGTATCCTCCCTTTATACCTCTCCATTTTCATCTAATTATTACTGCATATTAACCTGGCGACGCCAGATACCTCCTGAAATACAGTCCACAAAAATATCGAAGAGAAATTATTCGCTTACGCCAGACACAAGGTGACCCGCGTGGCCATTGTTTAGTGCATTCGAGCCGGACCACATTTGGTCCGGATTTTTATCCATTTCCATCACGGATTTATATCCAGATTTAATTTATTTTCCCGCATATGTAGCTTCTAAAAGTGCCTAACTAGGCAGTGGTAATACATATTTACGCTGCTCTAAACCCATTACATGGGAACCGCACCGCGTAGGTAATTCACGATATAACGTGGCTACCTACAGAGATTCCTTATTGGAATTATTATTCGAACTATCATAGTTCTATTATAAATCTCATATTTCAAACGCTATTATATTTTCAAACCGCTTTGAAGTCGTTGCCTATAGGAATAAATAATTAAACCGCATATATTCTTAGGTATTCTATTTGTAACTTAGTAAATATATACTTGGGTGTAACATAAATATTGCATAACCTACGTATATTATAAATACTTAGATATATAATTCGCATAGTATTTTGAATATTATAAGAAATCTAATTCAAAATGGCGGAGGATCCAGAGTTAGCCATTCTAGTCGCTAAACGTAATATTTTGTTCGAACGTGTTCAAAATATATATAAACGTTCGCAAACTGCCGAGTCATCTGAGGTAGATAAGGAATTATTTCTCAGTCAATGTATGATAATATATAGGTGATATTCGAATAGATTTTCATAACTTGTTAGATGCCTACAACGCAGAAAATTTAAAAAAATTACACAGAAAAATTTGCACAGAATTTCACATTGCACAGAAAAAAAAACGCTACAGAAATTGCTTTCTATTAATCCGAAAACTCCACCTAGTTTTCAAGCGAATACTTCATTCGAGGACCTATATTGCGTTATTAAACGCATTCAATCTCGTCTTGAAACTGTTGAACCCGAGGTTGAAACTGAGGTTTATACAACTGTTCGAACGCCGAGGTTGCCTGCGATTGAGATAATGTATTTTGATCGTGATATACAAAATTGTCCACTATTCTATGCCAGTTTTAAAGCAAAGATACATGATAATAGCTCGTTGACCGATGCCGACAAGTTATATTATTTAATATGTAGGTTGGCGCCAAGGGCTCAATCAGTATTCGCTGGCGTCACCCCCAGCGCTGAGAATTATTATCAGTTAATATTTCAGTCGCTGGTGGACAGGTACTCGTATCAAGATACTCGTATCCTCGCGTCCACATATTTTGACCAAGCCTTAAATTTAAAATTGTATGGTTCCGCATCTGTTTCGAATTTTCAGTAATTTATAAATAATTTCGCAACGGCAGTTAATTCGCTTAAAAACTTAAATTTAGAAAATCTTTCCGATTTTATTTTATTACAACTCGCATTGAAACAATTCGATACAGAAACAATTCGCGCCTTTGAAATGACGGTACGTAATAATAAAATTCCTACACTGGACAGCTTGATCTCATTCATAAAAGATCAGTGTAGAATATTTAGAAATACGCAGACTAGTTCATCTAGCTCGTCCAGTAATATTAATAAACAAGGGTTGATTAAACACCGAAATAATAACACCGCGCCTAATCCGCAGTCTTATGTAGCATGTTCGGATTCTGGTAATAATAATTATAACCCGCTCAGATGTATGTGCAATAACATTAACATTGTGCATGATCATCTTCACAAATGTCCCGCGTTAAGTGATTTGGCCCCGTTGGCTCGTTTTAATTATATTAAAGGAAATAAAGCTTGCGTTAATTGCTTAAGCATAAAACATAAAACAACTCTTGTCTTAGTAAGTCTAAGTGCCGCGTTTGTGACAGACGCCATCATACGCTAATGCACTTCGATAAGATCCGGCAGTCAGCTGGCACGTGTGACCTTGAACTTGATAATAACAGTTCTCGCAGTCCGATACCGATCGAACAATACCTACGGGTACAGGTGTTCGAGTCGAACATAATAGCGAAGTGTCGCTGTGCTTAACGTCGCTCGCACGTAAACAAGCGATAAGAGATTGTAGGCAGAACCCTCACCTCGCGCGCGCTCGTTATACAGTGCGCGACTCGGCCAAACAAATAATTTTATTAGATACCGCCCAGGTTATTGTTTACGATGTAAATGACAAACCCATAGTCGTGCGATGCTTATTAGACAGCGCTTCACAAAGTAGTTTCATTACGTCGGAATGTTATAATCGTCTAGGGCTTTTGAATAAATTTAAAAATACTAATTTGATAGTTAAAGAAATTGGGGGTTCGGAAAAATCATGTAAGGGTTCCGTGGATATTGTCGTATACTCGCGCTTAAATAAAAATATTAGTTTTAATATTTCTCCGCTTATCGTGGAACGTATTACCGATAAGTTACCGAACGCGCGAATGGCAAACTGTGCGGACGCGTATTTAGCCGCCTCTCTCATAGTCATATAAAGTTTTCTTCAATTATAAATCCTTATGAGCCGTTAATAAGGGGTAAATCACAAAAAAAGTGTCGCGTGTGCTTACGACCAAGTGATTTTGACGGAGGATAAGGAGGCTCCCTTCACCCCCTCGGGTAAAAAGGACATAAATATATTTTTCATCTCGCTTGCGTGACAGACCAGTGCGCGCGCGCCTCCGTAGATACCCGAGTACGAGCGATCGGCCGTGACGTCACCCTTGGTGTGTGGTACAAGTCATGAATGCCAGACACTCGCCTCCTGGAAAAAGCAACTCATATTCTAACCTATCAGCAACAAGTACTGAGTTTATGATGGAGGAGCATATTACCCATAGAAAACGCAAGCAGCCTGAACATAATTGTAACTGTAATTGTTCGAACGACATTCAAGACTTACGTAAAGATATCATGGGAATGTTAAAACAACTCACAGAAGCGCAAAAAACCACTATGAACCTTATGCGCGATAACATAGTTGAAATGAAAACCCAGTTGAAAGATATTAAAGAAGCTACGGCAAACCTAAGCAGTGAACAAACATCGATAAAAACCCAATTGTCAGAACTGACTGATAAGGTAACCATCACCGATAATAAGATCCAGACACTTGAGAATGAATACTCACTTATGAAATACAAAACAACTGGTTTGGAAGATCATATCATGCAGGAAATCCAAGACCGTACATCGAGGGAAAAAAATATTGTCATTATAGGTATACAAGAAGGAAATGTGGCAAACAGTGAAGAAGGGCGCTCTCGTGACACTAACGAAGTCTTAAAAATTATTAATAATATGGTCAGCGACTGCCCCAAACCTACAAAAATATTCCGAATTGGTAAATATGTCCCAGGAAAAAATCGAAATATTAAAGTCTGTTTTGAAATGCCACAAACGGTGAAATTGCTGTTACGTAATAAAGATAAAATTAAGAAAGACATTAAGATCTACTCAGACCAAACGCCAGCACAACAGAACTACATCAAGAATCTTAGGAATGAATTAGATAAAAGAATTGCTAATGGAGAACAAAACATCACCATCAAATATATAAAAGGCTTCCCAAAAACTGTACCTAATATAAAAAACTAGCAACCAAGGATCGTAAGATCCCCACAAGCATTGGTAAAACACAACACAAATTTGCTACTTACCAAGTACTAAATAGTTACCAAGACATTACCTCCACTAAGTCATGTATTAACTTCTATTATGCCAATGTCAGAAGCATATGTAAGCCTGGTAAATTCGATGAATTGAAGTGCATCATTCAATCCTTTGGGAAAACTGTGCATGTAATACTATTAGCTGAAACATGGATCAGATCTGAAGATCAAGCTAAACAATTCCACCTACAAAACTACTCACACTACTTTAACCTAAGACCAGGGACAATAGGTGGAGGTGTCTCTATATATGTGCACAATAATCTCAAACATGATTTAGTTACTGCATCCTATATTGGTGGGAATAATTACTTAAGTGTCCAGCTAACAAAATATGCACTGAACATTGGTGTAGTTTACAAGCCTGGCCGTACAAATGTAAATGACTTTCTACAATCATACGAAGAACAGCTACTAAAAACGAAACGCACCATAATATTTGGCGATACAAACATAGATCTACTTAACTCCGACGCTTCTACTAACCGCTATAAGACAACACTAACTCAATCCGGATATATCCGGATTGAGTTAGTGTTGTCTTGTTAGCTAACTAATAAAATAGATCCAAAATTCTACACCAGAGAAACTGCTAGTACCCGCACCATCATTGATCACGTCTCTACTAACCTAAAAGAAAACAACTTTCATATGGCAATTATTGACTCCTCTTTGTCAGACCACAAAAATATTTATCTAGAACTCAGAAGAGAAGATCCTCCAGAAATTCAGAGAATCCAATACGAAATGATCGACTTCAAAAATTTGCACGAAATGGTAAAAGCCAATAAATCTGAAATCAACAACTTTGAACAGCTTAACGATTACATTATGGAAATGATAAATAAGAACAAAACACAAAAAACTAAAATATTAAATCCCCCACGAAAAGAATGGATAAATAAAGAATTAATAAAAGGAATAAACGAAAGTAACACATTATGGCACAAACTCAAGCAAGATCCAACAAACAAACAACTAGAAAGAGAATTTAAAACTAAAAGACATAGCATAGCACAACAAATTAAAATCACAAAAGAAACTTACTTCCACGGCGAATTTATAAAATACACGAAGAAACCCAAAAAAATGTGGAATCTCATAAAAACATTGTCTAATAACAATACTATTAACTGCTGCGCTCCACCGAACCTCAAAACTGAAAATGGACAGTTGATTTCGGACTCATTTCAAATATGTGAAACCTTTAATGACTTTTTCACAAATGTAGGCACTCACTTAGCTAACCAAATACCGACTGAATTCCAGAATGATACTACTCACACATTACCGAGGCTTGATCCTGACATGTCCCAAGCCTCAATGTTTCAATATGAACCATGCACTACCGATGAAGTCACCAAAATTATTGATGATTTAGATTCTAGCACAAGTGTTGGTCTAGACGGAATCAGTATCAAGGCTCTGAAATGCATAAAAAATCATATAGTCTCAAACCTAGCCAACTGCCTAAACCTACTCTTAGCTGAAGAAATATTTCCAGAAAACTTAAAAATAGCCAAAGTGACCCCAATACACAAAGCTGGTTCGAAGCCTCTTCCTGGAAATTATCGCCCGATATCTGTTCTTCCCACACTATCCAAAATTCTAGAGAAAATAATTTACAAAAGACTAAACGACTACTTTATAAAAATCAAATTTATATCCGATAAACAATACGGATTTCGATCCAAATCTAACACATTGGGAGCTACAATTGATGTGATAACCAAAATAAGAACAGCAATTGATCAAAAGCAAGTAGCCTTAGGAGTATTAATAGACCTAAAAAAAGCTTTCGACACTGTCAGCCATCGTCTTCTACTCAAAAAGCTCAAGCACATTGGGATCTCGGGAACAGTCTACAAAATGATTGCGTCATACCTGAGCAATCGATTCCAAATTGTTAAAATCGGACCGACAAAGAGTAACCCCAAATTAGTCACTTGCGGAGTGCCTCAGGGCTCCATTTTGGGTCCGTTGCTTTTCTTGGTATACATAAATAATGTGTACCAAGCCGGTTTGCAAGGTCAACTATCCCTCTATGCAGATGACACATGCATATTTTATTTTGGTAATAATTTAGTTAACATAATGAGGCAAGCACAGAGAGACCTAAACATTATAAGCAAATGGTTTAACTATAACCTTCTTACCATTAATGTTGCTAAGACATCGTACATAACCTTTAGCGCTAAAAACAAACAAATTCCTAAAAACCTAACATTATCTATAAACGGGGATGTTTTACAAAGAAAAAATCAGGAAAAATACCTCGGATTAATACTCGATAATAATCTAAGCTGGAACGCGCATATAACTCACACTCATTAAAAAGAAACTGTTATCTTTAATAGGCCGGCTCCATGAAATAATCCGATGCATCCCAAAAAATGCTAGAATCTTAATTTACAATGCCCTAGTGAAACCACATTTACTTTATCTAGTCGAAATATGGGGCACCGCTGCTAAGACAAATATAAAAACCATTCAAGTTCTTCAAAACAAACTTTTAAAAATATTATACAACTACAATTACCTAACTACATCAGACACTATTTATAAAGAAACTAAACTTTTAACTATCTCTCAACTATTCACATACCAAACATGTATTCTTGTTTACAAAATAAAACACCAACTAATACACACACAACTTACATTTACAACAAAAAAACAAACAAACACGTACATTACGCGACGAGCAAGTAACATTGTATTACCTTGTATACCAACCAATTTCGGTAAAAATAACATTACTTATAAGGGAGCATAGCTGTTTAACATACTACCAAAATCTGTAAAAGAAGCGAAATCTTTGAATACTTTTAAACGATTATTACGCAATTACATTAACGACAACTAAATCCTCAACCTTATTATAATAAAATTTATTCCAATATAACCAGTGATAGCGTTTTGTACTTGGACCACCACCCAAGATGTATAGCAAAGACATTCGCTTTTTAATAATTATTGTTTTTTTTTTTAATCTACCCGCACTGTCGAAATTTAAAACGTTGTAATATTTTATTGTTCTCATGTAAGTGACGAAATGTCTTAATGGGAAATAAAGATCTTTAAACCAAAAAACGCTAACGTAGACGTGTCTTTGTTAACGCACCTGAAAGCTCTCCCGCTAGCAGATACTGAATTTTCGCGCCCGGGTGATGTGGATATTCTTATTGGGGCTTCAGTATTCCCGCATTTGCTATTACCTAATATAGTACGTAGTTATCAATATGATTTACCCCCCGCTATTGTGACGGTGTTTGGATTTGTGATTATGAGTTCCGTACCTACGTCGCATACGTCTCATTATACTATGTCATGTTGCTCTGTGCTTCAAGAAAATAATATTAATTCTCTCGCTCCCGCTATCGCTACCGCACCCACTACCGTTATCGTGCGCGCTCCCGCTACCGCTACCGCACGCGCTACCGCTACAGCGCGCGCTCCCGCTACCACACCCGCTACCGCTACCACTCTCGCTACCGCTCTCGCTATCGCTACTGCGCGCGCTCCCGCTACCGCTACCGCACCCGCCACAGCTACCGCGCGCGCTCCCGCTTTCGCTACCGCTACCGCGCGCGCTCCGGCTATTGCTACCGCACTCGCTGCCGCTATCGCGCGCATTCCCGCTAGCGCTATCGCGCGCGCTCCCGCTATCGCTACTGCGCCCGCTATCGCTACCACTCTCGCTACCGCTACCGCGCGCGCTCCCGCTACCGCTACCGCACCCGCTCTCGCTACCGCTACCGCGAGCGCTCCCGCTCTCGCTACCGCACCCACTACCCCTACCGCGCGCGTTCCCGCTATCGCTGCCGCGCCCGCTACCGCTACCACACCCGCTACCGCTATCGCACCCGCTACCGCTACCGCACCCGCTACCGCTACCGCACCCGCTACCGCTACCGCACCCGCTACCGCAACCGCACCCGCTACCGCTACCGCTACCGCACCTGCTACCGCAGCCGCACCCGCTACCGCTACCGCGCGCGCTCCCGCTCTCGCTACCGCACCCGCTACCGCTACCACTCGGCCGCTCCCTGCCGCTACCGCTCTCGTTTCCGTTACCGCTCCTCCTTCCGCTCTATTCATGGATGACATTGTTTGTAGCGTCATGAACGTTACGCTCGCAGTTTCGCTTTGTGAAGAGCTTATTCAGCTTTTCAAGCGAGGCCAATTTGACCTTGTCAAATGGAAAAGTAACTGTCAATACGTTCTAGCACGAATACCTGAGTCGCACAAGGCTTCTACAGACATTGAGTTTGAGAAGTCTTTACCGCATAAGGTTCTTGGCTTACGCTGGGACAGAGCCTGTGATAGTTTTCGGTTCGACGTCGCGACACCTGATGGTAAGTGCACTAAACGCACTATGTTGTCCACAGTGGCTCGACTATGGGACATAATGGGTTTCGTGGCCCCCACTATTTTGTACGCCAAGCTCTTAATAAAAGAGCTTTGGCTATCTAAGTGCGAGTGGGATGACGCACCACCCGATCACATAGTCGCAGCTTGGAAGCAGTTTTGCTTTGAGCTTCCCCTACTCAACCAAATTAATATACCGCGTCATCTAGGATTGGTCGATGGTTGCACTGTCAACGTAATAGGTTTCGCTGATGCTAGTGAACGCGCTTACGGAGGAGTCGTGTATGTACAGGTCGGTATTGGTTCTAACTACGCTGTTCAGCTGGTTTGTGCTAAGTCTAGAGTCTTGACGGTTAAAACTATTTCGGTTGCGTGGCTGGAATTATGCGCGGCCCTTCTGTTGTCTCAACTACTTCGCAGAGTTCAAGACACATTATCGTCTCACTATCCCATTAAGGGAATATACGCGTTTACGGACTCCAACATGGCCCTTTCTTGGATTCGTTCCTCTCCGCACCGCTGGCATACCTTTGTCGCAAGCCGCGTTACTAAGATAATAGAACTCATCGCCCCCGCTTGTTTTAATCACGTCGCAGGTACTGAAAATCCTGCCTATTGCCTGTCTCGCGGTATTACTCCTGGTAAGCTTCTAGATCATTCATTGTGGCATCATGGACCCACCTGGATTTCCCATGATCCGTCGGAGTGGCCCATTGAACCCTTTACGGAACCACGATACGGAAAACAAAGACGTACCCGAGCGGAAAGCTATGTCTCACCCCGTAGTCGTGGAAATTGTGGAATCCCCACTATACGCACTCGCACTACGCATGTCGTCGTGGTCTAAATTACTACGCGCCATCGTTTATATCTATAGGTTTCTTAGGTTATTACCTAACGGGAATTTTATTTCAAGCTCCGATCTTGAATTTGCGGAGTATAGATTATTACGAGCCGTACAGACAGTTTACTTTAGTAACGATATTGAAAATTTGAAAAATAATAAATCTTGTTCTCCCGCGCTTCTTAAACTTAAGTCGTTCCTTGATCAGCACGGCGTAATACGCGTTGGTGGTCGTCTGTCGAATTTGGACGAACCGTACAACTATAAGCATCCTTATCTTCTACCGCGTCACGATCATGTAGTAGATCTTCTTGTTGATTTTTATCACAAGAAGCATCTGCATGCTAGTCCAGAGTTGCTTATGTCCTTACTCTGGCATAAATATTGGATATTTGCTGCGCGGCGAATAATTCACCACAGGATACATAAATGTAACACTTCGTTTAAATTTCGCCCACTGCCAACGCAGTGAGGTTTAGCTAAGGCTGGATCTCCTTTAGTTTAGGCATCTTGGTAATAAGATTAGTTGTTATTATTTCGCTTTAGTTAATTAATAATACAGCTGTCTTAGTCTATGGATAGGCTTTGCGTTAATGGATACACCTAACATAGCTATTTTAGCATTATTATTTTATATTCTTTTAAAGGCAACCCTTTAAGGCCGGGGGGAAATGGTAGCGCCATCTATGAGCGTCGAACGCCACTATGAATGGCATCTCATAATACTGATAGATAAGCAGTATTCCACCCCCCTTCCCCGCTCCGACACTAACCGAAGAAATGCGAAGATACGCGAGAGAGTACATGGCAAGTGTGTGTGTTTTAATAATTCTAATTCCCTCCCACGATGGTGAGATATTCCTATAGGAACGTACGCGATAAGAATACTGGAAAGACTAAAGTGTTGTGAAGGAAGTGACGAGACTCCAGCTGCAGACGCCCGCTCCGAAGCTGGTTCGGTAAGCGTATCCTCCCTTTATACCTCTCCATTTTCATTTAATTATTACTGCATATTAACCTGGCGACGCCAGATACCTCCTGAAATACAGTTCACAAAAATATCGAAGAGAAATTATTTCTTACGCCAGACAAAAGGTGGCCCGCGTGGCCAATAATATTATGATTATCTTAAGCTAAACTATATTTCTTTATTATTTTTAGAACCCCAAAAGGTGAAAGAATTTGACATTTTTCCCATTTGACATTGATCTTATTAAAACACGTGGTGCATACAATAAAGGTAAATATTTTATAATCCTATATTTCAATGTGTTATAATATGATTATCATAATCAAAACTATCTTTATTTTTTATTTTCAGCAATCAAAAGGTGATGAAATGTCATTTTAACATTGAACTGTTTGTCTGTTTATCCCTAGACGTATTATAGAAGAGGCAAAAAGATGTCGAGGCAAAAACTGTCCCCACTTAAATGACCCCACTTTTGGGGATTTTGGGGCCATTTTGTCATTTGAGGTATAATAAAATCAAGATGGATGACATCTGAGGTATGGCGAAATCAAGATGGCGTAATTTTTTCTTGTATGGAGATTAATTGGTCTGTCAAATGTATCGTTATGTCTTAGCCCTTCCTTAGTTTTGAAATCTTTGTGTTTATCTCTTTATTTGTAACAGTTTATCTGTTTGGTCTCTATCTTAATTTATTCTTTATCGAAATTAAAAATCTGCCGACCCCAGTAGTTTGTAGGTGTAGATAGTTATAGGTGTATATTGTAGGTGTAGGACGTAGGTGGTAGGTATAGTTTGCAGATGTAGGTCGTAGGTGTAGATTTTGGTGTAGGTATAGGTGTAGATTTAGATTCTAAGTGCAGATGTAGGTGTAGGTTGTAGCAGTAGGTGTAGTTACTTATTAATTCCAGTTCATAGTTAAGAAAGAGCAACATGTCTCAGCACAGCAGTTGTCAATAAAAATTGTCTTATTCTATGTTAGACCTATGAAAATCGAAAAAAAAGTAACGCAATTTTATAAAAAACGGATAACGAAATATGCAATTACTTTTAATTGCAAACTTTAGTGTTTGTAGCGCGAGTGAGGCATGCTCCTAAATTCGCTCTCTAGTTTCATTTCAGACTGAAATTATTCCGCCTTCTGTGTCGACCTTAATTTTGTGTTTCAAAGATATTGTAATATATTTCATTTGAGAAAAGAACTGATAAAATGTACTTTTTGACTTTACGAGATCTGGAAACATACGCATTTCCTAAACATACAGTTCTTACCAAGACTTCTAATTTTAAATACTTTTAACTTTATAAAGAAAGGCATCGCATTATTTGAGGAATAAATCGATATAATAATGGTGATCTGGTGATCTCTCTGGAGTGATAGTGCGACGTTCGATTATTAGGTACCTACTTACCTACCTAAATTTTTGTGTAATGTTAGTGTTTCTCTAAGATCGCTTCTCATATTATATGTATGCCTAATCGATAGTAAAATAATGAAACTGCACGTAATTGTTTCTTTTTAGGGTTCCGTAGTAACTGCAAGGAACTCTTATAGTTGCGCTCTATACGTCCATCCGTCCGTCGGTGTGTCTGTCTGTTTGTTATTTAAAAAAAAAAAAATTAAATACAGCAAGTATAATATTACATATGAATCAGCAAAAGCTTTTGAAAGTCTTCGCAAAATTTTTATTTTTAAAGTTCAGAATATTAATACAGTCGAAAATTTTAAGGCTGGTAAGACCTAATTTCTAACTAATGCCAAGGGATTGTTTCTACGGACAAAGACGTAAGAGTGAGCCCTCTTAAAAGATCGTTTGTAAGAACAAGGAAAGCCTTTTACATAATTGAATAAAGGATCTAACGTATCCAAGGGACAAACATCAAACTTAGGTAATTGGCCGTGAAATGTCCCTCGGATGTCCCTAATGAAAATAACTCGGAATTTTAATGTATTCTTGTTGGGTGATTTGTAATTCCGTTTTAGTAAAAACAGAGTATAGTAAATAAAACAGGATATAGTAAATGTGGGAGAGCCACGCATCGGCGGTAATCGCTTACCATCAGGCGATCCGTCTGCTCGTATCCTGGTTCATTTCATAGAAAAATAAGTTACATGAAATAGTGTAGGTACTATGGCATACTTAGTTTACTTCGAACGTAAGTGTTAAGGACAGCGGCCTCGAAACGTAAAACATAAGTGAATTTAAATGTGAACGATAAACGTGTAATTAAAAACAGTACATAAGACTATAATAGTGAATACTCAGTGACTATATGTATAGATTTATATGGCATCAGTGTGTAAGAATAGTGTTATATGGTGTTTTATCAAGTGCAGGTTATTTTGCTTATATTTTTAACTAAAGCTAATTTTAACGTAGCTTCTTTTGATTTATGTAAATAAACATAATACCTAACGTGTAGCGTAACGATTAAGAATAAATAATAAAGGGTTAAATAGTTATTAAGAAAATAATGGTAAAAATGTAGAACATTTCTTATATGGTAAGCTTTAAATTGTACATATCTTTTTTATAGAATAAGGTCTCTAGTATATAAGGGTTTATGTATATGGTTTTAACAATAAATAATTTTTCACAACGCGTTTTGCTTCACCTGGCTCATGAAAAATAGGGAAAATTATGGAAAATAGCCGTATAGAGAGGTAAAAGTGAGATAGCAAATCGGCCCGAAAGAGGCGTACAGGCGGGGCTCTCTATACGGCATTGCCATGAGCCAGGTAAGCAAAGCGAAAAAAGTGAAAATCGTTCTCCTCAAAAATTGTGTTTTATTATCGCCCCGGATCTGACCAAATCGGTGTAACCTTGCTATCTTCGAGTCTAATCTGAGCCGGCGGTTGAAACCCTGTGGAATTATACAGTCCTGTACAGTAGTGCGTGGTCCTTTGGCGAGCCGAATTTCAAGATCGAAGAAAAATTCGAAGTCCATATCAAGTTGAAAATAACGAAGACGGCACATAGAAAAATTTGAACAGCTGTTGTGGACATAGAAAAATTTCCGAAGAATCAAGATAGAAATTTTTACTGAAGACTGGACTTAGAAAATTTTCGTCAGCTGTTCTGAACATAGAAATTTTTTTTGAAGATTCAAGATAGAAGAATTCCATCAAGTCAGAATATTGGAAACTTTATCAAGATTTATCAACGGGCATCAACGCCAGGGATTAGATTGGACTCAGAAGATCGGACTCGAGGATACAAGGATACACCGCTGCGAACGGAAGCAAGGATTCGCAGATTTTTCATCGGAAAAACCTCCCGAGGATTCTTGAAAAGGAAGATTAACATTGAAGATTAACTATGAAGATTAACATTGAAGATTAACATTGAAGATTAACATTGAAGATTAACATTTGAGATTAAAATTTGAAGATTAACATTTGAAGATGGTTATGACCAGAAGTCAGAGTGGGGCCGAGGAGAACCAGCAACCACGAAGATTTCCGGATCCGCCACGATCGCCGTCCGCTGCCGCTACGAGCCAGCCGCCGCCGACCGAGGGAAGAGCGGATCTGCTTCAAACTATTTTGAAACCGAGACCAGGTACCAGCAAGGCGCCTGCAGCTTCGGAAGTACAAACCCTAGCCAGAAAGAAGGCTACTTCAATTACATCGCGTCGATCGACAGCAAGTGTCGTCACGCGTATGCATTACGAGGCGGAGGAGAAACTCGCCGCTCTTCGTAAGAAGGAACTGCAGATCGAAGCAGAACTTATAAAGAAGAAGCTCGCCGCTGACGTCGCCGCTGCAGAAGATGGTAGCAGCCCCGACGACGACGAGCCATCAGAACAGGTGGAGCAACGTGTCCGAGCCTGGCTAAGCGAACAGGGTCCCGAACCCGAAGAGGCTAGACAAGAGCCGACATCAATGGAAGAAAGAGAGACGCCGAAGCCAGAAGACATGCCACCGAAGGGAGCCCAGAAGACGAGGTTCGAGTGGCCGAAGAAACGACGCCCACGCTCACCCACACCGCCCACGTCTAGGGCTAATGGAGTGGAACAACTTGCCGAAACATTGGATAAACTGCTGAACCAACGCCAGTCGCGCCACACTACGGAGTTGCCCATATTCTCGGGCGCTCCCACTGAATGGTTGCCATTCAAAGCAGCCATGGAAGACACCACTGCGTTCTACAAGCTCAAGCCGATCGAGAACTTAGCTCGTCTGAGAAGCTGCCTACGGGGAGAAGCAAGAGAAGCCGTGGCACCACTGCTGAGCGTCGCGACGCCACCTGAACAAATTATGAAGACCTTGGAACAATGCTTCGGTCGACCCGAGGTTATGGTCGATCGCATGATGGAAGACCTGAAGAAGATACCGAGGCTCGGAGGTTCGGCGGCAGAACTCAACCAATTTGCAGTGAAGATTCAGAACATGGTAGCCATCCTGAGGAAGCTGAGGCACGGGTACCTCTTTAATCCGTTGCTCACGAGAGACATCCTGGAGAAGCTCAGCCCATACGAGAAGAGCAAGTTGTACGACTACGCAGAAGAGACGTCGCGCTTCAGGAACGAGCCCGATGTCGTCCTTCGCTCTGAATTCTTAATGAGAGAAGCGGACAGGGCGCTGCGCTACGGGTTCAGCACGGCACCGAAGAAGGAAACACCGCGTCCACCTCCTAACAAGAACGAAGCCCGAACGAGACGGCCAGTCTTCGCGATAGCAGACGAGGGCAGGGATTCGCCGAGTCGCAGCCAGCCAAAGAGAATACGCGAAGAGTCAACGAAGTGCCCGATGTGTGCCGAAGATCATGCTCTATTTCGCTGCGCTGCTTTCAAGAAACTGAGCATGCAAAAGAGATGGGACACGGTCAAAAAGGAAGGGCTGTGTTTCCGGTGCATACGAAGCAGGCACAGAAGATACAACTGCAGGGCGAAGCCGTGCGGCGTGAAGGGCTGTAACTTGCCTCATCATGTGCTGCTGCACGAAGACAGGTCCGGCGGCGCCCCGCAGACAGAGGACGCCGTGATTACCGCATCGGTCACCTCCGACCGCGCGGTGGAACTTAAGATGAGAAGAATTCAAGTTGTCGGTCCACGGGGCGAAGCGGATATCTTCGCGCTGTTCGACGAGGGCTCGACAGTGACACTATTGGATGAAGACGTCGCGAAGGCTATCGGCGCAGACGGCCCACCGAAGGTGCTGAGAATGCATGGGATCAATGCCGAGAGAAGGGAAGAAAAAATCCGACTCGTACAACTTGGCGTACGGAGTCACGACGTTACCAGATATGACGTCACTGCGAGAACCATGGCCGGATTAAGCCTACTTACTCAGTCCGTCCCAGAATTACTGTTTCGACTTGCTCACCTGCACGATCTCAAGAACGAAGAGATATGCTATGAAGACAAGAAACCCCAACTTCTCATCGGCACGGACAACTGGCAGCTCATTGTTATCCAGGGAGCTGAGGATCGGCAAGAGAAACCAGCCTGCAGCCTCGAAGACGAAGCTCGGCTGGGTAATCCATGGAAGCATCCCCAGACGCCTCATAAAGCAGGAAGAACACGAGAACATCCTGCACGTGTCTACGATCGAGTCCCGAGGCGAACGACTGGAGGAAATGGTGAAGAAACACTTCGAAATAGACGCACTGGGAATAGCATCCAAGGCTAAGCTGAGCAACGAGGAGCAGCGAGCCATCGACCTCTTTGGCAGAACGGCCAAACGAACGGAAGACGGTCGATTCGAAGTGGGACTTCTGTGGCGCACGAACGGCGTCAAGCTTCCTCTTAGCTACAACAATGCGCTAAAGAGGCTCAAGAACTTGGAACACAAGCTCAAGAAGAACCCCCTGGACGAGGCGCAGTATCATGGGCAGATGAAGAATCTCATAAGCAAGGGATATGCGGAAAAATGCGACGGGACATAGGCCGGGAGTGACATCACATGGTACCTGCCGCACTTCCCGGTTAGAAACCCAAACAAGCTGGGCAAGTTGCGACTGGTTTTCGACGCAGCAGCGAGAACAAACGGCGTGAGCCTCAACGATCACTTGTTAGAAGGGCCTGACCTTCTGACCTCACTGCCGAAGATACTGTTCCGGTTCAGAGAGGAAGCCGTCGCTGTGAAGGCCGATATAGAGGAGATATTTCTTCGTGTGAAGGTCAGAAAAGAAGACCAACCGGCCCAGCTGTTCCTGTGGAGAGAAGACGAAGGCGAACCGCCGTCCACATACAAGATGGTGGTAATGATCTTCGGAGCATCGTGTTCACCGTTCCTGGCACACTCAGCCCGGAATCGGAACGCGGAAGAGTTTGCCGAATCGCATCCCGAAGCTCATCGCGCTATCACCGAAGCCCATTACATGGATGACTACGTAGACAGCTATCCAGACCACCAGAAGGCCATGCAGACCGTGGAACAAGTGGATCAAATACATAGGAAAGGTGGCTTCCACTTACGAGGCTGGACGAGCAACGACCGGAGGGTGCTAGAGGGACTGCCTGAAGACCGCCTGGCCGAGAACACTACACAGCGTGTCACCAAATACGAGCAGAAGACCTTGGGCATGCTGTGGGACTCCCGAGGAGACAAACTAAAATTTAATACGTCGCTATCCAGAGTCCACAAGGAGGTTCGCGAGCTACAGCGCGCACCGACGAAGAGAGAGGCCCTTAGCACGGTAATGAACATCTCCTAACCGCTTGTGGCGTCAGAAGCTGGACTGGGACGAGTCGCTACCCGCTGAGTCAGCCCAAGACTTCGCCCGTTGGCTGACCGACATTGAGTACATCAGTCAGCTCGAGCTACCCCGGAGTTACAACGGGGGGAGTCCGACGAGAGGCCGACAGCTACACGTATTCTGCGACGCGAGTAAGGACGCATACGCCGCAGCCGTCTATTGGAGATTGGAACAAGAAAATGGGGAAGTACGATTCGTGTTGGCCGCCGCCAAGGCCAAGGTGGCGCCGCTGAAGGCACAGACAATACCAAGGATGGAGCTACAGGCTGCCCTGGTCGGAGCGAGGCTGGGAAACGCCGTCGCAGCAGAACACAAGTAGAAAACGGACACGATTTTCTACTGGATCGACGCACAAGTGGTTCTGTGTTGGATACAGAACGGCAGCCGCAAATACACACCGTACGTCGCACATCGGCTAGGGGAGATCGCCGAGCTAACGTCTCTTCACCAGTGGAGATGGCTGAACACGAAGAGCAACGTCGCCGACTTAGCCACCAGAACGGGCTACGTTCCGAAGAGCGACGAGGACCCTTGGTTCCAGGGGCCGGACTTCCTGCGCAGGCCTATGAACGAGTGTCCCGCGGAGAGTCCCGCTAGAATTGAAAATCAAGAAGAATACGTCGCCTTCCACACCACGGAGGCGAGCGAGCTGAGCTGTCTACCAGATGTGACGCGCTTTTCAAACTACGAGCGCCTCATAAGATGCACGGCGATGGTCTTGCTGTTCGTCGAGAAGTGCCGAGATCGTCGGGCCCACCTCGACGTACGACACCTGGAGAGGGCCGAGAGGTTGTGGTAACAAAAATCACAACGAGACAGCTTCGCACAAGAAATCGAGAAGATGGCAAGTGGCAAGACGGTGCCTAGATGGAGCTCCTTGTACCGGCTCAACCCGGTGTACAAGGACGGGCTGCTCGTACTAGACGGAAGGATCAAAGCAGCGCAGGTGCCGGCCGAAATGAAAAACCCTATCATCCTGGATGGAAGACGTCACTTCACAAGGTTACTGGTGGCAAGGGAGCACGCCAGAGCGGGACACGGGAGCCGCGAGAGGGTCGTGAACGACCTCAGGCAGAAATTCTGGATATTGAAGCTGCGGCCGACGGTTCGTACTATCATGAACCGATGTGCGTTCTGTCGGTTACGACAGACACACCCGAGGACCCCGCCAACTGGAGACCTGCCAGCTGAGCGCCTGGGGGCGTTCCAGAGACCATTTTCGTACTGTGGTCTCGACTGTTTCGGAGAAGAGGTGGGGAGCTCTCTTCACATGTCTGACGACGTGGGCGGTCCACCTGGAGCTGGTGGCTTCGCTGTCGACGAACTCTGCACTGATGGCAATGAGAAGAATGGCTGCGCGGCGAGGATGGCCGGCAGTCATGTACAGCGACAATAGGACGAATTTTAGAGGCGCGGACGTCGATCTGCGGCAGGCGTACGCCGAGTGGGCGCCGGCTATGGCTCAGCTGGGCCTCACTCATCGGATGCAGTGGAAGTTTACACCGCCCGGGGCGCCGAGTCAAGGAGGTGCCTGGGAAAGGATGGTGAGGTCGGTGAAAACCGCCCTGCTAGCCACACTGAACGAGAAGTCACCCAGGAAAGAGGTACTCCAGACACTGATGGCCGAGGCGGAGTACTCAGTGAACGCTCGACCGCTCGTTCACGTATCGGTGGACCCCAACGACCCGGAGGCGATTACACCGAATCATTTCCTCCACGGGTCGTCCACCGGACTGCCGTACGTCGGACCGTGTGTGGCGGCGGACAAAAAAAACATGGAGGGTCGCGCAAGACCTTGCCGACGAGTTCTGGAGGCGCTGGGTGAAGGAATACCTTCCCACGCTCACACCACGCTACGGGGCCCCGCAGAGCAACCGAGCCCTTGTACCGGGGGACCTGGTTGTCGTGGTCGACCCGACGCTACCGCGTAATACGTGGCCGCCTGGGGTCGTGCACCGGGTCTACCCCGGCCAGGACGGACAAGTGCGCTGTGCGGACGTTCGCACGCGCAGTAGCGTGTTCCAGAGGCCGACACCGAAGCTGGCGGTGCTGGAGGAGGCGCCGCAGTCGCAGTTGCGACCGCTGGCGGAGCAGACGGAGCCGGGAGCGGAGCGGACAACGCCGGGGACGGCGCCGGGCGCGGAACGAGCATCGGAGCAGCCTACAGCGAGCACGGACAGCTCGCAGTCGCCGGAGCGGCCCGCAGCGAGTCCGAACGACTCGCAGTCGCCGGAGCAGTCTGCGGCGGGTGCGAACGGCCCGCAGCCGCCGCCGCACCAGCCTACAGCGAGTCCGAACTGCTCGCAGTCGCCGGAGCAGTCTGCGGCGGGCGCGAATGGCCCGCAGTCGCTGCCGGAGCAGCCTATAGCGAGCTCGAGCAGCTCGCAGTCACCGTAGCAGTCCACGGCGGGATCGGTGAGCCCGCAGTCACCTGAGGAGGCTGCGTAGACCCTTGCTACTGCGCCGTGGGGAGGATATTAAGGACAGCTGCCTCGAAACGTAAAACATGAGTGAATTTAAATGTGAACGATAAACGTGTAATTAAAAACAGTACATAAGACTATAATAGTGAATACTCAGTGACTATATGTATAGATTTATATGGCATCAGTGTGTAAGAATCGTGTTATACGGTGTTTTATCAAGTGCAGGTTATTTTGCTTAAATATTTTTAACTAAAGCTAATTTTAACGGAGCTTCTTTTGATTTATGTAAATAAACATAATACCTAACGTTTAGCGTAACGATTAAGAATATATAATAAAGGGTTAAATAGTTATTAAGAAAATAATGGTAAAAATGTAGAACATTTCTTATATGGTAAGCTTTAAATTGTACATATCTTTTTTATAGAATAAGGTCTCTAGTATATAAGGGTTTATGTATATGGTTTTAACAATAAATAATTTTTCACAATGCGTTTTGCTTCACCTGGCTCATGAAAAATAGGGAAAATTATGGAAAATAGCCGTTTAGAGAGGTAAAAGTGAGATAGCAAATCGGCCCGAAAGAGGCGTACGGGCGGGGCTCTCTATACGGCATTGCCATGAGCCAGGTAAGCAAAGCGAAAAAAGTGAAAATCGTTCTCCTCAAAAATAGTGTTTTATTATCGCCCCGGCTCTGCCCAAATTGGTGTAACCTTGCTATCTTCGAGTCTAATCTGAGCCGGCGGTTGAAACCCTGTGAATTATACAGTCCTGTACAGTAAGTATATTATATATACTCTGTGGCCAAGTTGCATAACTAAAAACTTAAAAAAGTAAACTAGTTTAAACCAGATTTTCTACGGGATTCTATTGTTGGAGCTTACTCATACGGCGTAAATGCATGAATAAAACAATTTCGACCGCTAGTACGAACTTTCTCCTAGTGTAGATTCACAAGAAACGAAACGATAAAAATGCAGCGCCATGGACGCGCCATGGCGCTGCATTTTTAAAATAACTATTATTCAAAATGATTAAAGTTGTTTATTACCCTTAAAGTCTTTTATAAATTTTAAAAAATACACTGTAAAATTGTATACATATAACAAATTTATTGCGCAACCCCTACACTAAAAATCTCTTGTGCTGTAGGGGTTGCCTGCTCTTCAATGTACATTTACTAGCACTAACACTAACACTAACAGCTACTTAGTTACAGTATGAAGACATCGACAGTGATTGTAATAAAGGTAAGTTAATTATGTAATATCTTTTTGTTTTATTTTATTTCATATTTTATTTTATTTAATGATGTTAGAAGCTTTTGTGTGTTTGATATGTGTGTGTATGAGTGTGGGAGTGTGTGTATGTGATTGTGCGCAAGAGTGTGTCTATGTGAGTGGGTGTGTGTGTGTGATAAAATATTATGTGTGCGGTGTGTTTAATTTTAACAATTTACTTTACTATTTCTATTAAATTTTCAGTTTCGTTGTATTTAAGTCTGCTAAGCCAGCTGTTAACTGCAACCTTAGCGTCTTTGGTGGTCAACGTGTTTAAATTCTCAATCTCTTTGTTGACGTGATTATACAATAGTGGCCCCAGGAAGTATTCTTGGCGCTGCGCCGTTGCACTACTGGTTTTCGGTACTATGAACACTTTATTTTTTCATCTTTTATTTATATAGTTTTTAGTTAATTCTTGATTACTAGTGTCGCTGCCCTGTGTAAATAGAGTCTTTCTAATAAATAGTTGTCTGACCGTCAAAAATTTGGTATGTTTGTAGAGTTCATGTGTGGGAAAGTGGTTACTTTTTAGTCCTTTAATAAGGTAATTAATTTCTGCATCTTAAATTTAATAAATTTAGTCTCATTGAAATTCACCGTGAGTAAACTTTTAGATAACTATTTAGTAACCATATTCAAACCTAGTTGTGCATGAGTCTGAGCCTCCTCCCAGGTTTTACCAGTGAAAACTAAGGCAGTATCATCTGCATAGGAGAATACTCTTCCGTTAATAAGTGATGTGTTACAGAGTTCATTTACGTAGACTAGGAAGTGGCTCGGACCCAAAACACTTCCCTGAGGGACACCATAAGTTAAAGTTTCTTCTTCACTTACTATATTGCCAACTTTAGTTCGTTGAGTTCCATCACTTAAGTAGCTTTTGAATAATTGCAGTGCTAAATCCCGTATACCCATATCTTCAAGTTTTTTAATAAGTATAGGAACAGAGACCGTGTCAAAGGCTTTTGCAAGATCCAAAAAGACTCCAATAACTTTATTCTTATTATCTATCTCACTTGCTATTAATTTTGTGAGTTCAGAAACAGCATCCTCAGTAGAGCAACCTGATCTGAACCCATATTGATGTAGCGATTGTAAATTGTATTTTTCTAAGAAAGACTTTAGCCGATTATTCATAATTTTTTCAAGAATTTTAAAGATAGACGATAAAACTGATATTGCTCTATAATTTTCTACACAGTATCTGCTGCCACCCTTATGTATGGGAGTAATAGATATTTTAAAGGCCTTAGGAAATATGCCTGTAGACAGACATAAGTTGCAAATGTGTGTTATTATTGGTATTAAAGTAGAAGCAGATAGTTTATGAATTTTTGAAGAGATGCCATCAATTCCGACTGCAGAGTTACTTTTTAGTCCTTTAATAAGGTAATTAATTTCTGCATTATCAGTCTCCAATACTCCCATTGATTTTGGTTATGAAACTGTTTGCGTTATCTTAATACCTGGGTCTCTACAGACGTTTGTGTTCTTTGTTATGTTCCCTACGTTAGCAAAATAATGATTTATGTAATTAGCAGATTCGGCGGGCTTTTCTCTTAGTTGATACAC
This sequence comes from Phengaris alcon alcon, assembly GCA_037179445.1. Taxonomy (NCBI): domain Eukaryota; kingdom Metazoa; phylum Arthropoda; class Insecta; order Lepidoptera; family Lycaenidae; genus Phengaris; species Phengaris alcon. Next base: position 90,532 of record JAYRCH010000672.1, read on the forward strand.
CTGTATAAAATTTTTTTTTTCACGAATTCCCAAAAATCCTACAATGACCACCTGGTCATTGTAGGATTTTTGGGAATTCGTGTATGTAACTTTTTAAATTATTTCCCAAGTTTTTTTCATGTTGCCTTTATTTTTTTCTAATTCTAACCTGTGACACTCATCTTTAAGTCTTTTTACCAGGTTAGTACAATAGTTTCTGTATCGTTTGTAAGACGATTTAAGAATTTCATTGTTTGGAGATTCTTTTAGACGGAGGTGCATCTTGTCTCGTGTTCGCAAACATCTCAAGATACCAGTGGTTATACATGGCTTGATGGCACTCTTTTTGTGTGACAGTTTAAATGTGCGCGAGTTTAGCTTTATTATTTCTGTGAGTTTTTGGACCAATACATTCGTTGCTAAATTGGGGTCTTGAGTATGCAGTATATCATAAAAATTGTTTGATTTGAAGTGCTATTTGTTCATGATTTTTTAAACTTATATTTGATATTTATAAGAACAAGACGGTATCTGTAATGTAAGTATTTAAGACATGCGTTGATCTTTGATATTTTGATTTTATCATTATATGGTCTAGGCAGCTATTGCTGTAGGTATAAGTAGGAATATTGTGGCTTCGCAAAATACCATGCCTAGCCAATAAATCTAGATATTGGACAGAATTTTTATCCGTTACATGTGAAACGATATAAATATTTATGTCACCAGCTATTATAATGTTAGAGAAGTTTTTTTACTTTATTTAATAGAGCATTGAGTGACTCAAAGAATGGATCTAGATTTCTAAAAGATGGTGACCTATACAGTGCAATTATAGCTACGTTTTTATTAAGCTTCAATAGTAAACAGTTTGTGTCTGCCATAGCTGGTTCCGTTATGTCAATAAGTAATTCAGATTTTGTATACACAACTATTCCACCGTTCTGGTTAGTACAATTTTCCGTATGAGTAGCCTTATAGTTGGGTAGCTGGGGGTATTGTTTGTATAAGTTTATCCAGCATTCTGTCAATATGATTATATCACATTCGATATCTAGACGATGATACAGTAGTTCTAGTTTGTTTAAGTTTTTATTGATACTTCTTATATTCAAAGTTAAAATATTAAGTGACGTTTCATTAACTGTAACGTGTGTCTGAAACATTTCGGGAACGCATAGTCTTGCATTAGAAACAGACAGCGTATCTATGTTATTGCATAGCATGTCCTGTTGGTCTCTATCCATAATTATAAGAGATATAAAGTTTGAGTTTCCAATAACGATTCATTAATTTCGGTGACATCATATTTGTATGCCCTATATAGCAGAGATTATTAATAATTTAATAAAATAAGATTAGTAGTATTAGTAAAGACACAGTATTAGAAATTCACTTGCAACTAATTCTAGTTTTTTTTATATTAGTTCTTCAATCCTCTCACTAATGATTACGATGGTTGCTACACCTTCAGTTTTGCGCATGAGGATCTTACCCTTTGCGGTCCAGCAAAAGTCATAACCCATTTGCTTGGCCGCATCTCGCGCTAGAAAATAGAGTCGCTTGGCTTTTGGTGTAAGTAACTTAACTAACTCGGACACAAACACGGGAGTCTTACTACCTTCGATGCCAAAGGTTGTGGTGTTCAGCCTGTCGATGGTGTTTGATGGATTGTATTTGTTAACCGCTTGTAAAATCTTGTCTTTAAACATAGTCGTAGTATAATCGACCACGATTGGGTGTTCTCCATTTGGCTTACGATTTAGTCGGTAAATGTCCTTGACAACATAACCTGGAGGCTGAGCGTTGATTTTTTAGTAAAATTTCTCTAAGTAATGAATCAGATCAGTCTTCGTTTCACCTTGTGTGGATGGGATACCCCGGATTTCTATGCTGGAACTTCTTGTTTGTCGTTCTAAGTCTTTAAATTTATATTCTACTTTATTTACATAGTTTTCTCGCTGTTGCTTTTCCTCTTCCAGTAACTTTATTCTAGAATTTAGATCTTGACAATTTTTTACATAAAATTCAAGCGTTTTTTTCATTTCCGCATTTGCCTTACGCATCTCCGATAGCTCCGCCAGTACTTCAACATACTTATCATTTCTTCTTGTTTATCTACACATTTCTCCCTATGTTGCGGTGAACAGTTAGGTCGTGGACGTTTGCTCGGTTTATCGGCTGTTGAGCTACTGATCTGTTTTGGTGAGTTTTTGGGCAGAGTGCGGATCGTTTTACTCATTTCTATAGAATATATAAGATATAATTTGTCAAACAACAACTGTAGAGGGTTTGGTTTAATATGTGCGACCAGGGTTATTGTAAACCAGACTCACAGAAGCTTGTAGGAGGTAGTAGTAAGTAGTTAGGGATTCGCTGGTTCTGCCTCATCGCCTGAGCCTCTGGTAAAATGGGTATTTCGATGACCATTCGCTAAAAATTTCGCTAAAAATTCGCTAAAAATTCGCTAAAATTATAAAAAAAAAAAAGTTTCAAATTGGGGGCATTTACCCCTCATTATCTACTATTTCTGAGCTCTATTGTTCGTTATCTAATGCTCGCCTCGGCGTCCTATTGTTCCTAATGAGGGTCCCCGAATCACTATCTGCTTATCACTTACGTCACCTCACTTTCTCGCGATATGAGTAAAACAAAACAATTTTTTATTACATTTCTTTTATTTATTATTATTATTATATTATATCATCACATAAAGTGTTGCTACTAAATAACTTTTTATACTCTAATAGACTTTTCCCATTAAAGTTATAATACAAATACATTAAACTATACTCTCCACAAACTGATGTAAAATCATTTTGTAATGTACACGTGTTAAAACCCCACCTCTTGCAGTTTCGTCTCATAAAAGCCTTGTGATATCGCATAGGACCACGTCCAAAACAGTCAAAGTATCGTCTGAAGCCATTTTCATTGATGTGTATGGCTATCCAGTGGGATCCAGGTTTACTATCAGGGTCTAAGTTGCTAATAATGTATGTTGGGGTTTGAACATAATATATAGGTAGACGATTCGCGGCGTATACATTATCTTCTAAACCTTCACAAATTCTTCTCAAATAATTACGGATCTCTATTGCGTTCATACTGTATTATCACAGAACCGATCTGGTCTATGGATCTTGTATTTATGTCACATATCCGTATTATGTATGGTTTATGTATTTACTAAGAGGGGTATTACATATGAAAATAATGAATGAATAAATAAAAGAAACATAAATTTGGTACAATAATTTTATTTCATAATACACACACACACACACTAATAGGTACACACACGTTACACATTATAACTTAAATAGATCATACATGTGACTTTTCTTAGCTACTATAGTCTACAGTTACATTACGGTTTTTATCTATTTCTATAACATTATCAAACTCTGCATATACAATACAGTTAATCGTTTGAGGGAGACTAGAATCAAATCGAACCACTAACCTCACACTACCATGTCTTATCAGATTCCAATGACTGTTCGTGTTTGATGATAAATCAGGGGTTAAATCAAATGCTAATAGACAATAATCATTTGCATATTTTTCTCTTGATATCCCATTTCCTTCATTAAGGAAATGTATACCAGTGCCGGAAAATAATGTATGATAGGCTGAAGTGAACATATAACCATGGAGGGATGGTTGTAGGGTTTTTGAAGCCACTTGTTGTCCATCTATGTATAAATACCATATATGTATATATACCATAATTTTCTTACTAATGCTATCATTAAATGCTGCGTTATTTACAAATCCTATGATACATCTTTTGGGTACTTGCCCCAGGAATAAATTATCAAGCGTTTTACCCTGTACCCCCGATAGTATTGTTAACACTTTAACCTCAGCTCTAGTGATCGGATATTTGGCTGTAGTAGAAGCCAACACTTTTTTTAATGTGCGAGTAACACTGAAGGATTAATTTTCGCTCTACGAACAATTAAGGTCTATAATGCATACTTTAAATTTTAAATCCGTTGAACCTATCAAATTAAAAGATTCTCTAGAACGGACTAATTTAACGGACATCTCAACACCATTGATAAGAAATTTTTCTTGATTAAATATATCACCATGCAAGTGACCAATCATTTCTATTGCTTTACTCTCACTCGCTATTTCTTTACGCTTAATGAACCCCTCATTTTTCTTATCAGTGGAATTCATTTCCTTAGCATAACTTCATACCAAAGCCCACAAGTAAGACGAGACTTTTTAGCTGCTGAGGCGTAGTTCAACAGGTTTTCCACATATACACGATAGACATATGTATTATTTGGTGGCGACACTAATTTTTGATTTAAATAAACATCAAGCTGGTTCAATAGTGAATGCAACCAATTATTAATCGGCGCCACTACTGTAGATGCTCCCAATTTTGTTGAATCTTCATTTAGTATTTTAGCTTTTACATGTAACAATGTATGTGATAGGTCTATGTAGTCATCACCTGTTCCTGACACTTGAAACTCAATGGGCCCATCATCAGAAAGAGATGAGATTGGTTTATAATGAACCCACATTCCATTTTCTATGCTTGTTTGTGTTGATAGTAAAGCAAATAAATATAACTCCGACTTAATACACTCACAGGAATGATTATGTAGAAAAGACATTGTATATTTATGAAAAAATGTCTTTTATTTTATTCGGAGTGATTTTATATTTTTTCAGTGCTCTCACTTTTGAAGCAACAGCTGGACTGAGCGTTGATTGAAGTTTGCGTTTTTTATATACCCTGAACCAGATATATTAATTTTATCGATTTTAGAATCAGCTTTTCTTTTCAAGTTCGCACTTGCTTCTCTCAGGTGGGTTTTAATGGAGTCTTCCAGGGGGCGTGAACTAACCGTGTCCGATAGAAGGCCGACACCTGCACTCAACGCTTCTTTACCAATGGCTCGAGCACCACTAGAGAGTAGCGGTAAGACTGATCTAAATAACCCACCCAAAAAGCTACCGATACCATGTCCACGTTCAAATGGTACTCCTTTATATATAACACCGATTCCTGATCCAGCCTGATGGGAATAATAATGCTCAAAGGACAAATCATTTTATGACTACTACGAGAGCTGATTATAATTTTTGGAAGTGAAGTTTAATGCACACGGTACCAAACTGGAATGGTATTTTTTGTCCGGTGCTTGATATTATATCTATCTCGATGGTATCAAACTCCCTGCGCATTACAGGTAAGTAGTGAGGCGGTGAGAATGTGTGCATTTATTAGCACCATAAATGTATTTAGACGGATCAAGTTGAATAATTCTTAATAATGATGTCATAAGTGCTTTGTCCAACACAGTAACCGTTATGAACTTTGATATTTCATCATAATGAAACTTTATTTTTACTCTAATACTATTCAGTGCTGTTAAGATTTGATTAATGTCATCATAGCTTGTTGCTGGTATATTTGTTTTATAATAAACCAAAGAAGGCTTCTCTTCGTTCGGCATTACTATATGTTTTGCAATGTAAACAACATTTTCATGTTCTTGTGCTGTGATTATTGTACAAGGATACTGAAATTCAACAACCTCCACACACCATTCTCCTTCCTCCTTAAATTATCAGGAAAATATTCCATGGAAATATTACTTCGTAGTGTTAAATAAAAACTTTCTTTAGTCATATTTTTTTCAAATCAGAAAATAAAACCCAACTATTAAATTTGTCTGAATAACCTTTCCACTTCACTAACACTTGCTTTCTGTTACCTGAATATCGAGTACCAATTATTTTATCTATCTTATAACTAGAAGAGGGGTCATAAAACACTTTTTGCAACTCCTTTTCATAGAAAGTACCAGTTATATCTTCATTTTGCAAGTCTTTTAATGTGACACAACCCAACCCAACTTGGGTTGTGTGTGTACACAACCCAAGGTGATCGATCTATAATTGAAGATATAACAAATATTTCATCACTCCAGTTCGATTCATAGCCTTTTTGAAATATTAGTGTTTTATTTAGTTATTCTAACGTAATCACCCACATGAAATTTAGGTGTTTGACAATTTGATGATGATGTGACTATTACACTACCATATAGGTTATTCCAAACAGTCATAATATTGTTGGAATTCACATCACATGGAGCCATCTTGATAATTGAGTGTTTACTATGGTTATAAGAGTAAATCAAGTCTTGTAAAATATCTATATATCTGTAGCAATTGTTATGAGTAAAATAACGCCACATTTTCATTTTAAGTGTTCTCTGAAACCTTTCAACAATACTTGCTTTAATATCAGGGTTATTCGTTGTATAATAGTTAATATTTTTGCTTTTGAAAAAACGTTGCACATCTTTCGAAATGAACTCGGTCCCTTTGTCAGATTGTATATGTGTTGGGGTAACATTAGCTTCATTAAATCCACATTCAAAACATAGTTTTGTGGTTCCAGAGTTTTTATGTTTCACGGGTCTTGCATATGCATATTTAGAAAAAACATCAATAACACACAATCTGTAATTAAAACCATCGTTATATTTAGAATAAGTTCTCATATCACTTAAATCTACCTGCCACAACTCATTGAAGTTCAATTAAATATCCTTGTTTCCATAAAACCTTTTTTGAACTGGTCTATGTAATTTATATGTTTCTTGTGACTGTAACCACTTCTGTACATTTTTTTTTTAATTTCTCTTCATTGCATTTGCAAGTTTATCAATGCCACTATAAGCAGCAGGGTGTGATGGGTCATAATAATTGTTATGTATTTCTAATAAGGGGTCCATTTTTCCCAGTCTAACTTGTTTCTAACTTTCCCGCTATACTTTTCTCCACTAGTTGTTGTTGAAAACACTGCTTCAGTTGATACACACTCTCCGATATCTTTTAAATGAAGGTTATTTATGTATTCACTTCTTTTTGGGTTTCCAATGTAAGTAAGAGGTATTTTAATTTATTTTAGTGCCTTAGCAAATGTTTCCCATCCTATAGGATCACTTCTTTTTAAAGGTCTTAGATAATCGTTTATCAAGTCAATATTATTACTCCCAGGAATTTGTTTATTATCTATAGTTACTGCACCGGAATCGTCCCAATTAATTTTATTTTGACTGATAGAAATTAAGTTTAATACCCTTTCTTGAATATGATTTGGGTATTAAACTTAATATTTGCTTTGATGTGTATATAGGATTATTATTAACAATTATATCCTGTTCACTTACGTCTTCAGTTGACGCCCAAGGAGTAACTGATTCTTTAAGGGTCGTATCATGATTTTTATTAATAGTTGTAGGTTCACTATGAATATTAGAATCTATAGGTAATTCATATGGTTGACGTTCTTCTTCTGTAAAATGAAAATATATCTGCAACGTTTGTAAGTATAAAAAACCTTACTTTTCAAAATGTTTTGCATTTCAGTATCCAGCCGAGATAAGGGATTTTCCACACTACTAGGTTGTTTTAACTTTTCAATAAGACTTGGTTCAATTAATAACATTTTTTAGCATTTTCGATATTAAACAAGGTAATTTATCAATCCACTCAAAATAGAACCGAGAATTATGGGTAAAAATGCACCCCCTTTTTGAATTATAATTTTTTTTCTTAATATTTTACTTTTCCCTTTTCGTACTAATTTTCGAAGAATATCTTTATACTTGTTTTTTTTTTCTCCTTTTCTTCGAGCGGTACTTTACCTTGTAGAACGTTATGAATACACACACAAATGCAATTTATTTCTTCACATCAATTTTCATTCATCACAAGATTTCAAAAGAGCTTTTATATACTTTGGTTTTAATGTATGTAGTGCACGTAGCAAATCCTTGTGCGTCTTTAAGCTTTGATGCATTATTTATAAATGATTGGAATTTGTTTATTCCTATCATATTTATATTCTTTAGTTGGTACATAAACAATGCAATGACCATCTAGAGGAAATATTTTAGTTTTCAATCGACATATGTCATTGGTTTCTTGTTTTAAATCCACCATTAGATATCCATGGGTTTCATTTGTTGCATATCTGTAAGCATCTTCTATGAATTTTGGATTTTCAGGAGATACGGGTGAAATACCGTATTTGTGTTTTATCCCGACGATGTTTAAAATAGATTATATAACCCGTATTCAATGATATATCTCTTTGTCCTTTACCTTGATGAAATAAATTTTGAGAAATATAAAACACACTCATGTTTCTGTGGTGACTTCCTTTGGTGAATATATCAACAACACGACCATCAGACTCTCGCATTAAATCATCAAGTATTAGGTGTTGTGGTTCCTTTCCGTCAAACATACTAAGATCTGGTATACCTTGATAATAATTCACATTTTGCAAATTATATAATGGCTGCATTTCATCAAAACACCATGTTATTCGTGTAAAGTTTACACTACAAATTGATTTTATGTGTTTTATAAAGTTTGTTACAAAAACGGATTTCCCACAACCACTTGGACCAGCAACTATGGCAGTAAAAGGACGAATAAAATTAAACATCTTCACGTGTATATCCGAAAAGGTTTTTGAAATTAATGAAACAAGCTTTAATGAATTTGAAATATATATTAAGATTTTGTTCGAAAACTCTTATAAGTAACATATTAAAAACTTAATGTTTTTTAGAAAAATCTTGATTATATACATACCTTTTATATTATATTTTACAATTTTATAGTACAATGAAACATTAAAAATTAAACATTCAGCACTATATTATACATAAAAGTATAGCTATTCGAAACAAAGTATTACAAACTAGTTTACAAAAGGAAAAAAAAATGTTCATTAGCATAAAATTATCTCATAACAAAGTATATCTTATGTAAAATAAATTAATCTTATTGACTAAGCTTAAAATACAGTTTCACGTTACAATGACAAATCACATACAAACACAATATTTTTTTAGAAGGTTTTTATTTCACATAACGTTTCTCAATTTATAATGACCCCAAGCTAAAGTCTATATCATTCTATAATCTATAATCTATATTATTAGACAAAATAAATATTTTAGTATCATTGTTTGATAAACATGTTTTATTTATTTTTTGAGTGAAAATTCTATGTTTGATTGATTTGAATCTTAACATTGAACATAATTGAATATTTTTATCAAACAAACACGATTTATAATTTTCTAAATTCATTGTTTTTGTGACACATTTATTGACATTTTTTTTTATTGCCTTGGCAGTTAAACGTTTGTCTACATCAAACGCATACATTTTTGATCTCAACCCTACAAATTCTTTCAATATTTTTCCGTTGTTTTCATCTTTGAAAAAACCTAATTTTTTTCTTATTTATTTGAGGATAACCATATCTATTATCAAAAGGATAATCAGATGTATCAAAATATTTTGGAAGATCCTGTTTAATATCACCATAGAAATTTTGTGAGCATATTTGATATATTAAGCTATCAGTATCGGTATATAACAATTTAATATTATTTTAAATTTATTTATAATATAATTGCAATTGCAGATTTCATAGTTATGAAATCATTAATTAAAGTTTTTGAAATATCTAAAATACAAAATCCTAAATAAATTGGTTTGTTGTGGAATATTTTGGTTTTACGTATGTTCGCGCCAACACTAGCGCGACGTTTAGAATAAACACAAAGGACATCACTACGTGATGTATGGCCGACCGAAAGGGGCGCTGTCAGAGAGTGACGAACACTTGCAGTTAGAACCCCTTCCGCGCTGGATGCATTTTCAGCTCATCCCGAAACCTAGTAAACGCGAACGCGTGTGCGCATATTTATTTGTGCTCGTTAATATAATAGCAAATTCGCCGGCGAACCGCGATAAATCTATCGATAATCCGCTCAACAGCTGTGTAGTGTAGTGAGAGGAAGCCTCCGCCCAGATACAGAACCACCAGCTCAACAATAAGGTCAGTCCCAGATTTCTCCAGCCCTCACATTAACCTATATACCTACTTCCCTCAGCTCAAAGTCGTATGTGTAAGTTCCTAGCTTATACATTTCTTGGCCCATCGAGCCTTCGTGAAGCCCTTCTCCCTATTACCGGCGTTGGGCCTGATTAGAACCAGCACCTACAGTTCCACTCCGCCCAATTCTGCACATAAAATCAGCTCGATTATTTATATTTTGTCCAATTAATTCTGGCCAGGCCGCCCCGCCATTTTAAAACCAAGTTACAGTCCACTACCATTATCAATTCGGCACATTTAACATTAAACCCCTATTCTGTACTTTGATATTAACCTATATGTTAATTATTTAAATTATTTTGTGCATATTTCGGCCCATAAATTCATAGGAAAAACCCAAAAAAAAAAATAGTGGGTAGGTTGTCGGCTTATTGTCGAACAAAGAACTCGAACATTCCAGAACTTCCCTAGGTACCTAATACATAATTTGTGCCAATGAGATATTATTATTTTTATTTATTATTAGATATTATATAATAATTTTCTCAGCTCTTAATTACTTACGAAATATTTTAATGTTTGATTCGCATATAAAATAAGTAATAACTAGTGCGTATTGTGAATTACGTTCGGCTCATAACAGAATTGTGAATCGTCGTTGCATTACTAAGTATTTTATCTATATATAACGTTTATATCTTCATATTCTCAAATTTTAAAACACAATATTAATTAACTTAGCATTATTTTAATAGTTACGGGTTGCATAACATCCCAAGTGCCCATACTAACATCGTCGGCTCGCTTCGATACAGAAAACTTGATTTGTGTGCATTCTGTAGGTAATAGGTACAGGCTACACGGCGCCCGTGTAAACAACACCTGTTACATTCATTCTCAATTAGGTATTCTTCATAGAATAAATAGTGACCTTCACATTGAATTCATATCTTATCTACGTTCTGTGTCTATACAAAAATATTATTAGGTGTTACGTTACAGCTGTTTTAAATAAGAATTCTTATCGACGTTCTGTGTTTATACAAATATATTATAGGTGTTACGTTACAGCTGTTTTGAATAAGTCGGCACATTATTGAGATTGAACCTGCTCATACCTACTTACATTGTTTTCATTACGTTATTTTGTTTCTAACGCGCCCGCTAAGATTTGTTTATATTCAAACTTCAGGACATTAATATAATATTACAGACGACTTCTAACGCATTAATCTCCGCTCATCAAACATACACTAATACTATATTAGCATCAGGCGATCGGTCAGCTCATTTGTTAATTAACTCGTACACATTTTATGATAAAATTGTATACATTGTCGGCACATTATTAAAATCTATTTTCTGCGTTTTAATTAATTGCGCGCGTATTTTCCGCTCATTACTTTTAAATATTTAACTTAGTTACACGCATATATTTTTAAACATGCCTACAAAATCGCAAGCGGCCATATTTAGGCAAACTATAAAATCTATTAGTCGGCTCAGAGAGATCGCATTGGCATTACACAAAGGTGACTCAAAGTCTAACAAAACGGAGTTTAATGCGCGTTTTAAAGACCTACAAAATTTGAAACAAAAATTAGAAAATTTATACTGCGAAATTTTAGGCGACGGCAGTGTTACAGAAGAAATTGAAAAATTTTATACAACCGGTTACGAGAACGCGCTATCCGAATATTATGATATTTTAACTGCAGCGGAAAATATAAGTTCTACTTCAGAGTCAAGTCAGCTCACTTCTGCCGTTCTGCCCAAAATTGAACTGCCAAAATTCAGCTCACGCGTTGAGGACTGGCCATCGTTTATTACGATTTTTAGGAGTCTTACAGACGACATGACGTCACTTACAGATGCAGTTAAGCTGCACTATCTTTTGTCTTGCCTATCGGGGGAGGCGCTCAGCATGATTGCGCATTTAAAAATCACAAATGATAATTACAGCGTCGCGCTCGATATACTCACACGTAGGTATGTAAACCGCCGTGTTCTGATAGATGGGTTTGTTGATATAATACTCGGCCTACCTAATATTCATATTCGATCAAGCATACGCGCGACGTTTTTAACTCCGCTCATTTCCGCACAAAGCGCATTAAATAATCTGCGTTTACCTATGGATAGTAATTACGTATTTGTGTCTATTGTAGTTAGAAAATTACGAGGCGAGCTCCGCACCCTGTTCGAAAGAAGATACGGCATCTCGGACACTCTGCCCACCTTAGGTGATTTGATTTCTTTTTTAGAGGAGCACGCGCGCTGTATCGAAACCGAATATTCTAATGCAACGCGCGGTGTTACCTACTCACCACAAACTGGGCCCTCTCGTCAACACACACCCCCCGCAAACTCTCCGCGCAGTCCACGCTTAAGACCAATTAGTCCCGCGTATCCTCGTAATACTCAGCGCTCGCCATCGGCTCACACTTTAAGTAGCTATCACGTCAGCCCAGTTCCTCATTACCCTCAACGCTACTGGCCCCCCTCCCCCCGAACAGAGCGGCGCGAGTACTCAGCCCGGAATACAGATAAACGCAAGCGATTCTACTGCCCCTATTGTAGGAATACAGAACACAAACTTATCGCGTGTCCAAAATATAATCATCAGCCCACTCAAGGTCGTTGGGATTTCATAGAAGCCAACGACAGATGTCGTAAATGTCTAGGTCCGCATTTTGAAAATGAATGTCGTTCGACAAACTCATACAAAGAGTGTGGAAGTGCAAATCACCACACCTCGCTTCATCGTCACGGAACTCCAAATTCTCCGGTGTCGTCAGCGCATTTGCTTCCTCCTCATTTACGTGCACAGCCCCGCCGGCGTGCTCAAGACAAGCCACATACCTACACGGCCTACACACAACATACGCGTGCACATCAATCATCATCATCAGACCCCAACCAATCGTCTGATCATGCACCGTCTACAACTCATCAATATCAAAACAAAAAACAATGACTACCTACAATCACGGAGCACATAGAATTAGAAGATCAACCCAATAATTTAAAATGTCATTCAGCTCATAGTACACCTGCATCACATTCAGCTCATAAAATATCTAAATCTAATTCAGCCCAATATTCTGTAGAATAAGCCCAAGTAAATTCAACTCAGCACATAGAAAACCCATTAAAAACTCCAGTGTTACTTCCCACAGTAGTTTTAAATATATCTGATAAATGCGGAGAATATCACAAAGCTCGGGCTTTATTGGACTGTGGTAGCATGATAACGCTCATAACTCAGCGCATGACTAGAAATCTTAATTTGCAACCAAAACAATGTTCATTAAAAATTACAGGTGTAGGTGATCAGCACATACAAAATTCTAAAGGTTGGGTCACAATAACATTTAGGCCCACACACCGTGACACGCCATCTATTACTACTACCGCTCATATTCTCAAAGACGTTACAGGTTATTTACCTTTGCAAAAAATACCAGATGTTGTACAAGACTCAGCTCATCATTCCATTGGCGGATCAAGCTTATCATACTCCTGCGCCCATTGATCTCATTTTAGGCTCAGACGTTTTGGGTCACGTTTTGGATGGTACTAAGATTGATTTGGGCCCGGGGAAGCCCATAGCCTTCGGCACGATTTTTGATTTTGCACTCATAGGACTCGTTGAGCACTCATGCGATTCACCTGTAGCTCAAGTTGGCTCTGCTCATGTTACTCATACTCATTATACTCAGTCGGCTCACTCTACACATTCTGCTCATTCTACTCATGATATTTGCATGGATAAAAACTCCGCCCCATCGTTTACAAACATTTGAATCAAATAGAGTAACAAAAATTAACTCAAATTCACTCACACTTAAGTGGCGTCATGTACCTTCCCAATTAAATCCTGCTGACTGTGCAAGCAGAGGATTATCAGCTCAAGCTCTCTCCGCTCATGATTTATGGTGGTCTCCTCCTTGGCTCAAATTGCCAGAGGATACCTGGCCCAAGATGCCTTCAGCTCATACTCGACAAGACTTGCCAGGGCTCAAACCAAAATACGTACCATGCAATTTCTCGATACCTGGTGTCGATAGTGATCTGCTCACTCGCTTCAGCTCTTTAGAAAAACTAACTGGTGTCACTGCCTACATGAGGCGATTCATTCGTAACTGTAAACTAAATTCAAACTCGCGACAACTAGGCCCTCTAACTGTAAGTGAACGTAGAGAAGCATTACTCTTCTGGATCCGCTCTGTACAGCAGAATGCATTCGCAGAAGATATTCACCGCCTGCAAACCGATAGAATCTGCACAGTACGACTACAACGTCTGTCGCCTTTTACGCAGGACGGTCTCCTCAGAGTAGGAGGTAGACTCACTCGTTCGGAACTCACATACGATGCTCAACACCCATTCATTTTGCCTAGTTCTAGTCCGCTCGTAGACCTCATAATAGATCACTATCATCGCATACACTGCCACCCTGGCACGGACACGCTACATGCTATTTTACGTCAGCAATTTTGGATATTATCTGCCCGCCGCATTATAAGGCACAGAACGTTTAAATGCATAAGATGTTTCCGTTGCCGCGCTCAGCCCGAAGTACCTATCATGGCTGATCTGCCAGCTGATAGAGTCATACCTCAGCCCGTATTTAGTCACGTATCAACAGATTTCGCCGGACCGTTTCTGCTCAAATCAAGTCAATTACGTAATGCTAAGTTAATTAAGGGATATTTTTGCATATTTGTCTGCCTCACTACAAAGGCGGTTCACTTAGAACCAGTCTCATCGCTCACTGCCGAAGCGTTTATTGCAACATTACAAAGGTTCTGCTCACGTCGCGGACTTCCGGTATTGATACGTTCGGATTGTGGCACAAATTATGTAGGAGCTAGGAATCATCTACTAGAGGTACAACAATTTCTCAATGACAATAACGACGCCATTTCTCATAAACTCTCAACTCAAAATATAACTTGGTTACTCAATCCGCCTAAAGCCCCATGGATGGGAGGTATCCATGAGATTAATGTTAAATCCACAAAGCAACTTCTATACCGTGTTATCGGTGAGCAACACCTCACTTTCGAGGAATTCTTAACTCTGCTCACTAGAATCGAAGCTGTGTTAAACTCTCGGCCCATCTGCCCACTTTCGTCCGATCCCACGGACTATCAGCCCCTTACTGCCGGCCACTTTCTCATTGGCCGTCCGCTCACAGCTCTCCCCGAGCTGACTCTAGATGAAAGAGTAATATCTCCGCTCAAACGCTTTCAGCTCATTCAATCACTCTCTCAGCGCTTTTGGAACCTTTGGACCAAGTCCTACCTCCATACCCTTCAAATCCGCTCCAAATGGCTTTCCTCTTCCTCTCCACCCAAAATTGGAGAACTGGTTCTGCTCAAGGAGGACAATTTGCCTCCTCTACAATGGAAGATGGGAAGAATCTCACGTCTGCTACCTGGGAAGGATGGAGTCATCAGAGTTGTGGACTTGGACACGACTCAAGGCCAGCTGCGGAGGCCTGTCGGCAAGATTGCCCGGCTCCCACTGGATTCTGCTCAGGATGGGGCTCAGCTCGCCGCCTGTGCGGGCCCCCCAGGATGTTCGCGCCAACACTAGCGCGACGTTTAGAATAAACACAAAGGACATCACTACGTGATGTATGGCCGACCGAAAGGGGCGCTGTCAGAGAGTGACGAACACTTGCAGTTAGAACCCCTTCCGCGCTGGATGCATTTTCAGCTCATCCCGAAACCTAGTGAACGCGAACGCGTGTGCGCATATTTATTTGTGCTCGTTAATATAATACCAAATTCGCCGGCGAACCGCGATAAATCTATCGATAATCCGCTCAACAGCTGTGTAGTGTAGTGAGAGGAAGCCTCCGCCCAGATACAGAACCACCAGCTCAACAATAAGGTCAGTCCCAGATTTCTCCAGCCCTCACATTAACCTATATACCTACTTCCCTCAGCTCAAAGTCGTATGTGTAAGTTCCTAGCTTATACAACGTAACTGGACAGCCACTAAATTTTCTGAAAAAAATCGATAAACTATGAAATTTTGGTTTTGCTATTAAATCTTGTGCACCTAGAACTTTACCATGATTATCCCAATGTGTTAATAATTTAACATTAATTCTTTTTTTAATATTTTCCATTGTTTTGCCAAATACCGAATTATTCATAAGTTTATAAAAATCTTTTTCGAAATCTAATTTGGCAATAGTTCTCAATTTGGTATTTAAATCTATATACTTTTGCAACCATGGTAGCTGTCTAAACTTTAATATTCTATGAACTTCAGTTAATTTCAACCCCATTTTTATGCATTGTTGAAGATTCCTGTAATGAATTTTGTATTTAGTTTTATTATTAAGATTTGTAACCAATTTAATCTCTTTAGTATTTTAGTATTACATATATACATATATTTTCAGGACATAATGGAAAGTCTGAATGTGAATCATGCAGTTCATCTGGATATTCTAAATCTACTTCTAAAATAAAACCGAATTCGCTATTATCTGGTACATCAAAGTTAGTATCCGGATCTATCCACTTAAAATCTCCTACAGGAAGATACTGCGACATGGCCCAATCATAAAGATTATTCGCATAAAAGTATGTTAAATAGGACTCAGGTAAATTTTTATTATGTTCTTCCATGAATCTGTTATTTGCCTTCGCATAGCGGTTACTACATTGATATATACCTCCTCTTACACCTGCTCTGATAAATGCGATCATGTCAATGTCCGTCAGTAATTCCAATTCCATTTTAGTATATTTCAACATGGCATCCCAACTTAAACCGGGGGCTGTATAGTAATCTTCTGGATCTAAATCATATGTTTTAATACACAGATTTCTAAAGTTTTCAAATATATCGGTTAATAGTAAAACATCTGTTTTTTTATACAGGTTCGAGTAATCCGACATATTGTAACATTTTAAATGGCACCGGGGTGTAATCTTCAGTGGAAATATTTGAATCGGTTAATGAACTATAAAATTGATCTTTACTAGGGAGTGATGTCAACTTTAAACTATCGTAGGATGTGATATACTTATATGGATAAATACCCTTCCGCCTAAGTCGTTTAAAATCTTGATCACAGGGAAAGTTTCTTTTTAACGTATTAAATTGATCGTCATGTAAATTTTTTGCTAATTGATCAAGACTACATGGTAAAAAACTTAACGAGTCCACAAAATGTAGACTTATTTGTTGATTATTTACAGATATATTTTTTGAAAATGAAATGTATCTCTCCTTATTCTGTGGAATAATTTCAATGGTCCCTTCAATAAAATTTAATGCGTGGACAATGAAATGTGCGTCATAATGACTAAGATTATGTAAAAATATTGGTATGTGACGTAGTGTACGAAATTTTTTCATGCAATTTTCATGAGCAACACCTCTGAAACTACCAGTATGCCAATCGAAATATGACAAGTTTTAGCATTTAATTTATTTTTATCTTCAAGTGAAGAGGCAAAGGGGATCTTTGAAAGCAATTTTATTTTACAAATTGTTTTTATATCTTCATATAAACATTTCATAAATTGTTCAGCACAGTCAGATCCACTATAAGTGATATATTTGGACAATCTGTCATCATAAGAACATTTTACGTAGTAACCGAAACTGTACACATCATGTTTATGAGTATTATTTGTTTTTTATGTATTTTATGAGTATTTATCTGGATTATTTGAACAAGTATGGATCGGATTTAAAAATGCTTCAAAATCAGCATAAACCACAAACGGTACTTTTAATTTTTTAACGAACTTATCAAACTGAAGGTTATTGTTTGGTACTAATTGTCCTAACCAATTTCTTGATATTGTATCCCCCGTTGGTAATTCCGTGTTTATATGTGAACAATCATGTTTTTGGTGGTTAGATAATCTTTCTTTTGTTGAAAAGTGCAACAAACATCCATCACAAATATGAACAAATCTTTCTTGATTTGAAAGTTGTTTACTTACTAGTCGCGACATGTTTTTAATATAACAACAATGATTATTTGTTCCGTTTGAGATCAATAATAAATTTACATGAAAAGGTTTACGGCATTCTGTCATGAACAATGGACCTATAAGATCATGCAACTTTTTATTTGTGTTATATTCCAACCCAAACATATTTATATTAATGTTGTTTAATTTTTCTACTTTTGGTATATCCCTTAACTTCATGGGGAAAGTTAGATTATCAAATTTTAGTTTGTTCGAATGTTGACTGTAAGAACTAACACGATCGGAATTTTTCTGGATCGGATATAAGGCAGAAAGTAATGACCACTTAAAACATAAATTATCTGCATTTTTCACATTGATTATAGCTTTTTTTGCTCTTGTATCTTATGGTAAATCGATATATGAAGTACCACATTGGGGGTTTAAATTAAATTAATGTTCATATCTAAACATTTAATATTCTTAAGACTCCAACCACTATCATTTTTCGAAAGCACTAATTTTGTTTGTTAATGTGTCACAAAGCGATGAAAAGAAAATGTCCAAATCATCTGATCCATAAATTATGTAATTGCAAGTTTAAAATCAAAAGAATTAAAAATTTGTTTCGTCTGTTGAACAAAGTCAGCCTGCAAAACAAAATTTACTTTAAAAACGTTATGTTGTTTTATATAATTTTCAATCAAAAATAAAATATCATTTTTGATCGAATTCAAAAATAATTCCGAGGTTTGAAATACTCCATCACAATTTGTACCATTAATTTTATAACTAATTATTCTTTGTCCGAAAGCTGATTCGACAACTGACACGTTTTTTAAAGTACTATGTGATTTCAAATGGTTATTCTTATGTCTATTACTTTTTAAATGATTAGAGAAATACCGCTTTTTGATGGGAACTTGACATGTACTGCTATTAATCTGGTCACCATCATTGTCTTCTGTTACTTGATCTACCTCCACAGTTCTCGAAGTAGATGCATTAGAATCTGTGTATTTTTTCCTTTTTGCAGGTTAGTCTTTGTCCTTGTTAACTCGCTTTAGAGCTCCTCCAGTTTGTTGTGTTGATTGCCTGTGAAACAAAAATAACATTAAGTTCACCTTTTGCTTTGTTAACTCGCTTTAAAGTTCCTCCATATTGTTTTTTCAATTGTCAGTGAGACAAAAAATAAAAATAATAAAAAAAAATCTGTTATCTTAATTGTTTTCTGTTTTCAAGTTGTCAATGTCAAAGGTTTACTATATGTACATAAATTATTAAATAAGTAAATAAATAAAATAAATAAGTAGACATTTGACATATATTTTTTTTTAGAAATAAAGTATTCTTTCTTGTATACATTTTATCAGTTATGATAACAAAATCAATTGTACATAAATAAGTTGAGTAAAATCTATAATGTACATACAGTATAAAATTACCTATAATTTATATATACTATGATAAAAATAGACACATTTATTTCATTAAACTTACTTGATTGATGTTTCAACCGCAGCACAAATACTGATGAGCACCTCGTCGTAGATCGGATCAAATATTTCACATTTTTCGACTTCTTCACACAAGTTGCCCAGCTCCACACCCATGTTATCGTTGAAGAAAGCGGTGATACATATTTCGTTGGAGTTCTCCATAATGTTGCTGTATGAATTCGAAATTCAAGTGATAGATTTGAGTAAATCAAATCTTAATTATGATTCATGGTTTATTATTATAGACTGGACTTTAATAAATCAAATGTAAGAAGTTATCAAGTTAACTTAAAATTAAGACATATCTAATTTCTATAATAATTTATTATTATATTGATATTTTCTACAGGTAGTTTTTCCTGCAATTTCCTTCGTTGTTTTATAAATTAACTCTTTTGTTAATTTATAGATATTATTATTTTCGTTTGTATAGTACTTTGTCCTAGAGTAAGCATGTTACCAATGTTCCGATTGAGGGATCTTTTCTAATTTTATGAGATCATATATCTCGATTTTTATTAAATATTTCCATCATCCACATTAGTAGATATGTAATACATTCTACCATCCCCATCGGGT
Organism: Phengaris alcon alcon; assembly: GCA_037179445.1. NCBI lineage: Eukaryota > Metazoa > Arthropoda > Insecta > Lepidoptera > Lycaenidae > Phengaris > Phengaris alcon. The sequence continues at coordinate 110,454 of JAYRCH010000672.1, forward strand.
CTTGAAACATTTGAGGATTGTTTCTTTTGCTGTTTTTTTGGAGCAGTGTCAAAAAATTCATCAAGACTTTCACCTCGTTTCCTTTTAGTGGTATGTTTTTCGTTAGGTACACAATCATTACTTTCCACATCAGTCGGGGATTGTGGGTAATAATAATGCTTTAAAGTATTTTCTTCGTGGTCAATTAAATTGAATGAATTCTGCAACAATGGAAAGCTAATCTATTATAACAATCCATAGAAACTATCAGTTAAAATATTGTAAGCGCAAAATTAAATCAGACAAAAAAATAAAAAATTAATAACTTACCTCCATTGGGATGTACTCAGAAGTTGCACAAGAGTTTAACTACACTAATCACTAGACTGATTTCACCCACTCACTTACTCACACAGTAATGGTATCCACAATAAGAAAACAGAGGGCTTATATAGCTTATATAAATTTGGGTGGTTAGGAATACGGTTTTGCAATCTTATCTAATGCCTCAACCATTATGTTGTCCTGTTCTGTATGCTTTATCACTAAAAGGAAAAGGATGTATAACTCAATAATTGTAAATAATGGTTTGTTATATTTACAACATTCCACTGATGAGAAAAAAAACGCTTGATAATATATTCCTGGGGCAAGTACCCAAAAGATGTATCATAGGATTTGTAAATAATGCAGCATTTAATGGTAGCATTAATAAGAAAATTATGGTATATATACATATATGGTATTTATACATAGATGGACAACAAGTGCCTTCAAAAACCCTACAACCATCCCTCCATGGTTATATGTTCACTTCAGCCTATCATACATTATTTTCCGGCACTGGTATACATTTCCTTAATGAAGGAAATGGGATATCAAGAGAAAAATATGCAAATGATTATTGTCTATTAGCATTTGATTTAACCCCTGATTTATCATCAAACACGAACAGTCATTGGAATTTGATAAGACATGGTAGTGTGAGGTTAGAGGTTCGATTTGATTCTAGTCTCCCTCTAACGATTAACTGTATTGTATATGCAGAGTTTGATAATGTTATAGAAATAGATAAAAACCGTAATGTAACTGTAAACTATAGTAGCTAAGAAAAGTCACATGTATGATCTATTTAAGTTATAATGTGTAACGTGTGTGTACCTATTAGTGTGTGTGTGTGTGTGTGTATTATGAAATAAAATTATTGTACCAAATTTATGTTTCTTTTATTTATTCATTCATTATTTTCATATGTAATATCCTCTTAGTAAATACATAAACCATACATAATACGGATATGTGACATAAATACAAGATCCATAGACCAGATCGGATCTGTGATAATACAGTATGAACACAATAGAGATCCGTAATTATTTGAGAAGAATTTGTGAAGGTTTAGAAGATAATGTATACGCCGCGAATCGTCTACCTATATACGAGGGCTGATTAATAAGTTTCCGAAACGACAAAAAAAATTCAAAAATATATTTAAAATAAATTTATTTCTCAACGTAGTTTCCTTCTACCTCGATGCATTTAGTCCAGCGCTTCTCCAATGCCGTTACACCAGTTTGATAAAATGTTTTCTCTAACCCCTCAAAATACTCGTCCACGGCAACAATGACTTCTTCATTTGATGAAAATCTCTGGCCACCTAACGATTTCTTCAGGTTTCGGAATAAGTGGAAGTCGCACGGGGCCAGATCCGGAGAATAGGGTGGATGCGGTAGCAATTCGAACCGCAATTCATGGAGTTTGGCGACTGTAACCATTGACGTGTGTGCAGGTGCGTTGTCATGGTGGAACAAAATTTTTTTCTTGGCCAAATGTGGTCGTTTCTTCTGGATTTCTTCACTTAATTTTTGCAGCAAGCTTGCGTAGTACTCTCCATTTATTGTTTTTCCTTTTTGCAGATAATCCACTAAAATAATCCCTCGAGCATCCCAAAAAACAGTCGCCATCACTTTGCCGGCCGATAAAACCGTTTTCGCTTTCTTTGGCGCAGGTTTTCCGCTCTCAGTCCACTGCTTAGATTGTTCTTTTGTCTCGGGAGTATAATGATGTATCCAGGTTTCATAGACTGTTACATAACGCCGCAAAAACTTATTAGGATCTCGGTTAAACAGCGCCAAACACCACTCGACGTCCACTCGACGTTGCTTTTGGTCTACAGTGAGCAAACGCGGCACCCATCGCGCGCAAAGCTTTTTCATTCCCAAATGTTGGTACAAAATATTAAAAACGCGTTCAGATGAAATGCTCACCATCTCTGCTATCTCTCGCAACTTTAAGCGCCGATCATTCAATACAATTTTGTGAATTTTTTTGATCATGTCCGGATTCGTGACTTCATTTGGACGGCCAGACTTGTTCGAGAGCTCTGTCTTCCACGTTTAAAATCAGTTACCCAGGTGTGAATTGTACTCAATGCAGGGGCAGAATTACCTAAAACGCTGTCTAGCTTGGTTTTAATCTGGGTTGCTGTTTTCTCTTTTAAAACGTAAAACTTTATCACCGCACGAATTTCGTTTCTTTCCATTGTTAAGAAAAACGACAGAAAAAGTTCTACGTCCTCTCAAACAAATTCCATCAGTTCGATTAAATTAAAATTTGGCGTTCTATTTTCAAAAAGATGCCACAATATAATGTAATATTCCTTTTTTGCGTATCATTTTTTTAAGTTCGTCATTTCGGCCAGTCAGCCCAGGTATGTTAAAATCCCTACATACATTATAAGCAACTTAGACCCTGATAGTAAACCTGGATCCCACTGGATAGCCATACACATCAATGAAAATGGCTTCGGACAATACTTTGACTCTTTTGGACGTGGTCCTATGCGATATCACATGGCTATTATGGGACGAAATGCAAGAGATGGGGTTTTAACACGTGTAGATTACAAAATGATTTCACATCAGTTTGTGGAGAGTATAGTTTAATGTATTTGTATTATAATTTCAATGGGACAAGTCTATTAGAGTATCAAAAGCTATTTAGTACCAACACTTTATGTAATGATATAATATTATATAGTATGTTCAATACATGGTTAAATGAATGAAATAAAAGAAATGTAATGAAAAATTGATTTGTTTTACTCATATCGCGAGAAAGTGAGGTGACGTAAGTGATAAGCAGATAGTGATAAGCAGATAGTGATTCGGGGACCACTCATTAGGAACAATAGGACGCCGAGGTGAGCATTAGATAACGAACAATAGAGCCCGGAAATAGTAGATAATGAGGGGTAAATGCAAAACGTAACTTTGGAACCGCAAGAGATATTGAAAAACGACTAAGCGCAATCGATCGGGCATTGGCAAAAACCCCAACACCACACCAAACTTTTTTTTTCTTTTTTTCTTTTGCGAATGGTCATCGAAATACCCATTTTACCAGAGGCTGAGGCGATGAGGCCGAATCAGCGAATCCCTAACTGTATTAGACTACTATACTATACTGTATTAGACTACGTCAGCGGGATGCGCACGAGCTTTGAGGCTTTACTTAGGCAGCCAGCGTAGCAATATACCAGGGTCGCATAGGTTTGGAGGAGTGTTTATGAATCGTTAGTTCATGCAAGGCGCGCAGATTTCAAATGGGCGTCAGTACATCCTAGTGGAGAGTAGTTGTGGCTTGTAGAGACGGTATGAAATACGGTACGGCTTACAGAAATAATTAAGAGTGTTTTTGAATAGTATTCATTCATCGAAGGCGCGTAGTCTTCAGAGACTCGCGCGTACAGGCGAGAAGTAAGCTGTAGCCAGATTTTTATTCGTTACACAAGGAAATACAAGTTTTGTATGATACTTCGCTGAAAAAGTAACTGCATTTACTTGAAGGTTGCGCGATCTATCCCTATGGCTGTCAAGGGGGCTAAATAATACCAGCACTAACCTGGAAAGACAGGAACAGAAAGGAATCGCCAACGTCGGGGCTGCTGCCGGCCGGCTAGCAAAACTCTTGAAGTTCCGTCTGTTAACACTGCTGCACATTTACCACGATAAAGCCGAATAGATTGAACACAATTCAGTCAGTAAACTTTTAGCAAAGTTATTAGATTTTAAATATAATAGTTTTAATGATGCGCACAACACACGCTTCAGGAGGCCATATTTTTCTTCTCCGATGTCGCTCGACTCGTGGAGCCGCGCGAGCGCTGCCATTGGTTAGCGGGCGCGAATATTTAAAGTTGACGGGAAACACATTAGTATAGGAACTTTTAAGGATTGGTTTAATGCTCGTACAAGTTTCATTATGAGATTTCGAATGTTATCTTGCACAGCGCTGTACCGCGCAAGTGTAATGTAATGTCATATGTAACGTGTATTTTTTGTGTAGTAAATAAAGTTCAATTTTGAATAGCTATCTTACAAATGCAGTGCCGCGTAGCGTTGCATATCGTCGCGATGTGAACTGACCCTTAGTCATTTTAGTTGGGACTTTTGAAAACATAAGCCGTTGCTAAGTAACTAATAGACCAAGTTACTTATTTTTAATAATAACAAGCTTAAATGGATTTAATAGTACGGGTGAGGTCTGATTTCTCGGAAAATGCTATTAATTAAGTATGTATTTATGATATTATTATTTCCAGAGGCTCAATTAAAAGCTGATAGCTATTTAATTTCAATCCCTTTGTACATAATGTAATATACGTATCGTATATTATAAAAATATAATAAAATTCCATTTTTTATAATATACTAAATAATAGAAAAAAAACACAATCAAAGATTGTAATAAGTTATTTCACTTCAAACAATAAAATAAGTAAAACAAAATCTTTTTAGTTTGATATACTATTTTCATTGATCTTATTCATTTAGGCGAAGAATAATAAGCACTATGGAACAGAAATCATGTTTGTCCGAATCTGTATTTTTAACCGACTAAAAACCTGACGAGGTTCTCAAGTCATAACTTTTATATATAAATATCATATACAATACACAGTATTATATAGTATAATTTTTTACAGAGTAGTCCGATTTTGCTAATTCTTTTTTTATTGTAATGGGTTTACTATTAAGTTAGTCTCGTTGTCACCAAATGATAGATCTGGTGAATGATGGTCTGGAATCCCCATGAGAAAGGTTTGAACCAAGATTCTGAAACGAGAATAGCGTGAACGTTACACCCCCAGAATATTTCTAACATGTCATTAAAATTGCTAAGAACACTCTGAGCATTTATGTGGCATATGTTCAGCATATTATTATGAATGATACCACTAAGTACCAAAAGCTTGTTGCAGAAGTTCATCCAACGAATCAGTTACTGAGCTGAAACTATCGTCAATGAATAAATTATCGTTAGAACTATTAGCTGAGAAAAATAATTCATTGCCTGAAAAAGACATAATACGAATAATACAATATTAAAATGATAAACTAATATTATGATTAATTATATAAATAACAAATGAATATTAATACCTATCTTATAAAATTAATAGTAATATAATTAGGTATAGAAAGGTAGGTATAGGTCTAGAAAGTAAAAAAAAAAGTAAATAAAAAAATATGTATACATCTCGGCACCACGGGTACACTCTTAACACAATAATCATAGGAAAGTAAAACTTTATGGCATACACACATGAAAAGTAAAAAACACAAATAAAAACAATAAAAAAATGAACATACGAAAAGAACATCAAATAATATTAGGTAGGAGCTTTTACCTATCTTAACAGACATAACTTTAGCGAACACATTATTATTATCTAGGTATACATATCCCTCTATGATTATTATAAAAACACAAACAAAGGAAAAATGCAAATTATTCAGATTTGTAAACGCAACCCAGTAAATAACTTTGACAGATGCAAGTTTTGACATTTGACAGAAGGCAGCTTTTCAAATGAACTGGTTTGTAATAAGGATAAATTTTCTAAATAATTTGCAGTATACCCTATAATGTAATCGCTAAGCATTAATATAAAGACGTAAGTAAAAGGTATCTATAGTATAATTATAATTTTCGGCCACTGAAGAAAACTAAGACACTAAAAATGAATACATAACGAAAAGAAACATAGCGACACATATGACAATTTACCGGCACTGAAGTCGGAAACAGAAGAAGATGCCTTTGGGTATTTCAGCGATAGGGGCTGAAACTAATATAGGAATGTCAATTTGTGCCGTTTACCATCTGGATTTTTGACAACAATGATTCCGTCCTGTGTCCAACATGATCTTAATCCAAAGTGTATCCTCGCCTTTGTAAACACCAAATGTCTTGCCTTAATCAGAAACTTCTTTAGTGTGTATGGAGTCCCCTTCAACTTTACTTTTGCTCTCCAAATAGTGGTTTTGATGTCAGTATAGGCAAATTTGACTAGCAGCGGTCGGGCACGTTGATTGTCAGTCTTTGAGATATTGCCTAGCCGATGACATAACTGAATAGAGTTAGCTGTGATATCTTTCAAGGAAATTTTTTGATGTAGAATGTTAAGTAATACAGACACACAGTTCTCACCACTCTGTTCCTGAACTCCAGAGATTATTACAGATTTTCTTCGCGACCTTGTTTCTATAGCATCAATGGCTCTAGAACATTCTGATATCTGAGTCCGCAGCAAGTTGAGCATGGAGAAAGTGAGCTCTCTGAATGTGCGAAACTCTTTAGCAACTTTAGCCACTGTATCCTTTGCAGAACCACACTGCAACTGTGCCTGAAGCTCCTCCGTCTTCTTCATGAGTTTCTCCAAATTCTGTTGTGCCTTTACTATTTCAGATATTTTTGACATCTTTGGGATTTGTATTTTAGAATAATAAAAAGTGTAGTGATATAGTACCCGTTTATACATATTTTTACATATTTTAACATAAAAACTTACGCGTAAATGACATAAAACTAACGTGTCTTAATCTGATTTCACTCCCTATACATTTTCATACCTCGGGCTATATACACATACAAACATTGATTCTTAAGGAGTAAACTCTTAAAAATCCTGCCCCCTAGTAAACGCCCGTAGATTTTTTTCCCTAATTTTGGGGGGAAAATCCCTAAGTTGGCAACACTGAGATCGTTGTCCGGCCCAAACGCCCGGCTGCTCTACACACGGTCGGATTTGGTACGGAGCGGATAGTAAAGTGAGGCTTATAGAGTTAGGGCGTGTAGAGTTAGAAGCTTGGTTTTACACGAGATCTGATAACTTTTTGACATATTGAGTCATGTGGTTTCGTCTTGGTAACATTTTAAATTGAAAATACTTTTGGTGGGATTTCATTTCTTTTTGTAGGTTTTTACGACAGTATTTTATCTATTCGCCAGTCAATGTTACACTTAGCTCAGCTACTAAGTGTCAAACTTTTTGTGTTGTCGGAAAATTGGTCGCGGGTTCTCATCTGTCGGTAACATTAAGTATGTGAATGTATGTAAAGTATAATATTTTATGGCCGAATATTTTAACATGTTTTTATATTGAATTAATTAATAACGGTTTTAATGATAAATTATATTTATATTTTTTCAGTTTTGTTATAAGCGCAATCTATCGAGTATATTATGAACTATGTTTTTTATGTCGTCGTAAAGATTAAAAATACTAATTGTGTTTGTTGTTATTAATAAAAGGTAGCATGGTTATTTTATTGATATTATTTACAACCTAACCCGTTCCCTACAGCAACAAACGTTCCACGAGCAGGGGTCTCCAAACTTTCCAGCCTTAGGGCCATACTGATTACTCCAGTAAGTTCCGAGGGCCAAAACCATATTATCATTGTTGCCGGTGGTAAAAAGTGAAATAGTCCACTGATGAAAAAAAAAGCCCGAAAAAGTACGCAACGTTTAAAAAAGGCGGCAAATCGGACTAAAGTCCGCAAAACGGCAACACTGCATATTATTAATTTTCCTGTCATTATCTGTAATTTCTAGATAAGTCGTAGAGTACGAGCCATGAGGAGTAAAGTGACACGACATCTGGTGGACACAAGCGGAAATAGGTAGTACCTTCTATCGCTAACAGAGGGCGCTAATAGCACGTACAGAATAATCTCGTTGGTTCGAGAAAGTTCTGGTGTCTTCCACTCACTTCTAGATGGCAGTAATTGGAATATATAAGAAGGCTAGTGGCGCAACCACAAGTCAGTTCCTATGACACTGTTGTGAAATAAAATAGTGCGTACCTCCTTAAAACGTGTTTGTGCGTGTTTAAGTTTTGAATTGTTGCTTTTGTGTGTGATTTAGTAGTATGGAAAAGAAGCGAAAAATTGATGGTGAATGCAGAAAATTCAAAGATCAGTGGAACATTGAGTATTTCGTAATTGAGTCCAGTAACAATGCGCTATGTTTGATTTGCAATGAAAGCATAGCCGTTCTCAAGGAATATAACATTAAACGTCATTATGAAACAAAACATTTTCAAAATTTCTCAAAATATACAGGAAGTTTGCGGACAGAAAAATTCTAAGCTATGAAGCGCGGATTGAAATCGCAGCAATCTTCATTTACAAAACTCAAAACTGAACAAGAGGCTGCAACACGTGCCAGCTTTCGTGTGGCTCTTGAAATTGCAAAACGTGGAAAACCATTCACCGATGGAGAAATGATCAAAGAATGCATAATTGCAGTAGCCGAAGAAATGTGCCCTGAAAAGGTAAATTTATTAAAAACTGTCAGTATGTCAGCAAACACTGTGGCTCGAAGGGTAGAAAACATCGCTGAAAATATATCCTCTCAACTGTTCGATATAAATGGACATGTTGGGTGGTTTTCTTTGGCCTTAGATGAGTCAACGGATGTGTCAGATACTGCTCAGGTGTTGATTTATATTCGAGGAGTAGATAAAAGCTATGAAGTGCATGAAGAACTTCTTGATATGTATAGTATTCATGGCACAACTACTGGTACAGATATTTTTAAAGGAGTTGAAATGGCCATTAATCAAAGGAACCTTCGATGGAAAAACTTGAAATGTATTACAACTGATGGAGGCAAAAACATGAGTGGGAAAGATAAAGGAGTGGTCGCTATTGTGTCAAAGGCTGTAGAAAATGACGGTGGTTCAAAACCATTAGTCTTACATTGTATCATTCATCAACAGTCTTTGTGCGGAAAATGTTTGGATATATCTGAAGTTCTGAAACCAGTCATATCAACTGTAAATTTTATCACATCTTTTGGGCTGAATCACCGACAATTCCGACAATTTATTGAAGAGATTAGAGAAAATGACTTACCTTATCATACTGCCGTACGTTGGCTTAGTCGTGGGAAAGTCCTTCGGCGCTTTTTTTAACTTCGAGCAATGATCGAAATTTTTTTGAATGAAAAGCATCGCCCTCTTACTGAATTACAAAACAACGCATGGCTGTGGAAGTTAGCATTCTATGTTGATTTGACAAAACATGTGAACGAACTGAATTTGAGATTGCAAGGAGAAAACCAGCATCTTCCTGATTTATACACTAATATCAAATCATTCCGGAAGAAATTGATACCGTTTCAATCACAACTACGAAGTAAATGTTTTTTACATTTTAAAACATGTGAAATATTCAGCCACACCACTGAGACTGAGTTTCCTATCGATTTTGCAATCGAAACTTTGAGTGCTTTGAAAATAAATTTTGATACTCGTTTCTCGGACTTTGATGCCATTGCGAATCAAATTAAGATTTTTCAGAATCCTTTTGATACTGACATTGAAACCCTAGCCTCGGAACTTCAAATGGAAATGATTGATCTACAGTGCAGTGATATAATTAAGAACAAATATCAAAACTAATCTTTGTTTGAATTTTATAAGGGTCTTCCACTGACACAATTTGATAATTTGCATAAATTTGCTCGTGGGCTGTTTTCTGTTTTTGGTACTACTTATTTGTGTGAGAAGACCTTCTCCAAAATGAAGTACACAAAAAATGTTTACAGATCTAAATTAACTGATGAGCATCTTAAATCTCTTTCAATAATTGGTACAAGTAAAATTAGTCCACAACTACAAACTATTGTCAGTGTAAAATCTCAATTACATAAATCTCATTAGTATTTCATATGTCATTATGCTTGTTATAAGTTATGTTTTTATTTAAAATGTATAAAATGTTAGTTGGATTCATTTCAATAATTTGTTAGTTATTATATAATGAAGTTAAATTTTCTGCATATTATACTTACTTTCTCTTTACTCGTTACAATTTTGTGTTTCTTTATCCAACTTATCACAAAAATAATAACAATAAGCCTATAACAATGTTATGAGTAGTTAGCCCATGACCATATCAATGTAGATGTCATATTAATAATTATTCAACATAAAATTAGAATACTTCAGTAAACTAAATTGAATTTGCTATAAAAAATATGTTCTCTAAAAGGAGTTTTCAAGTATGCTAGCTCTCCGCGGGCCGGACAAAATCTGTCCGCGGGCCGGATGTGACCCTCGGGCCGTAGTTTGGAGACCGCTGGTCTAGAGTAAGCTTACGAACTTTTATCCCATAGTTTAAGGGGTTGGAGGACAAAAGTTCCAAGTTTGTCAACTTTTATGTTATTTAATTACTAATACTAGCTTACATACCAAATTTAAGCTGTCTACGACATCTGAAAGTACCATATAATTTTGTTGATCATCAGTGAGTCAGTGACAAAATCAGGGGTTTTTAGATATTAATAAACTTTAAAGTATATGACCTATACAATCAAAACTTCACTACGTTTAATAGGTCCGTTACTGGGAACATTTATAATGAAAATTTAATTTTGCTGGTATAATCCAAACCTAAGTTAGGGTTCAAAAAATAAACGAAATGCTTCGAGAAAAGGTGGTCACAATAGTACCCTTGCGCTTCGGTTGGCTCGTCTTGGCGGGGGCATTGCCGTGCCCCTACTTACTTTAAATCGCCGCCAAAGGTATATTTTGATACATAAAACGCTTTAGGTACTGTATTCATTATTTATAGTATTTGTTTTAGAAAAAAATGTCTTGCTTAATCTAAATTGCCGTTTTTATTTCACATTAAAGCCGAAATCCTCCCCTGATTTATAATGTTATTAATCATGCTGAAATATCAGAGCAGTACCAATTATCTCCTTGTTGGATTTTCACCTTTTTTACTCGTTATCTTTCAGCTTTTCTGCAACTATTGTTAAATAAAAATCCACTTAGTATTACTACACTAAAAACGAAGAATGGCTTCATGTTTTTGTAAGCTGGTATTTTAATATTACTTAAAACTATTTTAGATTTTCTTAATATTTTATTCTAAACTATATTTTTTTATAAAAGAAGTTTAATGTGCGTTAACTGTTAAAGTTGGAAAACACAAACAAACTAATTCCACAATTGCTGAAACTTTCATTCGGTTTAAGACTTTATTTTCGACTTACTTTTTAACAAAGAAGCAAAAAAAAATATTATAGTTACATTTAGAATCACTTCTATTCATATTCTAATTCAGCCAGTCGATTATTTTTCTTAATTTTAAATTAAAATTAGATTTTGATACTAATTAATTTGAAACCCAATTTACAGCGGGCGAAGCCGCGAGTAATAGAAAGGTTCTAGTTGTTCCAAAACTACTACTACTAAACTACTTTTTTTTATTCCGTAATATTTATTATGTTTTTGGGTGATGATTGTTCTCGATGGATATCGAATAACGAATCCACATTTGTGGATCTCCTAGATTGGTCAATACAACATCGAACTGACAAGGTCATACATGTTTCTTAAAAAGGTTTTAGCAATTTCTAAATCTTTGCACGTGTTGATTGTAATATTTTGCTGACTGTCCAATAGCAAGTTATCCCACAGTTTTAAAGCAAAATACGATAAAACATATTTAAAAGTTGGGAATCAAATGAAAAATGTGGGGCATTATATAATGTTTCTTGATAAAGGTGTACTCGAGTGCAAAATGGCAACATATAGTGTACATGATGGACTCGAGTTCGTAACGTTGCACGCACTGCGGCTGACGGTACCATTTGTTTTCCTAAAACCCCTCTAGAATGTTCGATACGATATCGTTGCGATCGCGGTCCACGAGATCCAGGCAGTCCTGAATCTGGTGGACCGCGATCATCGCGCCGCTACATTTTCTCTGTCATACACTTCTCTTGTCTAAAATGTAAGTTGTTTTCACGACCACATTTTGTCAAAACTTTTCGTAGAGTTTTCACGAGATGCTGAATGTGAGGTGAATCTTATACTTTAAGCGAGCAATTCTAGTACTTTTATAATCAAATATCGGAAACGGCTGAAAGTATTTCCATGAAATTAAGAAAATTTTGGAGGAGAAAAATCGATCTAGCTAGTTTTTGTCCATGGAAACCGCGCATTTTTATCATTGGAAACAATATAATAATATTAATATAAGTAATATTAATATTTTCTAATTCTATTAATCAATCCAAAATGGTAGTTTGGTATGCGTATGTCTAATTTTTGCGTTGTTGGCGACTTGGTTCGAATCCTGGTCGGACGAATATTATTGTGAAACTTTTAAGTTTATTAAATCTACTAGAACTCCGAGCAAGGCTCGATTAATCAGGTACTTATATATTTAAAAAAGATACATCTATACTTATTTACGAACTGCTAAATACTAAATAAAGGATATAATAACAAACAATAGAAACAAGTTAAACTAACTTTTTGCCATTATAATATTTTAACATACCCTCTATTTTAACATAGTGATTGAATAAAATGAGAAATTAAACTCGGCCATTGGGGTAAGCACGAATAATAATTGACAAGGGCGTATACGTAACGTTAATGAATGGAAATTGTATAGGCGCTGTCATGATTTTCATACAATTCTGATTCGTCGTTACGAATACTTAGCTGTCAATTGTTCGTTCTTACCCCACTAATGTAAAAGTATTCACATTAGGGCAACTTTAATTTCTTCATTCCAAATCAACCTTATGATTTTGTATAAATAACAAATTTATATTTTCGATTGTAAGTTCATTCGTTACACTTATTACAAATAAATTTTTCAAAGGGATAAATATGAAACCAGATAAAAGCTTGTAAAATGTAGCAACTTATAAAAGACCCCGGGTCCATACAATTCAGAGATGTATAACACTTAAGGAATCTCAATTTTTCTCTGTTACCAACAAAGGTGAGGCTTTACACAAAACCGGGATTTTACTAATTCCACCGGACTATTTCATGTTTCGGGAATTCAGCGTTTGTTAAAGATTTAAACGTATCATAAGAAAATAAAGGAGAATTGTGTGGGCTTCGAATAAAAAAAATGATAATTTTAGATTGTTTATAGATTTCAATTTCAACGTCATAATATAATAATAAAATAACATAATATAATTCTTCTTCTTATATATTATAATAACCTAACCAAGAGCATGTTAGGACATGTGTAAGGAGGGTTACGTAACTATCAACGCGCAATAGGTTTTCTTTGAATTACTTTAACATCTTTAATAAAATCTGGAGCTATTAGTGAACATATAATAAACAGCTGCGACTCCATATGCAATACTATAAAAAAAGAAGACATTTTAATATTACAATTGGGGACTAATGACAAAAACCCATTTAAGTCATTAGCTATATTATGTAATACAATCCTTAAATTTAAAGATAGTTAAATATTTTTAATAAACAGAAAATATAATAAATATATAAATGTCAAACTAATGAACTATCAACTTAAAAGACTATGTGAAAACTATAAAAACCGCATGTTTGTCGATATATTCAACTATTAGTATTATAACTTAAACAACTATGATAAGGAAAAATACATGAACACGTTGATATTTAAATTAAATATTAAAATAAACAGTATAGATTACACAAAAAAAAATATAAATAATAAGGATAATATAGTTAATCATTTGTTATTATATAACGTTAGTAAAGAAGTAAACAAAGAACTAAAATGATGTAAAATAAAAGGCACAATTCCATATAATTTTGATAAAATTACAAGAAATATAAACCTTTTTCGATAATACACAAAAACATACAATACTTCATCAAAATATAGCCGGTATATTAAACAAATCTAGCATATTTCAAATAGCATTAGAAACACTATAAAAAGAAGAAAACATAAATATTAGTACTATATGTTTAACAGACACTTTTATTAAAAGGGGTTCAGAACTAAATTAAAAAATTAAAAACTTTAGTGTAGCGTCACAATTTACCAGAATCAATAAAAAGATTGGGGGTGTTTGCATATTAGTAAGTAATGAATTAAATGTTTCACCATTTGATAACATACAAAAGGAAATTGCACCGGTAGAACATCATTTTGAATACTGTGCTGTAAAAATCACATCACTACAACAAACAATTATATGTATCTATATGACACCGCAATCTGATACTAATGTCTCCATTTCAAAGTTAGAACAATTATTGATTAAATTAAAAATTACCCTAAAAAAAAATCCCTACTGTGTGGGGATTGGAATATTAACATTATTGATTCTAATAAAATAACCCAACAAGTTAAATTACTATCTAATTTAAATTTAAATAATCATATTATCAAACCCACAAGAAGAAATTATGTATAGATTTAATAATTAATTAATTATAAAACTTAAAAGATACAGCTTCTAAGATCCATTTTTAGGTTTGTCTTATCATGAGACAAGACAAACATTAACACTTAAAACTGCACAACAAGAAAATAACGAAACTATAAAAAATAACAATTATATTTTTTATTTAATAAAAAATCGTGATTACTCTAAAGACAACATGAAAAAAAATTGTGTCTGTATGCACTATCTTTTAGTGAAGTATTTGTGACAAAGTGACACTAATATATCATTTAATATATTTCACGATAGTCTATCTCTAGTTTATAAATTGTATTTTCCTCATATTATGGTCAAAGTAATACTTTAGAAGAAGAACAAGAAATGGATAACAAAAGGTTTAAAAAAGTCGTACATTGTGAAAAGGAAACTATACATAAAGTATTTAAACGAAAGAGCAAATAAGAAAGATAACAAAAAACAATATGTTAAATACACTAAATTACATCAATTAAAATAAATAATTCAATATATTTTAATCCATTTGACATAGCTAACAAATTTAATGAACAGTTATATTAATTAATAAAAATAACAATCATATAATTCAATCTAATCAAATTACGTGTTATAACAAAATTAATAATAATATTAATACATTGTTCTTGACGCCTGTTACAACAAAAGA
The DNA here is from genome assembly GCA_037179445.1 of Phengaris alcon alcon. Classification (NCBI taxonomy): domain Eukaryota; kingdom Metazoa; phylum Arthropoda; class Insecta; order Lepidoptera; family Lycaenidae; genus Phengaris; species Phengaris alcon. Next base: position 125,620 of record JAYRCH010000672.1, read on the forward strand.
AATAATAATTGAAACGATAAAATCTCTTAATAACACAAATTCGACTGGTTTTGATGACATTAAGACAGATATTTTAAAAACAATTGCAAATATAATAAGTCCACCATTAAGCCACATAATAAACCTATAGTTCACTGAAGTTATCTTTCCAAATAGGTTAAAAAATGCTATTGTAAAACCTAAATACAAAAAAGGTGATAAAAATGACATCAATAATTATCGACCAGTAAGCTTAATATCCAACATTTCTAAAGTCTGAAAAAATAATGCATTCTAGAATACATATGTTCATAGCAACTCAAAATTTGCTAAAACCACAAGAGTACGGATTTAGAAAAAACTCAAGTACAAGCTTTGCTTTTCTCTAAGCAAAACTATTGCAGAAAAACTGAACATAGGTCACAAAGTAATAGGATTGTTTCTTGACATGACTAAGGCCTTTGATTTGGTATGTCACAATACACTATTATCAAAAGTAGAAAGGTATGGAATTAGGGGAAAGGCTTTAGAATGGATAGCTAGTTATCTCAAAGATCGGAAATAAATAGTAGAAATCACAAACACACAACTAAGAAATAAAAAAATAATAAAAGCTAATTAATGGAATAATAATCCATATGGTATCCCGCAAGGTAGTAATTAAGAACCTTTACTATTTCTGTTTTATGTTAATGACTTCCCTGACGCCATAAACCATGAATGTATTATGTATGCGGATGATATAGCAATAATTATGACACATAAAAATAATAACATATTTATAGAAAACGTTAAAAATTTTATGAAAAAAATTAATGATTGGTTAGAAGATAATAATCTATTACTAAACACAAATAAAACTATGCTTATGAATTTTAGGAACAAAAAAAACTGAAGAAATGAATATTAACATTACGCGTCAAGGGAACAAAATTAATGTAGTGGAAAATACAAACTTCTTAGGAGTTATGATCGATAACACGTATTCACGGAAACATCATAATATAGACAAATAAGTAATAAACCAGATAGATTTACATATGTGCTGAGAACACTATATTATAATGTTAATGACAAATCAGATTTAACTGCCTATCATGGATGTGTGACATCTGTACTGAGATATGGCATAATTGTCTGGCAATTCAATTCTGTATATGTAAATAAAATTTTTATCAAGCAAAAGGCTTGTATATGAGCAATGTGTGGGTGCTTGGAGGTTAGATAGCTGCAAACCACTGTTTCAGAAATACAATATCCTACCACTACCATGTCTTTACATATTTGAAATGTTTAAATTAGTTAAAAAGCATAATGAGTTATTTGAGACCTATTTGAATGAGATATTTTAAGTCAAAGGCAAATACGAAAAAACAAATTAATTGTCCCCATACAAAAAATAATATCTACTTTAATAGTGCGTACTGTACGGCAGTAAAATTATACAATAAATTACCTGAAGAATATAAAATAAAATTATACAATGTTTATGAAAATGACATTTAAATTATTACTCAAAAAATGTTACTATAAAATTAATGAATATTTTAATGAAAAACAAATAAATTAGAGTAATCGAATTGTTAACCTGATAAAAATTTAGATACTACAAATAGGAAACTAAGTATGTTATAAAAATTACAAAAATATGTAAATGTTGACTTATCTCTATTATAATGATTAATATTATTAACAATTAACATAAAATTTAATACATTGACATTGATTTAATTTGAAAATGACAAATTGAAATATCTATAAAAATTAATTAAAACAATAATAATAATAATAATCATGAAACAAATCATATCATATATATATCATTAAAAAAAAAAGGTATCTAATGTATGACTGATATTATGTCCTTATAATTTAAGTTTACAGACAGTTTTTTAAGATGCAGTGGTTGTAAGAATTAATAGTCTTTAAACGAAAATTTGCACGCCACTTAAAAGGCAAAATAAGAAGGACCTAATGTACCTAAACTGTAAAACCATATTGTACCTTATTTAAGTAAATAAATAATTTCTATTTCTATTTCAATTTAAAAGTAATTGTCCGATTTCGCTCAAAATAATTTTCCTTAAGAGTTTTTAGCATGATCTATCAGCATGGAAACTTGTAAGTTTCCATGCTGAGATCGTTTCGATCGATTCCAGGTAGATGATCTTGCATGCTGACATGCAAGATCTTCTACCTTCTATAGTTTTAGAATACCTTATCCTCTTCACAACTGGTTTAACAACTTATAAACCACTTTGTCGGCCGATTACTCGAAAATGGCCGACTGTGTAAAAAAGTCCTGTTGAAATCTAGCCTTTATTTTAAAAGACCTATTCAACGGTACAAACGATGGGGTAGAATGAAAAATAATTTTTCAATCCCACTTGGCTCTCCAAGTCTTCATGTATGTATACATGAAGACTTGGAGAGCCACCCCTAAAATATAGAAATATAATATTATTATTATTTTATGACGTTAAAACCGAGATCTATACACAATCCATAACTATACCAAATTCCATTAATTTATAATAATAATTCTAAACTTCCAGAAGCTAGAAGCGCGGACAGACAGGATGGACAGGAGGACGCGAAACTATAAGGATTCCTCGTGTATTACGGAACCCTTAAAACGGTTAACGGTTTGCAATTCCAATGTCTCGCTAAAACTCAGGAACGGCTCGACCGATTTAGCTAATTTCGGTCTTGAAATAATTGTGAAAGTTCAGAGAAGGTTTTAACGATTAAGGTGTAAGGCAGAACAACATGTGTCGGGACAGCTAGTTTTATATATTATAAAAGTCAAAAGTGGATTGCAATTCCAATGTCTCGCTAAAACTCAGGAACGGCTGGATCGATTTGGCTAATTTTGGTCTTAAAATTATTGTGGTAGTTCAGGGAAGGTTTAAAGTTTTAAACGGTGAGAGATATTGGAACAGCTGCGGGGATAATACTAAAAAACGACAATTTAATTTTCCCACACTAACTATTCATTACGTTCAATTTGACACTTGACTGTCAAATATCTACAGGTGCGTTAAGTTTACGTGTTTGCGTGTTGTTTATTTATTCAATATCGTAGTTAGAACAGAACAATGTGTGTTAGGACAGCTAGTCATTTTATATTTAAGTGGTGCCTCTCGATACGTGTGAAGTGGGGATGAAAATTATTTTTTCTTACCACCCCACCGTGGGGGGGGGGACTCATAAACAAAAGGAAATGTATCTTACATGATCTTTTTACAAAGTCAACCATTTTAGATATGGCACCAAAGTGGTTTATGAATGCCCCCTAGGTGTTTCAATGTTTGGGTTTCCGGCAACCTCACTCACTTGTCTTTTACGCCGTGAGGCCTGTACCCATATTTATCCGGTCTAGTCAGCCCATTCGCGCCGAAGCATGGCTCTTCTGCGTTTAAAGACTTAACACTTTAAAAATATTCTTTTTATGTTTATTATTACTTTTGGAAATCTCAGCATTATCAACGTTAAAGAAGTTGCATGCGGGCTCATTATAAAGCCAGCGATTATCAGTTTTGGACCCTCAGCGATTCTGTTATCAAACTTGTTCAGACGGAAAAGCCTTATTTACCACGGCATTTAACTTTTAATTGGGTATTTAGTTATTTATTAAATCTAATGACTTTCAACCACGATACCTAGTTATACGAGATTCAATTAATTATATTTACTCACCTTTCTTCTATAACATGAGCTAAGGTTATTTAAAACATCAAGTTGTAAACGCCATGGTTACATGTTTCCCGTGACTTCGTACGCGTAAAAAAAAATCGCGGCGGAACCGTAAAAAGTAGCTTATGTCCTTTTCCGTGGTCTAATCTACATGTGTGCCAAATTTCATCAACATCGATTCAGTAGTTTCATAGCCTATTCAATGCACACAACCACACAAACAAACCAACTCACGATAGAGAGCAAATGAGCAAACGGATCTCCTGATGGGAAACGATTACCGTTGCCAATGGACCAACAATAACACCCCTAACACCAGAAAAGTCGCGAGTGCGTTGCCAGCCTTACAATATAAGTACAAAATATTGAAGAGCGGAATCTTTAGTCTACCAGTGCCTACTGCTTAAAGTGATGTTTTGTTAATCATTTATTTAACAATAGTTTAACAAAGTATTTTAAATTATTATTTCACTAAACTGCATAACAGTTTGGCAAAGAACAAATCTTCATACAAGAAAAAGTTACGCCATCTTAGTTTTTACCATACTTCAAATGTCAGCCATCTTGATTTCACCATACATCAAATGTCAAAATGGCCCCAATAATCTCAAAAGTGGGGACAATTAACTAGAGACACTTTTTCCTCAACATGCCTAGTCATTAATATAAACGTCTATGGTTGTTGGAAAATACGGCACTCACTTAAATAAACTATTTAATCTAAATAACAAAATTATATTACTGGTAACAGTAACATTAAAAGTGTGTCAATGTGTAAAATAAAATATGTATATACATAGTATGTGCGTGTGTGTGTGTTTATGTGTGCGTGTGTGCGATTGTGCGTGCGTGTGTGTGTTTTTATGTGGCACCCTAGCCCTAGCTAGGGCCTACACACCCTAGACGTAGGCGTCTAGCCATATCTCTAGGTCTTTCTTTCTGTCTGTTTGTTCCGGCTAATTTCTGAAACGACTGTACGACGACGAACGACTGGCAGATAGCTGATGTTATAAGGAGTAATTGAGGCTACTTTTATCTTAGGGTTCCGTTTAAAAAAATAGGGTTCTATTTCCGTTACTTGTACCTAAACGAAGATGCTGGCATCAGCTATAAAAATAAATCATACCAACAAAATTAGGATAGCTTTCGTTGCATATTTTTGATGTTAGTCAGTAGGCCCTAAAGTTCAAAATAAATATAAAATAAACTGAGCAGTGAGCCTATCTAGAAGTTTTATCTTATGAGGTATCTAAACTTGACAACTGTATATGAAAATATTACGGGCCCACGTGCAACCGATCCTTGTGATGCATCTGAAGGAATATCGAAACGTGTCGCGTCGATCACATGAAGAGCTTCAATCGTTACTACATTATATCAAACCGGCATTACGCGATATCGCCTTTGATCCAGCATGTACACAGTTTATAAAGATTTGGACACATGATATCTTCGATTCATCGTTACACAAGTTAGTACGATCGAACTGAAACGACCTTATGCGCCCTTATGACTTTGCGCCCACGGGAGTCAAATCTGTAGCTACGTCAATAATTAATAGTCTCGTGAAAACGCCCCATACAAAAGTCATACGTAATTGTGACTCAGGAACATATTTATAAATATCTCCAAAATTTGTGCGCTTAAGTTCGTACTTACCTTAAGGCTCCCACAGACGAGAGGCCGCTCGTTTAAGGCAGAACTGACGTCAGTCTGGAATGAACATAGGTACATGGAAAAAATCGCATCCGACCAAACTGCAGTCAGTTCGGCTTCAACGGATTCGAGCGCATACACCCAGTCTTACTATAGAAAAAAAAAAAAATACATTTTTGCAGTAAAAAATATAACTCCCCCACACCGATTTCGGTGACGATGGCCGGTTTCATTGAAACCACTCCAGTTACGCAGGAGTAATTTAATAGTCCCCAAGTGTGTGCGCAGTATACAAGAGCACTCTCTCTTCCTTTCCTCTCATAACCCAGTGGGACGGATAACCGACACGACTGGTGAAAGATCAGGCACAAGTCCGAATTTTCACATGCCAATCCGACGCATGGATCAGCCTGCATTGTCCTTACCAAACTTGAAACCAAGTCCCACCAGACACCGAGGCTGTTTTCCAGAAATGTGTTATAGAAATAATTTCTGTTTGTTTTATAGTAATACGAGGGCTGCACTAAAAGTATCGGGAATGGAATATTTCCACTGTTCCTGTCATATTAAAATCTTTTTAATTTAGAACTCCTTGGTTTTAGAAATCGAATACCGTTTATTTATTTAAAAAAAGATTCTCGGTCTTATCACAAGGTCTTGTCAAACTTGTTTAGTCGTTGAGAAAATGGAATTGACTCGAGAAAATTCTAGAGCGATGATTTATTATGACTTTCGAAGTGGTTTAACACAAAAACAGTGTGTTGACCGGATGATTTCTGCATTTGGTGATGAAGCCCCATCTAAAAACACAATTTATCGCTGGTTTGCTGAATTTCAACGTGGACCTGTCAAGCTCAGTGATGATCCCCGTCAAGGTCGTCCAAAAACTGCAGTCACCCAAGAAAACGTTGATGCTGTGTGTAAGCTGATTGAGGAAGATCGACATGTGAAATACCGCGAAATTCAGGCAACTTTAGACATTGGCATGAGTCAAATACAAATAATCTTGCATGAACAATTAGGTGTAAAAAAGTTGTTTTCCCGATGGATACCGCATTTGCTCTGTGAAGAGCAAAAAGCGGCTCGCGTTACTTGGTGCGTCAGAACTCTCGAAAGATTCCACGCAGGATCCTCAAATGCTGTATACAACATCGTATCAGGTGACGAATCCTGGATATACGCGTACGAACCCGAAACAAAAAACCAGTCACGAGTTTGGGTGTTCGAAAATGAGTTAATGCCAACAAAAATTGTTCGTTCACGGAGCATTGCAAAAAAAATGGTGGCCACGTTTGTCTCCAAAACCGGCCATGTTGCGACTATTCCTCTTGAGGGACAAAGAACGGTTAATTCAGAATGGTATACTAACATTTGTTTGCCACAGGTCGTTTCTGAACTCCGTAAAAAGAACTGCAACCGCCGCATCATCCTCCATCACGACAACTCTAAAAACTCAAAAGAGTTTTTAGAGCAAGAAATCATAGAATTATTAGACCATCCGCCGTACAGCCCCGACCTAAGCCCTAATGATTTCTATACTTTCCCTAAAATAAAGAATAAATTGCGTGGTCAGAGATTTTCATCACCTGAAGAAGCTGTGGACGCCTACAAAACGGCCATTTTGGAGACCCCAACTTCCGAATGGAATGGTTGCTTCAATGATTGGTTCCATCGTATGGAAAAATGTGTCAAATTTCGCGGAGAATACTTCGAAAAGCAATAAATACATTTTTAAATAGTAATGTTGTGTCACTTCTTTGATTCCCGAAATTTTCAGTGCCGCCCTCGTAGTCTTTAGTTTTTATCAACCATAGTGTAGCTCAAAAGTTTTAAATACTTCAATGAACTTTAATAAATATTCTTTAGACCACACTGCCATTTTTAGGGTTTCGCACCCAATGGGTGAAAACGGGACCTGTTACTGAGATTTTACTGTCCGTCCGTGCTCCTTAACCGTCATAGCTCGAGAGTTTTCACAAATGATGTATTTGTATTGCCGCTATAAAAACAAATACTAAAAACAGAAGAAAGTAAGAATTTGAGGCTCCCATATAACAAAAGTGATTTCTCACGGAACCCCTCTTGCCGATTCGCACTTGGTCGGTTTTATTTTACACTCGAACTTTATTACCGATCAGTCCATCCGTTCAGGTAAGAATTTATGTTGCCTACAATTGTTACAAATAGTTGAACTACATTCCGAATTTCCAAACAATGCAAAGGGATAAGACTTAGCTAGATCGATTTTTCTCCCCCAAAACTCCCAGCATACTAAATTTGATGGTAATACTTGTAGCCGTTGTCAAAATACCGATTATATATATACAAGATCGTCTCGTTTAAAGTATAAAGCTCATTTCAGACTACGCTATACTATTGCTATATAGTATAGCAAAGAAGGACCTAATGCTATACTATATAGTATGGCGTTCACATATAATTGCTTACGATATTATCGTAAGCAATTATAGTACAATACAATAACACTTTTTTGCACACCAAAAATTACAAAATCAAACAATTATTATTTTATTATTTATAATAAATTAGTATATAGCAAGCTCAGTATGGTTGTGCCACTCGTTTCGCTTGTGGGACGGCCGGGGGTGAGGGTTGGAGGAAGAGGGTGGCGCGCGATATAGCACAGCATGAACTCGGCGTATCGCATCATTTTATAACGTATACTCGTAGTAAGCCAATAATATATAGTACAGTACAGTGTGAACGTGTCCATAACAATGTATGGTGCGCGGTATTGTTGTGCTATTGAGCTATATATTATATGCTATTATATTATAGCGTAGTCTGAAAGCCTGTTAAGGTTTAGTTGTTACTAGTGTTTTAGTAGAAAATAGCCGGACAGTAATCATAATATTATGCAAAATGGCCTACGTTGGGCACAAAAAAAATTTACACTACTCCGCCGCCTGTAGGCAGATTTTCAAAATTCTTTTTTTCCTGTAAAGTATAATCTTGAATTGGTTCTTTAGACACTAAAGTGGTGACTTAATGATGGGATCCATTAGGAATTGAGGGAACTCCTCATAATTTATATGGACACATATAGTGGATTTTGACTTTTTCTGAAGTAGTCTAACCATATGCTACCGAACAGTAAGATTTTGCACTAAGGTATACCCTGGATCCAAAAGTACTGAACAGAATTCCTAGGTCCTTATAGATACAATATGTTTGGCGATTTCGACGTTATTTAAACAACTACAAGCATATGCCATTACATCAATTACAGTAATCATCATCATCACCACCTAAATCACATCATACACCATCACATTATTATTATAATAGGTACTTCTTGAACAATACTCTGCCGTTTGTCGACGCAATTGCAAAATTATTTTGTTGTCGTAAAGAATATAATTTGAAATTGTTCCCTTATTCTCCAAAATGGTGACCTGATGATGGCATCCATGAGGATTCGAGAGAACTCTTCAAAATGCATGAGGACATTTATAGTGATTTTGACTTTTATAGAAGTAACTCAAGCATATACTACCAAAAAGTAAAATGTTGTGCCAAAATAGATCCAAAAGCACTGAACAAAACTCTTTAGTCTTTAAAGATACACGTTTAGAAATTTCGATATTGTATAAAAATTTGCAAGCATATGCCATTATGCTACTTACAGTAATCATCATCATCATCATCTTCTCACGATACACCAATATATTATTATGGTGACATAGGTACTACTCATAGTTTTGTACACCGATAACAATTGCTTGAAATGTCTTCGAAATTTTGCTATTGGCAAAATTATATTCATGATCATCGTCACTTTATTATAGTTTAATGCTTACTGCTACATTTTACCGTTGACTACTACAATAGATACTAATAATTATTTAATAATACAGTATCTAATCATTATCATCACTGGTGATTGCTTATTAGGTCCATAGATCGGTAATGCTTATTTGAGGAAATACCTCGGCCTATCAGAAACCGGTATAAAATAAAGCTTGAGTTTCTTTTTTTCCGAGAGAGTGAGAATACCGGAGGCTTTTTTGTATTAATAACTTTGTTCAAATGTGTTATTAATAATATATTATACACATTACACATAACTAAAAAGGGAAAAATTATTATTTTTGAACAAAAAATTAAAACCGACTTCAAAATTAAAAATGCACAATAAAAGTATGAAATAATTCTTATTTTCTAAATAATTCCCCTTTTAAATTCGGTTAAAATTTTGACCATTTCTCTACTCAATCTTCATATATTTGAAGTTGGTACCAGTTAACTTGAACGTGAGTTCAATAAAATATTATTTTTATCAGGATATTATTTGGGCTGGTACCGACTTTATGATTGACTGGTTTGATTATGAAGATTGAGTACAGAAATAGTTAACATTTTAGCCGAATTTATTAAGATAGCTATTCAAAATTGAACTTCATTCACTACACAAGAAGATACACGATCCTCGAAATTCTCTTGGTTTTTTTTCTTTTAGTTAAAAACAACGATGCTAAGATTTCTTCATCAAAAGGATGGATAAGCTTAAAGCAATATACACGTTTATTCAAGCAATCCCTCGAATTCGCAATGTATTCGAGGATTATTAGTCGGTGGCGTGACAGGCTTGCATTAGGTTATATAAACAGCGTGTATTACAAATCGCATACAAATGAATCCGACTCGGATGGTGATCACGAAATCCTAAATCTTGAATATTCACGGTGCAATTACGGTAATGGCGTCTACCGGCTGGCGTATTTCAATCGTTCTTAGGTATTAGTTGATAAACTAGGATTACGATTTTATAAGATTCGCTTGTTTTGGATATACCTATTATTATTTGTCGTTCTTGTTTAATTTTTTATTCCCGTGCTTGTGTATTAAGCATACAATGTAGTTCAAAAATTAGGTTCTACAATCGGTAATGCAATAATACTTTCGCAAATTTCATAATTGACGACTCTAAAAAGACTCAAAATTATTTTAAATTTCAATTCAGTGTCCTGAGTGCGACGTTTTGTAACTACTCGCCGTGAAGGATTTAACTACAAAGATGGTATGGAAATAACGCCCCTAGTGGCAATCAATGGTAACTAATTCGAAGCCATGCAAGTTGTAGTTAAGTTCTTTACGGCGAGTAGTGACAAAAACTCGCACAAAGTACAATGAATGAGATTAATGCAAATTATATATGAATTTAAATTGATATAACAGCATTAAAGGTAATAAAATGAAAATATTGTTAAAAATATCTAAAACGGAATCAATCATCTAACAGCAATGTTAGATAAAAGGATGGAAGATTTGTACACCTAACCAGTTATACGAAGCCAATTCCAAGCGAATCGATTTTAACATTCATGCTCTGGGGCGAAAACGATGAGTGTCACTTCGTTTCATCGTTATTTTATATTGCCTTTGTCGTTTTATCAACGAATACTATTTTGCTGAGAGCGTAAAATATAATTTAATCAATATCTCATAGCTGTCTGCGATACATTTTTCATAGATATTCTTGAAAATGTTGACATTCTTACTAAATGTTAATGTTCTTCTTAAAAATTCTTCAGCAGAAATTGTGTATTGAAATATGCATGTTTGTTCCAGTCACTGTAAATATAAAAAAAAAGATTTTGACAGTTGACTACATATACAGAATTATTATGGTACAACTTAAGCAGAGAGTAAATAATATACAGGTTCGATTCCTGAGTGCCAATCCTGATAAATGAAACCTTCGATAATACAATTACCTTCAATAATATAAAGTCCCGAGACGCTAAATCTGACAAACCGGTATTCTCGTAAACGTTAAACCGGCGTCAAACGCGTTTCGATTGGTCCAAACTATAAATAACTAATACAATAAAGTAAAATGAAATTGATTTATCAGAAATCCAATGATGTAGTTTTAGTTTTTATCAAATTCGGGCTCACAACTCCTTTCAGCATTTTTCATTATTAATTATAGTTTCGGATTGTGCCTACCATGCCCACTTGAAAAATTCATCCTTTCCAGTCGATTTCCTCTTTACTCAGTGACCTAATTGCAGTAAACATAAAAATATTATAGGAAAGTCAATTTTTCCGTCGTTTAATCGTTAATAGTTATATAATTACATAGAAATAAGAAGGGAATCAAGTTAGTAGGTTATTGAAAATGTAATAAAACGACATTGTTTTAGTACTCATTTTTTTATATCATATCAATGTTTAGTTAATGTTGCAAAATGTTGAAAAGTATTAGAATTTGAGCAATTCATTACATAATCTTTTTTTTGTTGTCTTAATTACTTAAAAGTAATAATTTCAATTTAAAATATTTGTAATTTCTTTTGATGGGTAAGGCTTAGAAGTAAGGCGTGAAATATTACGAACATTTCCTCGATAAAATCGTTGTAAAAAATTTTAGTCCGTTCCATCTCACTCTACTTTTTATAACATTTTACGTTTGAATATTATGAAAAATAAATATGAATGAATATTATTCATAATATTCATTCATAATATTCATTCATATTATATAATGAATATTATATTAATTTACATAAAATATATTTTAACTTGATTAGGAAAACAGAATATGAAAAGGTATAATTAGGTTTATTTTTTCGGCGTCTAGCCGCTATCGCAATAAAATGTCAGGCGTTAAAAGAGAAAAAAATGTCGGGCGACTTTTCGGCTAGAGGGTGCCCCAAAATATCTTCCAAAAGAAGGAGGTGTATGTACCTAATTCCGAAAAATATTTGTTAAAGTAGACTTAAGTTTCAAATTGAACTACTTTTGAAAATTGTTGCAAGTTAAAATAAATTCTTCGTAGAATACTATTGTATAAAAGTCGTTCAATGTTTAGCGGGCACGTTCTTGTTACTTGAGGTCTTCTTATTGACGTATCGTATTGAAATGCACCATCGATTGCACAAACAGGAGTGTATTCGAGCATTTGTAGGTTTCCCTCTTGATTAGCTTGTTATTGTTTTCTATTCTGTTTTATTGTAAAATATATTTTGAACGATATCGAGTACTTTTTATATAATTGCAGTAGACTATAAATTATTTGATAGAATTTCTCATTATTATTACATACTACCTATCACGACACACGTTTTTGTGTCTTAACTATGAACTGGAATTAATAAATGACTACATCTAAAACCTATACCAACTACATCTACAACTACACCTACCAACCTAGACGTAGCTTGTAGGTGTGGACGTAGCTTGTAGGTGTAGACGTAGCTTGTAGGTGAAGACGTAGCTTGTAGGTGTAGACGTAGCTTGTAGGTGTGGACGTAGCTTGTAGGTGTGGACGTAGCTTGTAGGTGTGGACGTAGCTTGTAGGTGTAGACGTAGCTTGTAGGTGTAGACGTAGTTTGTAGACAGACGTAGCTTATAGGTGTAAACGTAGGTTGTAGGTGTACACGTAGATAGATTGGTATATAAACACTTTATTACTCACATTAAATTAGGTATAATCAAATTATTATAAGTATAAGTACTAAAATTAATTAAACCTATAACCTAAATGTGGGATAGGGCGGCCTTATCGCTATAAGGAATCTCTCACAGACAACTCTGTTCCGAAGATGACTATGTAGCTTAGATTGAAAAATGACAAGTGACTTCTACTCTCGGATCTGACGCGGTAGATCATTCCACAAGTGCCACAGCAAAAGAGTCCGCAAAGTAACAGGACTTGGTAATTGGCACAAGAAGTTTATTGCTGTGCTCGTAGCGTAACGCACGGCGTTAGTCAGCACTTCGGAACTGAAAATGATTCTCTAGATATGGGGGAGAACGAGGGTTAAATAAGATATTGTATAAGAATGCTAGTACATGCCCTTCCCGACGGAGCCAGCAAGTCGCTGTCGATACTCAGAGACGTGGTCGAACTTGCGTAGCCCATACACGAACCTGATACAGATGTTTTGTAATCTTTCTAATTTGTGAAGGTATTCCTCATTGAGATCTATCAAACAAACATTTGCATTGCCTAGGATAGATAGAAGTAAAGACTGCGCAAGCTCGACTTTTGACTTAACGGAAAGTAGGTTTTTGCAACGGTTAAGTGCCAAACCCTACTTTCTAAAGCAAAAAGCTTACGACTTCCCTCTGAAATGTGGTGAGACCAATTAAGGATTGAGTCGAAATAAATACTCAAGTTCTTAAGTACCCCACTGCAAGATAAAGCTACTTTATCAAAAGTTATACTAGGCAGGGAAATTATTATGGCCTATAATTAGGCCGGTTTATTTGCTTCGATCCTGGGTGTAAATTTGAAGATTATCCGCATATAGATAGAAGAAGTAGAAGAGGAGGGGAGTGAAGAAGTTCATAAAAATGGAAAAAAGGATAGGAGACAAAACACCTACCTGAGGCACGTCGGCAGATATATCACAGAACCTAGATACCCGACCATTGGCCCGAATATATTGCTGTCTCCCAATTAAATAACTGCGAAACCACTCCAGCACAGCATCAGAGAAGTGAAGTATGCCTAACACTGTGTGTAAGCTAGGAACTTACACATACGACTTTGAGCTGAGGGAAGTAGGTATATAGGTTAATGTGAGGGCTGGAGAAATCTGGGACTGACCTTATTGTTGAGCTGGTGGTTCTGTATCTGGGCGGAGGTTTCTTCTCACTACACTACACAGCTGTTGAGCGGATTATCGATAGATTTATCGCGGTTCGCCGGCGAATTTGGTATTATATTAACGAGCACAAATAAATATGCGCACACGCGTTCGCGTTCACTAGGTTTCGGGATGAGCTGAAAATGCATCCGGCGCGGGAGGGGTTCTAAATGCAAGTGTTCGTCACTCTCTGACAGCGCCCCCGAGTCGGTCGGCCATACATCACGTAGTGATGTCCTTTGTGTTTATTCTAAACGTCGCGCTAGGGTTGGCGCTAACATCCTGGGGGGCCCGCACAGGTGGCGAGCTGAGCCCCATCCTGAGCAGAATCCAGTGGGAGCCGGGCAATCTTGCCGACAGGCCTCCGCAGCTGGCCTTGAGTCGTGTCCAAGTCCACAACTCTGATGACTCCATCCTTCCCAGGTAGCAGACGTGAGATTCTTCCCATCTTCCATTGTAGAGGAGGCAAATTGTCCTCCTTGAGCAGAACCAGTTCTCCAATTTTGGGTGGAGAGGAAGAGGAAAGCCATTTGGAGCGGATTTGAAGGGTATGGAGGTAGGACTTGGTCCAAAGGTTCCAAAAGCGCTGAGAGAGTGATTGAATGAGCTGAAAGCGTTTGAGCGGAGATATTACTCTTTCATCTAGAGTCAGCTCGGGGAGAGCTGTGAGCGGACGGCCAATGAGAAAGTGGCCAGCAGTAAGGGGCTGATAGTCCGTGGGATCGGACGAAAGTGGACTGATGGGCCGAGAGTTTAACACAGCTTCGATTCTAGTGAGCAGAGTTAAGAATTCCTCGAAAGTGAGGTGTTGCTCACCGATAACACGGTATAGAAGTTGCTTTGTGGATTTAACATTAATCTCATGGATACCTCCCATCCATGGGGCTTTAGGCGGATTAAGTAACCAAGTTATATTTTGAGTTGAGAGTTTATGAGAAATGGCGTCGTTATTGTCATTGAGAAATTGTTGTACCTCTAGTAGATGATTCCTAGCTCCTACATAATTTGTGCCACAATCCGAACGTATCAATACCGGAAGTCCGCGACGTGAGCAGAACCTTTGTAATGTTGCAATAAACGCTTCGGCAGTGAGCGATGAGACTGGTTCTAAGTGCCGCCTTTGTAGTGAGGCAAACAAATATGCAAAAATATCCCTTAATTAACTTAGCATTACGTAATTGACTTGATTTGAGCAGAAACGGTCCGGCGAAATCTGTTGATACGTGACTAAATACGGGCTGAGGTATGACTCTATCAGCTGGCAGGTCAGCCATGATAGGTACTTCGGGCTGAGCGCGGCAACGGAAACATCTTATGCATTTAAACGTTCTGTGCCTTATAATGCGGCGGGCAGATAATATCCAAAATTGCTGACGTAAAATAGCATGTAGCGTGTCCGTGCCAGGGTGGCAGTGTATGCGATGATAGTGATCTATTATGAGGTCTACGAGCGGACTAGAACTAGGCAAAATGAATGGGTGTTGAGCATCGTATGTGAGTTCCGAACGAGTGAGTCTACCTCCTACTCTGAGGAGACCGTCCTGCGTAAAAGGCGACAGACGTTGTAGTCGTACTGTGCAGATTCTATCGGTTTGCAGGCGGTGAATATCTTCTGCGAATGCATTCTGCTGTACAGAGCGGATCCAGAAGAGTAATGCTTCTCTACGTTCACTTACAGTTAGAGGGCCTAGTTGTCGCGAGTTTGAATTTAGTTTACAGTTACGAATGAATCGCCTCATGTAGGCAGTGACACCAGTTAGTTTTTCTAAAGAGCTGAAGCGAGTGAGCAGATCACTATCGACACCAGGTATCGAGAAATTGCATGGTACGTATTTTGGTTTGAGCCCTGGCAAGTCTTGTCGAGTATGAGCTGAAGGCATCTTGGGCCAGGTATCCTCTGGCAATTTGAGCCAAGGAGGAGACCACCATAAATCATGAGCGGAGAGAGCTTGAGCTGATAATCCTCTGCTTGCACAGTCAGCAGGATTTAATTGGGAAGGTACATGACGCCACTTAAGTGTGAGTGAATTTGAGTTAATTTTTGTTACTCTATTTGATTCAAATGTTTGTAAACGATGGGGCGGAGTTTTTATCCATGCAAGCACTATGGTACTATCTGACCAACAAACGTGATGTGTAATTGTGAGATGAGCAGACAATTGTTGGGAGACACGCAACATGAGCTGAGATAATAGAGTTGCAGCAGACAACTCTAATTTGGAGATTGTGAGTATATTTTTAATCGGTGCGACTTTAGATTTAGCAATTATGAGGTGAACGTTAACAAATCCGTTGTGAGCTGATTCTTGTAAATATATCACTGCAGCAAAACCGCTTTGTGAAGCATCTGCGAAGCCGTGAAGTGAGTATGTTGATTTGAATTTGTGTGGAGCGATATGTCTGGGAAAATGTATATCTGAGATGTGTGGAAGATTATGATAGATGCGCTGCCAATCCTCTGTAATATTATTTGGAGTGGGATCGTCCCAGTCCAATTTAGTTAACCATAACCTTTGAAGAAGTATTTTTGCGCGGAATATGACGGGTGTAACCCAACCGTTTGGGTCATAGAGAGAAGCTACTGTGCTAAGAATTGAACGTTTTGTAATGTGGGTAACTGGTGGTAATGAGATGTGATATATAAATTCATCAGAACGGGGAATCCATCTAATACCCAAAACCTTAATTGATGGAGACTCTGCGCTGATGTCAAAGTCTTTAGGCATTTCGCATTGATCGTCTGGAAATCTTTGCAAGAGCTGAGGTGTGTTTGATGTCCATTTACTAAGTTTAAATCCACCGAGTGATAACAAATCAATGAGCTGAGTTTGGAGTGCTGATGCTTCTTCTATGGTGTCATGGCCGCAAAGTACATCATCCACGAAAACAAATTTACGCAAAATTTCGGCAGCCTGAGGATAGCGATGACCTTCATCTTCAGCTAATTGTAATAATGTGCGGATAGCATGATATGGGCTTGAGCGCAATCCGTATGTAACAGTGTTGAGTGCATATGTGAGCAGAGGTCGATCTGGAGACGATCGCCAGAGTATGAGCTGATAGTGTCTTTGGTCTGGTCTTAAGAGAATATTTCTAAACATCATTTTTATGTCAGTGCTGAATACTATACGATGTGCACGGAATGATATAATAATATCTACAATGTCTCGTTGAAGTGCTGGACCTGTGTGCAGGCAATCGTTTAAACTGACTCCATTGGATGACTTACAACTGCCATGAAATACTGTGCGGAGTTTGTCAGTACCTGATTTGAACACGCCATGATGAGGAATATAATAATGAGGTTTATGAGTAAATGTAGACGGATGACACGGTGTCATGTGTCCTAAGTTTATGTATTCGTTCATGAATTCTATATATTTTTGTCGCAGTGTGTGATCGGATTGCAACCGTTTTTCTAGATTGAGAAATCTACGTAGAGCAATAGCATGAGTACTACCTAATACGGGTGCATCTGATAAGAAGGGAAGAGTCACCATGTAACGGCCTGAATCGTCACGAATGGTGGTTGAGCTGAATATGTGTTCACATTGCTCGTGTAGCGGGTTTGAATGAGCAGAACGAGGCTGGGGTTCTTCCGACTCCCAGAATCTTTCCAGACTTTTGCAAATATCGTGAGTAGAATGAGCAGAATGTGTAGAGTGAGCCGACTGAGTATAATGAGTATGAGTAACATGAGCAGAGCCAACTTGAGCTACAGGTGAATCGCATGAGTGCTCAACGAGTCCTATGAGTGCAAAATCAAAAATCGTGCCGAAGGCTATGGGCTTCCCCGGGCCCAAAGCAATCTTAGTACCATCCAAAACGTGACCCAAAACGTCTGAGCCTAAAATGAGATCAATGGGCGCAGGAGTATGCTAAGCTTGATCCGCCAATGGAATGAGCTGATGAGCTGAGTCTTGTACAACATCTGGTATTTTTTGCAAAGGTAAATAACCTGTAACGTCTTTGAGAATATGAGCGGTAGTAGTAATAGATGGCGTGTCACGGTGTGTGGGCCTAAATGTTATTGTGACCCAACCTTTAGAATTTTGTATGTGCTGATCACCTACACCTGTAATTTTTAATGAACATTGTTTTGGTTGCAAATTAAGATTTCTAGTCATGCGCTGAGTTATGAGCGTTATCATGCTACCACAGTCCAATAAAGCCCGAGCTTTGTGATATTCTCCGCATTTATCAGATATATTTAAAACGACTGTGGGAAGTAACACTGGAGTTTTTAATGGGTTTTCTATGTGCTGAGTTGAATTTACTTGGGCTGATTCTACAGAATATTGGGCTGAACTAGATTTAGATATTTTATGAGCTGAATGTGATGCAGGTGTACTATGAGCTGAATGACATTTTAAATTATTGGGTTGATCTTCTAATTCTATGTGCTCCGTGATTGTAGGTAGTCATTGTTTTTTGTTTTGAGATTGATGAGTTGTAGACGGTGCATGATCAGACGATTGGTTGGGGTCTGATGATGATGATTGATGTGCACGCGTATGTTGTGTGTAGGCCGTGTAGGTATGTGGCTTGTCTTGAGCACGCCGGCGGGGCTGTGCACGTAAATGAGGAGGAAGCAAATGCGCTGACGACACCGGGGAATTTGGAGTTCCGTGACGATGAAGCGAGGTGTGGTGATTTGCACTTCCACACTCTTTGCATGAGTTTGTCGAACGACATTCATTTTCAAAATGCGGACCTAGACATTCACGACATCTGTCGTTGGCTTCTATGAAATTCCAACGACCTTGAGTGGGCTGATGATTATATTTTGGACACGCGATAAGTTTGTGTTCTGTATTCCTACAATAGGGGCAGTAGAATCGCTTGTGTTTATCTGTATTCCGGGCTGAGTACTCGCGCCGCTCTGTTCGGGGGGAGGGGGGCCAGTAGCGTTGAGGGTAATGAGGAACTGGGCTGACGTGATAGCTACTTAAAGTGTGAGCCGATGGCGAGCGCTGAGTATTACGAGGATACGCGGGACTAATTGGTCTAAAGCGTGGACTGCGCGGAGAGTTTGGGGGGGGTGTGTGTTGACGAGAGGGCCCAGTTTGTGGTGAGTAGGTAACACCGCGCGTTGCATTAGAATATTTGGTTTCGATACAGCGCGCGTGCTCCTCTAAAAAGGAAATCAAATCACCTAAGGTGGGCAGAGTGTCCGAGATGCCGTATCTTCTTTCGAACAGGGTGCGGAGCTCGCCTCGTAATTTTCTAACTACAATAGACACAAATACGTAATTACTATCCATAGGTAAACGCAGATTATTTAATGCGCTTTGTGCGGAAATGAGCGGAGTTAAAAACGTCGCGCGTATGCTTGATCGAATATGAATATTAGGTAGGCCGAGTATTATATCAACAAACCCATCTATCAGAACACGGCGGTTTTCATACCTACGTGTGAGTATATCGAGCGCGACGCTGTAATTATCATTTGTGATTTTTAAATGCGCAATCATGCTCAGCGCCTCCCCCGATAGGCAAGACAAAAGATAGTGCAGCTTAACTGCATCTGTAAGTGACGTCATGTCGTCTGTAAGACTCCTAAAAATCGTAATAAACGATGGCCAGTCCTCAACGCGTGAGCTGAATTTTGGCAGTTCAATTTTGGGCAGAATGGCAGAAGTGAGCTGACTTGACTCTGAAGTGGAACTTATATTTTCCGCTGCAGTTAAAATATCATAATATTCGGATAGCGCGTTCTCGTAACCGGCTGTATAAAACTTTTCAATTTCTTCTGTAAGACTGCCGTCGTCTAAAATTTCGCAGTATAAATTTTCTAATTTTTGTTTCAAATTTTGTAGGTCTTTAAAACGCGCATTAAACTCCGTTTTGTTAGACTTTGAGTCACCTTTGTGTAATGCCGATGCGATCTCTCTGAGCCGACTAATAGATTTTATAGTTTGCCTAAATATGGCCGCTTGCGATTTTGTAGGCATGTTTAAAAATATATGCGTGTAACTAAGTTAAATATTTAAAAGTAATGAGCGTAAAATACGCGCGCAATTATATTAAAACGCAGAAAATAGATTTTAATAATGTGCCGACAATGTATACAATTTTATCATAAAATGTGTACGAGTTAATTAACAAATGAGCTGACCGATCGCCTGATGCTAATATAGTATTTGTGTATGTTTGATGAGCGGAGATTAATGCGTTAGAAGTCGTCTGTAATATTATATTAATGTCCTGAAGTTTGAATATAAACAAATCTTAGCGGGCGCGTTAGAAACAAAATAACGTAATGAAAACAATGTAAGTAGGTATGAGCAGGTTCAATCTCAATAATGTGCCGACTTATTCAAAACAGCTGTAACGTAACACCTATAATATATTTGTATAAACACAGAACGTCGATAAGAATTCTTATTTATAACAGCTGTAACGTAATACCTAATAATATTTTTGTATAGACACAGAACGTAGATAAGATATGAATTCAATGTGAAGGTCACTATTTATTCTATGAAGAATACCTAATTGAGAATGAATGTAACAGGTGTTGTTTACACGGGCGCCGTGTAGCCTGTACCTATTACCTACAGAATGCACACAAATCAAGTACCGAAGCGAGCCGACGATGTTTGTATGGGCACTTGAGATGTTATGCGACTCATAACTATTAAAATAATGCTAAGTTAATTAATATTGTGTTTTAAAAATTGAGAATATGAAGATATAAACGTTATATATAGATAAAATACTTAGTAATGCAACGACTATTCACAATTCCGTTATGAGCCGAACGCAATTCACAATACGCACCAGTTATTACTTATTTTATATGCGAGTCAAACATTAAAATATTTTGTAAGTAATTAAGAGCTGAGAAAATTATATGAGATATTATTGGCACAAATTATGTATTAGGTACGTTAGGGAAGTTCTGGAATGTTCGAGTTCTCTGTTCGACAATAAGCCGACAACCTACCCACTATTTTTTTATTTATTTTTTTTGGGTTTTTCCTATGAATTTATGGGCCGAAATATGCACAAAATAATTTAAATAATTAACATATAGGTTAATATCAAAGTACAGAATAGGGGTTTAATGTTAAATGTGCCGAATTGATAATGGTAGTGGACTGTAACTTGGTTTTAAAATGGCGGGGCGGCCTGGCCAGAATTAATTGGACAAAATATAAATAATCGAGCTGATTTTATGTGCAGAATTGGGCGGAGTGGAACTGTAGGTGCTGGTTCTAATCAGGCCCAACGCCGGTAATAGGGAGAAGGGCCTCACGAAGGCTCGATGGGCCAAGAAATGTGTAAGCTAGGAACTTACACATACGACTTTGAGCTGAGGGAAGTAGGTATATAGGTTAATGTGAGGGCTGGAGAAATCTGGGACTGACCTTATTGTTGAGCTGGTGGTTCTGTATCTGGGCGGAGGTTTCTTCTCACTACACTACACAGCTGTTGAGCGGATTATCGATAGATTTATCGCGGTTCGCCGGCGAATTTGGTATTATATTAACGAGCACAAATAAATATGCGCACACGCGTTCGCGTTCACTAGGTTTCGGGATGAGCTGAAAATGCATCCGGCGCGGGAGGGGTTCTAAATGCAAGTGTTCGTCACTCTCTGACAGCGCCCCCGAGTCGGTCGGCCATACATCACGTAGTGATGTCCTTTGTGTTTATTCTAAACGTCGCGCTAGGGTTGGCGCGAACACACTGCAATAAGGATGTCAAGGTCTACGGTATTGAAGGCATTATTAAAATCGTGTTAAGCTAAAACAGTAAGTTGCTGATTAAATATATCCAGGCGCACATCATCAAATACTTTGTTTAGAGTTGTAACAGTACTATGCCCGGGACGAAAACCAAATTGGAGAGGACTGAGCAAATCAATGTAATTAATGAAAGTACTTAATTATTGATAGACAAGGCGCTCAAGGACATTTGATACGAATGGAAGAATGGGTAAAGGTCGGAAATGAGAGGGTAATGTAGGACATTTCACTTTGGGTATAAGGATAACTCCAGCTTTACGCCCAACAGCTGGAAAATGAGCTAAGCGAGTAATGGAAATGTGACACAGAGCAGGAAGTACAATAGGAAGGCTAAGACTATTCATTCTCCTGCTCCTGCAACACCCTTAGCATTAGACTTAATAGCTGAAATAGTTTTCTCAACCTGTGGCATAGAAATGGCTTTAAAAACGAAAGGAGAAAACGGAGGATCAGATGTTGGAGAAGGTAAAAGGCTGAGAGTGGTGAGGTGAAGATTGAGTGTAAAATAATGAACCTTGTCCCTGTTGTACTTTACTTGTAAAATACTGTTAAAAAAAGTATTGCATTCTCTTTTGTTGGCAACACTGAAAAGAATACATTGATTATAGCGACTTGTACTAAGATTGTGGCGTATTACTTTTTATCTAATAAAAAATTAGAAAAGTGACAGAAAACCTAAAAATAAAGTGTAAGTCATAATCCGCACGTTTACATTTAGGATATTAAGGTCAATTGGGAGGAAGGGAAGTGATTTGCCAATACCTCAGGAGTTAAGGAAAAAGGAAGGAGGAACTGAAGAATGAATGTGGCGACGCTGTGCCCTCTGCATAGTTTGCTGCACCTGTTTCTGAGCTCTTTATATCTTTTATGGTTCAGATCAGTGGGGTTCTTTCTAAATTTAACATTAGCTGAATTACTTTTGCCCATAGTACCTTCAATCCCGTCAGTGAGCTACGGTGCAGGTAGGTGTTTTAACCTAGGTCGCAGAGGAGCATTAAAAATACGTAGTAAACACGTAGGCTTAGTTATTTATTTATTACTTACTTTGAAGATATAGACGTAGGTTGTAGGTTTTATTATTTATTCTTTATAGGTGTAGGTAGTAGGTATAGGCGTTCAAGGGTATACGTTTATATTTTCTCGGAAATAAGGTGTTAAAGTAGAGTAATTATTAGGATTATTAGGAACATAATCTGTTCTCGACTCCTAAGTAGAATAAATACCAGGTTTCATTGTTGTCGGACTACTGCTCCCTAAACTATAGTCGATCAAGCAGCATAATCGGCATCGGCAATTTTTACCCGCGACGCAACGGAGACGGTATATGCGTTTAGTATGAGAGAGCGTTTGTAGCTATTAATGTTGCCACGTATCTCCAAAAGACTTGTCCGATTTTGATGCGGTTTTTTAGATGTATTTGGGTTTGGTTAGATATAGATTTTAATGATAAAAACTCACCAGGGAGAGCTGCAGTAATAATAAAACTATTTACATAATTATCTCTTAAACTATCATTCCGATTTGAATGCGGTTTTCAGTAATGGGTTCGGGTTTTAATATTGCATGTTTATTAGATAAGTGTTACATTGAAAACTCACTAGTGGGTGCTGGGTGAGTTAAATTCCACTTTCTTGGAAATATGCACCATATTTCCAAGAAAGTGGAATTTAACACAACTCATAACTGAAACCCACATCAAAATCGGACTCGTGGTTTTGGTTTTACGCAAACAAATGTTTACTGCAGCACCCACTAGTGAGTTTAAAACCTACAACCTACGTCTATATCTTCAAAGTAAGTAATAAATAAATGACTAAGCCTACGTGTTTACTACGTATTTTTAATGCTCCTCTGCGACCTAGGTTAAAACACCTACCTGCACCGTAGCTCACTGACGGGATTGAAGGTACTATGGGCAAAAGTAATTCAGCTAATGTTAAATTTAGAAAGCACCCCACTGATCTGAAAGTGTAGACGGACAGAACGAAACCATAAGGGTTCCTTGAGTATTACGGAACCCTAAAAATCTAAATGAAAAAGCCGTGGGGTGTCGTGGGACACTGGATAGGAACGAAGTTCCTTATTATGAAAATATTAATTTTAAGTTCTATTCGAGGTATAAAGAAAACAATAAAGACTATACATAAAAATCTTATGTTACGGTCGTTTTTTCCCAGCTAGGGTACCCCTCCACATCGCCCCATAAGGAACTTCGTTCCAAAAATTAAAAAAAACTCACAACGCAAAGGTTATAACGTAAAAGAATAAAATAATTAAAAAAACCCCGACTTGAATAATATATTTAATGTAACGTAAGAAAATTTTAACTTTGCTTTTCTATAGGGCTATAAAACGGTGATCGCTTGCGGTTTTAGACTTCTGTGCGGACGAATAGGGTAACGTTGGGAGTTGTATTATTTCTGGACACAGAACTTGGGTTAATTATTATTAAATAAACTTGAGTCAAAACAACTTCCGTGGCATTAAAAACGAGCGAGCCTTACAGTAGTCGCATATGATGTGTTACATTTTATGTAATACTTCAAAAAAAACACAATGTAAGCATTGTGTTTTTTTTGAAGTAAGGTAATTTAAGGTACCTGCGATTTTCTAATATAATAAAACATACGGAAACTTTTCCATTATGCAGTGACAGAAATCAACCTCAAAATTTTAAAAAGCTAGAAAGTGAAATTTCGCTAAACCACTCCCACAAAAATTGCAAGAAAGATGTTACACATCAAAAAGCTCAGCCCCACTCATGTTTATGTAAAAAAAAATCAATATTCAATACGGTCTTTTGAGTCTCAAAACGAATTTTGCGTATGAAAAACAAAGCCAAATAATTGTCGGTGTAGATATTGGTGTAGGATGTTGTTATTAATTTATTCCAGTCCATTGATATTAAGACAAAACAACGTGTGTCGAGACAGCTAGTTCCATAAAAATATCACGCGCGATTTTCTTAACATCATTATTTCATGTAAGTACCTACAGCATATATTTTCACTTAGTAAACTTAGATAATATTAGGTATATCTTTGATCGTCTACGATGCACCTAAATGGCTAAAATGAATCTTGATAATCTGCATTCCACTGACTCTTAAAAATAGAACGCTGAGTTTACAATCCGAACTTTTATTTTTCAATCTGCCGCTGACGTGCTTGAACAACGGATTAGTAGATTCCCATTAAACGACATTGTTACGGCTGCGATAGTGACGTAAAGCTAAATCCATTGGCGAATTTTGGCTGAATCTAAACTTTGATGTTCACTCTTTATTTTTGTGAAACACTGCATGTGTCAGCACTTCAGCAGTGGTGTAAGGACTATCATAATTAAATAGTAAAAAATAAAAATAAAAACATTTTGTACAGAAAATACAATTTAATTGAAATATATTAAGTAAAATCAATTTCAACTAATCAGTATAAATTTTAGGCTGCTATGATCTTCAGTAATAATCCATGAATGTAAATAATATAAATTAATATAAATAACATAAATACCAATTAATTTAAAATCTAAGCAACTGAAGTTAAGTACTTATTAGTATTATATTATTATAGTATCCTTTATCCGACGAATTGGTACTCAGAATCAGATACCTATTAGTGATAGGAGGCAGAGTAGTTATAGTGCTCACGACGGCGCTCCAACAAAATGTCAGCCCCTACAGGACAGCTCGCCTTTAAAAAGCAACATGTAAACACCCCCACTCTGCCCCACCTCTGACTGCCAGAAATATTAAAACAAAATATCAAAATAAGTTGTAAATTCATAACTAATTAATTATTAAATTATCACATTACATTTGTTGATTAATTAAGCTATTTAGTGTACTTTTTAATTTTTAACACTAAAAATATCTTAACAGGAACATGTGTTTATATTTGTAAGCAGAATTAATAATAGAATATTAGTTTATACAGTCACTTTTAAGTTTAAATCATTAATTAATTAATAATGCGACTTACATACAATTGTTTAGTATAAATCAATGTAATAAGAATCTTACACAACTTACTACAACTTACATGTGTTGTTTTGTAAACAAAATGATAACAATTTAAATCTAATCATATAAATAAATTGATTTTTTAAATCGTATGTATCACGTAATAAACTAAAAATTAATACTAATAAAAAAGAAGACATATCTACACGTATGACTATCTCTAAAATATCTATAAATAACAAAACCTCCCCAGGTCGTCCCCATCTGGCAGAGTACCTATAAAACTGATAGCTAAATTGATTGATATTATCACTATAAATCATAAATTAATTTTATAATATTATTTAAATATTTTTTTGTACTTAATATGATTGTAGCTTGTTAGTTGGAATAGATAACATAAAATGACTTTTTAACAGTATTAGGTAATTTTGGTTTTGATACTTTCGTTTAAAGCTACCATATACGGTCCGGTCTACCTTCAATTCAGATTGAACGAATGCAAAATGGTATCGTCTGTGTGCAATTCGGCCTTGAGGCAAGGTTTGTTCCAGTGTAGTCAACTCCGTTTTTGTGAAACTACTAAACTCGCGTCGTTTTCTACTTAATTTTTAAATAACACAAATGTTTAATGTGAAGAACATTAATAACAATAAAAACTAGATTTTAACCGTACAGTATCCTCATATAGCAAATCTGGCAGATAGGCTCGGTCAGCAGCATAGGCAGTCAAAAAAATTAAAGACATTTCCAATGAGGACACAGTGCGACTAGTTTATTTTAGTTATTTTCATAGTTATAAATAATATTTTTAGGTATCCTTCTATGGAGAAACGCTGTGGACATTAATATTATATTTGTGCCACAGAAACATCTTTTGACTCTCTCAGAGAAAAGTTTAAAGAAATAGATATCCTGACCATTAATTATCAATACGTCTTTAGATAATGTGTTGTATTTCAGAAGGAATCTAAATAATTTCAAAGAGAAAAGCAACATTCACTGTAGGAATACTAGAAATAAGAACAAGTTAGATATCATACTCAACAAATTTAGTGAATCTTTTAAGGTCAATGTATACGCCTATACAATATAATCCCAGAAAAATTTCAAAATCTTTTCATTAATAAATTAAAACATATTGTTGAAGATCCTTTGTGTACTAAAGCTTATTATGAAGGTAAATGGTTTCATTAATAATTGCACACCTTGGGAATAAGTTACCCTGCAAGGCTGCTTCTGTGTACTTACGTTTCTTGACTTTTGTCATATAGATTATGTGCCTATTTAGTTTATTATTTTTGAAAAGAACAATTCATAAACCATCTTTTTACCAAAATATGTCCTCACGTGAGATTCATACGCTGCGCGCCAGTTCTTCTATCCGGGCTAGTTTCCAAACCGGTGGTAGGCATTATGTAGGAATTCTATTATATAAGTCTTATTTAAAAACCTATAATAAGTAAATATCCGACATCTCCGAGAAATATCTGAATATCTGAGAAATATCCGAAAGTGGACAGGGATAAAGTCTGTAGAAGAACTATTCAGACTCGCCTTGGACGAAGAAAAGTTTTGGAGCTTGACTGCCAACCTTCAGTGATTGGAGAGGCACTTGAAGAAGATACATATTATATTTAATACGATTATTAAATATAATCAAGGCCCAAGAATACAGAAAAACTTTTTGTTCCTTCGGCGGGAGTCGCGGGATTCGATCCCGCGACTTCCGGCTTAAGCGTCAACGCGCTTACCACAGAGGTCTAAGGAAAGTTCTTATTCAGAGAAGAATTAATTTGTGGGAATAGTGGTGGTAGCCACAAAGTGAGACCTCCAACCCAGCGAGTGGTATGCTCGGTCAGGCCGAAGCCTTTTTTTCAGATGTTGTATATATAGTGCCGAACTGTGAAAACTTCGATAGCGTGATTCAGGATCGTGGCGCTAATTGACCCACCTATTAAAAGGAAAATAGTAAAAGTATTTCTTTTTTCATATAGATTACGAATATTCATAACATGAGAAAGAAGTCTTTCAAGGCTAGCTAGTTCTTCATAGAAACATAGTAGAAGTAATATAATCTGTAAGATATCATAATATCTTACAGATTATATTAGATACTTACGTTTTGTGTTTAATTACTAAATGTTACCATAATTGATCAACTCAGAATCGATTATTATTCAAAACCAGCAAGCAAAGTTAATTTTCTTTATTGATTTAAACTTTCCATTGATAAGGTGGGCTTTAAAGAAAACTTTTGTAATTGTATAGACTCAAAATTTCCATTGAAACAGGATTTTGTCATCTAATACAAGATACTTGCTAGGCTCTATTACGGACGTTAGAAATCTGGAAGTTTTCCAATTTGGAATTCGTGGAACGATTCCAGAAAATTGGATTTCTTCGTATGCCCGCGTCTATTGCCAGCTGTTCATGATTAATGCCGTGCCTTTTGTTTATGAGACTTAATATTATTCCTTAATATTATAAACTCCTCACTTTATGATTGATCTTGATTCTTATGAAATTTTATAATAAATTTGTGCTAAGTGATTAAATAATTTCATAACAATTTTGTTAATCGTCATTCACATTTTATTGATTAAATATTTAGTCTAGAATCGCTTGGTTTTTATTAAGTTATTGGTTTCGGTAAAATGATTGAAATGCTTTAAGAATCAGAAAAGACATTGGTAAGCATAAGAAATAAGCTATAAGCGTGTAGATAGCATTATCAGCAAAAAATACATATAGCCATATACATAACCGCCTCCTTTTTTGAAAGTCCGTTAAAAGTCGGGATTAACCGCGGCAGAGCCATCCATACCTTTCAATTGTCATTTCGACTGGATAAGTACAATAGCCTCACAGGAAACCGGCGGGAAATAACGTTTCCGTTGTGTTTAAATTGTGGCCCAAGGAAAGTACTGCTAAGAGGCCGGAAACGCACTTGGTGCTCTGGTGTGGGGGTGTACACTGTCCAACTTACAAAGGGAGTAGCAATCTCTTACAATCCAATGATCCATCGGCTCGTTTGCCGATTTCATTCCAGTAAAAGGATATAATATTTTCAGAATAATCCATTCGTTTAGACTTTAAAACATCACCCGGGAATATTTTTCAGTCACATAACATAGAAAGCCCGGGTGTCCAAACATATTGTTTGTCCAAGCGACCCTTCACTAACACGTCCAATCGCCATGGCAGATTCATTGATTGAAGTGTACCTTGCTCGGCTCGGATTTCTGAAATCATAATTACTGTGGGATGTGCACATGTACGATTCCATATCCTCTTTGGCATCATGTAATCACTGTAATAAAAGCAAAAGTTTGTATGTTTGTGTTGGAGTGTCTATAAACTACGGTTTGAATGAAGTTTTCTACACTGATAGTTTGTAGCCTGTCAATCGAGGCTATAATTTGAGCAAAGACTATATACTAGCTGGTGCCCGCGACTTCGTCTGCTTAGGATTAGTATTTCGAGTAGCTTATATTAGCGTGGCGTAGAAAAGAACTAACGTTAAGACGTTAAAATTATCACATAAATAATTTTTTGGCCGCATTTGAAAAATATAAACAGCATGACAATATTGAGATGTTACAGTCGCACTATAATAACGTAACAATATTGTCAAAATAAGAAATACGGTAACTAAGCACTGCGGAGCCCTAATCATAGGCCTATAGGTAGCTACTGCAGTATGCTCCTTTAAACTATATTTAACGATTTTTTTCTTTCGAAAAATGAAGTATAAACCTGCCAATAACAAACCTTGGGTATATATTACTTTAAGTACAATGCGTTTTTAACAAATCGCTAGTGCCTTGAAAATTCGCAAAACGGACAAAACCGTCAATGACGTCTGCCCTCAAGCGTCTGCTCGCGTTCGGGTCGCGCGCTCAGCGATGAGCGACTTCTTCCTCCACCTCACCCGCAGTGCGTCGGTAGCCTGTGTGTTATTCTGATGTATAAGCTATATTATTGTAAAGTTTCATAAAATACATTCAGTAGTTTTTACGTAAAAGAGTAACAAACTTCCATCCATACTTACAAACTTTCGCGTTTATAATATTAGTAGGATTATAATGATTAAATGTTTCTTATCTTTTACAGTTTTATGAGAATTGTGCGTATGGATGAGAGTGAAATTTGGCACAATTAAAGTTTATGCTGAGCATGTCGTGCGTAAAGCTCAAATTTCTTAAAATTATTCTTATAAATGCACTTAATAAATAAAAATTTCAGAAAATGACACTACCATGGATTTGGTTCACACCTACATAAGCAAAGTGTAAGAAGCTAAAGACAATTTGGACACATTGTGTTTGAAATTTGTAGGTCCCCATAAGAAGTTTAATCGATATATTGATATTGTTGTCGCATCAAGAAAGTTATTAGTTGAAACCAAATCGATTTACGAATAACCGTCAAACACAAACGAGTATTTGAATTGTCAAATCTATATGGATTTATGGTCGATTCAATATTGTCAATCATCATGAGTGAAATTTTATTGCTTACACTATTTTTATCATGCATTTAATATAATTTTATTACAAGTTGACGTTTGTCAATCTGTCACTACAATTATTAATTATTTTTTTACTTTTTTCTAAGAGGAAAAATCTTCATTATAAAGTTCAAACTGATAAGAGTATAGATGTAAATAATAGTATAAATCCAGTGGTGGATTTATCAGAAAGCTGAGTAGTGAGAGCCTTGGGCGGCAAATTTTAGTAGGCGCCAAATTTGGCGTAAACTATTTTTGTCTTACAGAAGTAAAAAAAACATTATTATTTGCGTACAAAAATTACCCTCAAAAGTTTAACAATAATTTGAATATTTTTGTACTGCAGTCTGCACAGTATACTTTACACTCTAACGTCTGGATACAAAAAATTACTAAACGCTCTGTAAATTCTCTCTCATTTGCGAGCATGGATTTCCAAAATATTCTAAAAGCGTATCAATATTATAATATACAATTTAAATTTAATCATTTTTAGATAAGAGCGGCAGGTGGCGGCGGGTAAATCTGGCACTGTAACTAATATCATAGAATGATAACTAAAATCGAAGCTTAAAACAGTAATCTGTCTCACAAAATATCAAAGGCACAAACCCGTAAGAGTGAAAGAGAAAACAAGGTTACTTTGGTTGTTTTTAAATAGAACGTACGAATTTGCGACATTATTGCAATGTAAGTAAGTGACATCTTGACATTGATAGGTTTAAACTTAGACTTAAATTGTACGAAAAGCTTGACATAATATACAAAAATATATATTAATTTATTAATTAGATAAGCAAAAACTTTGAGTACAGTTTTACGAGAATTGTGCGACAGGAGGTGTATGAAATTTTGCACAGTTAATGTTTGTGTGGAAGAACGTTTGCATTATATTGTTTTAAAGAAGGCTTAGAAATACATACATTTATAAAATAACAACAACACACACTATCTCAGATTATTAACTCACCCTACCGTGCGTTAGATACAATTTTGTTACACGTTGACGTTTGTAATTCTGTAACAAACATTTTTTTTCTCTGTCTAAGAGACGAATAAGCCCTTATAAAGTTCAAAATTATATGAATTATTATGGGCGAATTTCGACCACCGAGCGACCTCTAGTTTTATTAAATACTTCTCGCGATGTGCATATTTTTGTTCCGCGCACAAATTCGTGATATATAATATATCAAGTAGAAAGTTAGTCTTGTATTTAGCGTTACTGTGTAAGCTAAATAATATTGTAAGAAAAAAAATGTTGTGTTTGCTGCAATATTAACTGCAACCGAGAATTCATAATCAAAATAAAAATCAATCAAATTCAAATAGTTAACAAAAATAATATCGAATATGCTTGGTTACATACTGTAGGTATGCTAAATTATTAAATTAATTTGTTATGTACCGAAAATAATATTGTACATTGAATCTTAATTGGCTTTATACGACTTTCCACTTTCATTAGCTTGTTTAACTGTTTAATAAATTATGTGATGGAACATTGATACTTTAATAGAGTTTCAATACAAGCATATATAATCATATAGAAATAACAAATAGTGCTCAGTAAAGTGACAAATCAAATTCAAATTCAAATTCAGAGTCTTGTACATACTAAATATATGTCTACTGTGACCTGTGGCTGTGACAATGCAGTTTTATCGTTGTGGTCTGTAGCGGGCATTAGTTAAATAATGATAATAAATAAATAAATATTCAAAGGGTGAATTTTTCCTGAACGAGTAAGTTTGAAGGGGACAAAGCTATAGCTGAAAACGAAAACAATCCAAGAATTATATAATAACCTATCTGGTCCAGACTTCGTTTACACGGAACTATTAATGGAAACGGAACCCAACCTTTTAAACAGAACCCTAAGATACATAGTAGCCTAAGTTACTTTTTATAACATCAGCTATCTGCCAGTGAAAGTCCGGTCATATTCAGTCCTGTCGTTTCAAAGATAAGCCGGAACATACAGACAGACGACTGACAGACAGATGGATGGACAGACAGACTAAAGTTAAAAAATAACGAAACGAAAAGAGTTGAAATACCTTTAAAACGTGTGTGTAAGGCACTTGAGAAGCACTGTCGGTACACGTGCACCCGTCTGCGTCTAGTGATACCAGAAACAGAAAAAATATCCATGTATCTTTTTACGTATTTGTATAGAAATCTGCAATCATTGTAAAATGGTGAAACTAAAATACCCCACAAATTATATTTTAAAGTTCTAAGCTAATATAATATA
Source organism: Phengaris alcon alcon (assembly GCA_037179445.1). Taxonomy (NCBI): domain Eukaryota; kingdom Metazoa; phylum Arthropoda; class Insecta; order Lepidoptera; family Lycaenidae; genus Phengaris; species Phengaris alcon. Next base: position 158,057 of record JAYRCH010000672.1, read on the forward strand.
TTTTAAGCAAAGTAAAATAGCTTTTTACGTACTCATATCACAATTCGACTGTAAATAATTTAAAAAAAAAACAATTTTTATTATTATATTATTATCAAAAAGTATAAAAAAGTAAGTAAGAATTACTTAAATCGTAATTATTTCATTAAACTCGAATATAAACATGGCTAGAGCTATGAACGATTTATAACAATTTAAATGCCATTGAACAAAATTATCACTTCACAATTATAACTTTCAAAATTAATACAATTCACTGCTCAGAACCTCTCACTAAGACCATTTGAGTGCTACTGTGTTCTGTGTTGAGACCGGAGAGACCGCTCTCCTCTATAAGTTGGGAGTGGGGAACTTGTCGTGCTCTGTTAGATACCTGTTGATGTTTAAGCAGTGCGCGTGTACTGATACGCATACCTGCGAGTGTAGGTGCTCTTATTCAGGTGCATAATATAACAACTGCACCTGTTAGTACAGGTGTTGTTTATATTGCTCACCTGCAGTCTTATGTGTAGAATTATTTATAAATGAAATGTATACAATCGAAAATAAGTTCAATTTGCATAATTAAAAAGTGAATAGAATTAATAACTCTCTCTCCTGACGTGTAGCTCTCCTCAGCCACCCTCTTTGTTTAAACAGTTATCATTTAAACAAATGAAGTCTCTGGTTTGCTGTTGCTTCTATCTCGTAAAGTAGACTACGACATTGTAATTACTTCGGCATGAGGAATATATTATGTAGATACATAATATATTCCTCCAATAACAGTAGTCGTGTCGTCAGACAAAGACTGTCCGTTGTACCTTTAAGCTCAAAACGTTCACATGATAAGGACTAATGCCACACCCAAAAGCAGGTGCATGCTACAATCAAACGACGTACCGTGCGTTACCCTTCTGTCTCTATTATAATAAAATTGCAATGAATTGTATACCCGTTTAGTTTTTGAATTGCAAAGAAATCAACAAGTACTTTAAGAGACAGATTAAAATTAACACTTATAGCTCTCAATTACTATCATCTAATATACCCAGTTTTAAAATCTGCAATAATCAAATGTTGCCAAGATCAATTTTTAATTTCAAAGGAACATCCAATATCATCTGCGTATGTAGGATACTAATTTTTAAATAAGTATTAATAAGGTTAAACTAAATTCCCGCAAAATGGAATGCCCGCGAACAAAGAGGCTTTAAATAAACCTAAAATGTTCAATTCTAGATGTGATGTATTGTATGCCAATTATAAATATTTCTTGTTCGCTCAACCTCTTCACATTGAATCGTGTGTGGGAAAATTGGAAGCCCCAAAGGGAGATCTCTGACCGAGCGAGGTGGTATGCTTGGTCAGGCCGAAGCCCTATTATAGTAATTTCAGACGTTGTATACTATATACCGCCGATCATAGAAAATTGTCGTTAATTGGTGCGCCACACGTGTAAGCTAGGAACAATTAAAGTCGGCCAGGAACCAGTTCTGGATATGAAGTTTTTTAACTATCCCACTGAAACTCTTTGATTTTCCGGGATAAAAAGTATACTCTATGTCGACCGGAGATATAATATACCACCATGCAAAATTTTATTTAAGTCGGTCCCTAAGGCTTCGGAGCTTAGCCCGTACAAACAGACAAACATACTGAGAAACAAAAAATTTGAAAAGTGTCTGGATTTGTTCTATTGCACTTCTTACATCCCCCTGATTTAGTTTTTAGCATTTTTTTTCATTGTTATTATATTTATTATTATATAATTTATTTTATAAGTCACTCAGAATAAAATCTAAAAAAATACTTTAACAAAAATAAATAATATTTTTCTTATTTTAATTTTATAGCCTGTTCACCCCAAAATTTTGTTTATCGCCGGTATTTCTGATGATACCGCCTACAATATGACGTAAAATACAACACCAAAAGTTTATTTCTTCTACTGACAATCAGATATTGGAAGTATAGAAATACCCAAATTGCATACAAAAATTACACAATATACAAAATAGTTCTATATTTTTTTATAATTTTTGTATGATTATTAGCGAAAATTTAACTTTTTAATTAAAATTTGTAGTAACATAGTATTAGGTTTAAGTTTAAATTGAAAGTGAAGAGGTGAGAACAATAAAATAAATAACAATAGTAAAATAATACGCTAATCACAATTGTCATGTCACAAAATTGACAATGGTCAAGCATAGTTATTTTGCACTGGCAGTAAGGGCATAATTATTGTCTACTCATAGCTCCTGTCTTCGCTTCGCTTGATGAAATTGTTGTTACGATATCAGTGATTCTTATTTTTTTATAAATTTTTATTTTTGCTAATAATAGTTTATTTTATTTTACTAAAATTTTATCATTACATACAAAAATTTGGGTATTCCTACACTTTCAATAGCTGATTGTCAGTAGAAGGAATAAACATTTTGTTTTGTATTTTACGTCAAATTGCAGGCAATTTATTCAGAAATACTGACAATAAATAAAGTTTTGGGGTACTTAAACGGGTTAGATTAAAAACTATTCACAACATAAGAAAAAAATCTAAGAAACATTTTTTTTTGTTTAGATTCAAATGTATTTTATTTTAAGACTTTTTTCTGTCCCGTGAAAACGCTCCATACTAAAGTCATACCTAGCTGTGACGTCACGCCTAGGTTAAAGTGCATGATGTATACTATTGCTTGTAACCCGGTGAAGTGATGGTTGCGACCACCAAAAGGGGGTGTTTTGTCGATAAAATGAATCGTATTATCTGCTGTTAAAATCTCTTTACCTCGAGACGAAACACACTGTATATTTTTTCTACTCCGTGCTGACGGTACCGACACGTTACCAAGCGCACAAATGGTTCGGAGATTGTTGATTCGTCCGAGAACGATTACGCTGCGAACCAATAGTGCGCATAGTTGCACTTCAAGTTAGATAGCATCCGTCAACATTCATTTGCCGGAATACACGCTCATGTAATCTACGTCGATAGCCTCTCGAAACGTTTGCTCGGACAGTCGTGAGTACTAACGTATCCAACTCGTCTAATTTTATAGAAACTTACCTAACGGTTCTTCTCTAAATTGTTTCATGTTTTATAAAAATCAATAAATTGTAGTTATATAAGTAAACATGTAGTTTTGAGGCTATAATTAGGTATATATTCTTATGTATGAAAATTGATTGCAGATCCTTTGTCTCGCTAAAACTCGAGAACGGCTGGATCGATTTAGCTATTTTTTATCTTGAACTTATTGTGGAAGATCAGGGAAATGTTAAGCCGTGGGATATATTAAAAAATGTGAGAAAATACCAAGAAAAACTCACACTTAGCACTCTGTTCCTACCTGTCAAATATTTAATATCGAACATCTATCTGTAGCGTCAATTCGGGTCTCCAATGTCACCTGAATCTTAAAAGATTTAAGAATTTATAGGTGTGTTCAGAAATGTTCTCGGAATGCAAAGCAGTTCTATTTTTCTTAATCGGCCAGCCCCAGTAGGTTGTAGGTGTAGGTTATAGGTGTAGGTTGTAGGTGTAGGTGCAGGTTGTAGGTTTAGATAATATGACGTGTAGGTTGTAAGTGTAGTCTTTTATTTATTTATTTATTATTTGAGTTTATAGTTAAACAGAAGAACATCATATTTATTCTGCCGAGTCAGCTAGCAATAATAAATATGATAAATTGATTCGGAGCGTTATGTTAAAATATGTTCGTATCAATAATTTACTACTCTTCGCTGTACTCTTCATATAGCATTTATTCATTACTTTTTCGTAATCAAACCAATAGCACATTAAATTAATATTATATGATTCGTTATTTCAGAAGATTTCAGAACCAACATAGACTGCTAATTCCGTGGGTATTGGCTGCACACTTTTAACTACCGGGGAAAAAAATGATGACCCCTGATATCATATAAACAATTAGTATTAACTTAAAACAATTCTTATGAGTTTCATAAAATACGCATGGGCCGGCGCGACCCGAGTAATGTCATGTCCTCACAGACATTGGAACTCTATTTGATATACTGGCCAGAGTGGCTAAAATGCCCAGTTTTATTTTGTAAAAGAAATACGAAATAATAAAAACAAAAAGGAAAAATAAAGTCAACAACAAAATACAATATTTAGAAAATGATGTGGAAGTAGACAGAAAAAATAATTTTGCTTCTCGATGTCTATATTTCTGATATAAATAAAAACAAAATTGAACGCAGTAATCGCTGCGTAATACTGCGCTGCCTCTCCGGTAAATGCATAAACCGGCGAGTCGGACCCGCACACGAAGGGTTCCGTATATTATGTTTTACATTATACCAATATATACCATGTTTACTTATTATTTAGTTATTTTTGTACGAAGTTTTCTAAGTACATTTTACAAGTTAGACCTCTATAAAACCTGAACATACAAGGTTATATTATATGCCGTTATAAATATGGACGGACGGATATGACGAAACTATAAGGGTTCCGAAAAATGAACTATGAAACCCTAAAATGGCACTATACATACGGTACGGATATTCAGACATATCAAAAAAAATCGAGATTTTGGTACTTTGACTTACTTTTGCGTTTCGTCTGCTTGAACCTCATGGCACCCCCGTAAGGGATACATTTCAAAAAGTGGTATTATAACGAATTTCTAAAAAGTATACTCAATGACTAATTATATTTATTAGCTTAAAAATTAAATTTTATGGAAATCGCGGTAGGTTTTAAATATTTTCCATACAAAGAACATTGGCAGAGTTCCATACAAAGAAATGCCTGGATTTTTTTTCCGGCGTCTAAGGTTGCAAAAATATCTAAAAGATAGCAAATGCACTACATAATCATATTCAAAAACAATTTTGTCTTATCGAGGCCACGAAAAAAACTTTGTAATATATTTGGTTTTTTGTATATTTATACTACTAATTGCAAAAATAATAATTATAATGTTAATTGTTGACTTCCCGCCTTATTTACGCTTATATTCTTATAATACGATTTTATTTTATATTAAAATCTAAAATAAATGCTTACATCGTTTAATATAATACATCTATATAGGTAGCGCATTTTAATTGTTCACGGGTCACAATAAAACCGAATTATGATTATTCCTACAGGTACATATTATAATATATATCTATGTCATCGAAGAAAAAGCCAAAAAAACGTAAAAACTGTTTTTGCATGTAAGTAAGTAAGTAAGTATATCTTGATATATTATGTTGAAGAAATGGCATGTTATTATTATATTTTAGATATCCTATATTTCTCATATTACAAAAAAAATGCATGATTTATTTAGCGCTAGTAAGTACCATTTACTGTATTAAGAAATTGGCTTAAATATTTTAATGGTTAAGTAAATAAAACACTTATTGATATTTCAAAGTATTTATTAATCATCCTCTCGTATAACTATATCATCTAAATATTCTGCTGGTGCTGATATATTTGTATCATGCCTAGCCCATCCCAGATACCAGGAGCGTGCGCTCCATATAGGCAGAAATGCAGTGCTTTACTTGTCATTCACAGATATTTTAATAAAACGTTCGTACGTTTTAGATGACTTTAATTAATAGTAAATAAATTAATTTAAAAATATAATAACTTAAAAACGCTTAATATTTTATAAAATATAGCAACTCATCTCATGCCGTTGCGTTCTGCAGGACATATCATCGCATGTATGTGTAATTTTCATACTTCGCAAACGCACACACCCATGAATATCGACATGATTATATAGCAAAACTCCCGCGGCAGGCGATGGCTCTCGGCTATCCGAACGCTTCCGAAAACCGCCGAACTGGCTTTTCGGAAAGTATTCGTTGCCTATAATCCGAGTAAAAATAATAGACGGAAATCTAATAAATCACGTATGCACATTATGCATTTTTGTTTAGTAAGGTTTAGTTTGTTTAAATAGAAGAAACGTTTTGTGTTTCGCGGGGGCCATATTGCATATTTCATGTGATAAGCATTGTTTACAATTTAATCGCTCCAGTTTATTTATAGTTTTCTTAAAAGATTTTTTATTTTAATATTTGAATGTGTGTACATTTAACAGTTTATTACTGAGTTTCTATAATAATTGTAGTGATTTGCTTTTACTAGTGCGTTTGTTGATTTTTTTTTAATGTTATTTGATTGTGAGGTTTGTGTTGAAAATGTGTGTTTATTAAAAATTAAAAATAACAAGTTCTCACAATTGTCATTCAGTGAAAAGATTCAAATTCTGTCTAAAGGTAGGTGTGTACCCGAGTTACAACAATTAAATCAGAAAAAAAATAATGTAACTCGAAAATTTCATGTTAAAAGTTATGAAACGTATAACTGGCTGTGTGGTTGTGTACACACGATTAAATTATATTGTTTTCCTTGCATATTATTTAGTAATTTACATTGGGATATAGTAATCTCAAGTAACCAGAACCTTGAATATGTGAAAATTTAAGCTGACTGACTGGTGAGTAGTTATAATATTTTAAAATATGCTTATTATTTTACTTATTAGAATTTCTTCTACCGCGACGATCGATCACTGTTTTGTCTGCGTTGCCTTAGAAGATGTACATGAATAGTAGTACATCTAAGACTTGCTCTGTTGGCATGGTTTCGACTTAGAGATCCGTCGCTTGGCTGTAGCTATGCTAAAAATCTATAAACGAAAAAGTGTCATAATCCCGTGCACGCCACTGCCAGATACCACACGACCGTCATAACGTGTGAGCAACATCCTACAGTTCGTCGACCAACTTTGCAGTTGCAGCAGTACTCAACTATGCCAGATCGACTCAAATTATAATTTTCCATTAATATGTAAACATAATACTGCTTCCTCGACACATATCGCGACTTTATTTTTCCCCTTATAAGTGTTGTTGGTGCACTTCCTCTTAAATTGTTTTCTGATATGCTTAAACTCTCTGAGCATACTTCAATTCGATATCCACCATGGAAACGTATATGCTCACCGTAATAGGAACGCGCTTGACGAATCTGATAAGTTCCCAAGACAAACAATATGAGATCTCTATATTATTCCAATCGAGGAAATTGAAAAGTATTATCACGATCAGCAGTAATACTTTGGAAGCGTGCTGTTTGCCTGTTCATATTGTTTGTCTCAACTACAGTAGCTAAATTATTTTCTAAGTTCATTTTTTCATTAATAATATTTAATATTTCATTAGCATATGCATGATTATTTCTAAGACGAGCACCAAACTTGTTTATCAATGCCGCTGCTATCTCAAAATTCTGCATCATATGTGGTAGAGATCGATGAGAATATTCTTGTCTTAATATTTTAAAATCCCGTTTAAAATATCCATTTGCAACCTCTACCACCCATCTGCAGAGAGTCACACAACGGCTTCTATTTGCTTGAACTCTGGTAAGTTGGTGCTCACCTTTTAAAAGTGAATCAGGCATGCAAGTTCGATAACCACAATCTTCCAATAAATTAATGCTGTCTCTAAATCCTCTGTCTAATATAAAGACATCATTTTCTCTAAAATACAACCTAAGTGGAGCTGACTGATTATTAAATAATGATGTCATTATTTCTGCATCTGAGGTTGTTGCTTTGTATGGGCCTAGGCAATCTACAATATAACCATCACTGGCAACAATTAAAAAGGGTTTTAATAGGTTTCTAGACTTATATAATGAAAATGTCTCCTTTTGAAACTTATAATTTGAACTTTTGTTTATAAATATATATGTCCCGTCACAAATAACAATTGCATTATTATTATTTCCATACAATCCATTTGGGATAATTAAGTTGTGAGTTATCAATTATTCTCTTGTTATATGGTTTATTCCTACATATCTTGGCAAAAAATCTTACACGAGAATTTCTCTTATTTGACTATTATAACTTCCAAACTGCGACGTGGTTTTTTCAATAATGTCGAAATTCTTTCGTCTGAATCTCCGGTTCTTAATTTCATTAAAAAGGCTATAAGCCCTAATACATGGTATGTATTATTGGTTTTATTTGTCTGATTCTTGGAACTTCTGTTTTTCAAAAAAAAATATGTCAAAACTGTCAACAAGTAAACACTGTTTTTGGACTGCTCTGAAATATTAAAATAATTAAAATAGTACTAACTACCGTTCTACTATTTCTGTGGATCCATATTATGCCCGAACCTTTGAAGTCACCAAGAAGATAAAATATAGAACTATCACCGCTACTTTTTTCAAGTTATCAACGATTCCAGGTATCGATTTCAGTTATTTTTTGTGCCTGAGAAACACAGTCACATTTGAATTTGAAATCAGCCAATCACATCAAAAAATCACTTAATTAAGAATAAAAACAATATATTATTAATTGCAAGTCTACCGCTAAAATCATTGGGTGACAAGTGACAACTAACATCTGAGCAGTGACAAATACTTGACATATGTCATTTTGAGTTCCGGACTTTTCTTCGCCTTCTCACAGCACCATTATCTGAACCGAACATTTTTGCCACAAAAATATGAATTCCCCTCATATTAAATTTGTATGTTGCACCCAAACCTCTAGGGCTGGTGAAGTTATATCATGCTTGCTATGTAAAGGATGTTACCACGGTCCCTGTGTAAAAATGTCCAAGAAGGACAACAGGGAAGAATGGAAGTCATGGACTTGTTCCAAGTGCAAGGGTAAACGAGCAAAGATAAATGCCTCCTTGCGATCTAATGCATCCACGTCGAGTCCAGAAGAATCTATTGATCAAAATGTTACGCTAAGGGTGCCTAATACTAATAACTTCTCTCTTGCATCACCAAGCATCCTGGAAAAAGCGATTAAAAGTGAAATCGAGCCCTTATTTCTCTTCAAAATAGACTACTTAACCAGATCACCGAAAAAAATAAAGAGCTACTAGAGCAATTATCACAGATTACAAGTTCAATGAATTTCATAGAACAACAATATGAACAATATGAAATATGAGAAAAGAACTATCAGCAAAGTCTGTCAAATTGAATAATCTTGAGGAAGAGAACTTAACTCTCAAAAAAACTGTTAATGACCTAAACTCCAGAGTTACTCAACTAGAGCAGCACTCCCGAGCTAGTAATATTGAAATTCAATGTATTCCTGAGCATCGAACTGAGAACATATACGCTACTGTGAAACAGTTAGCGAATGCAATAAAATTTAACATCTCAGAGCAAGACATTCACCTGTGTACTAGAATTTCAAAAGTGAACTTTTTAGAATTTCAAATTCAATTTCAATTTTAGAATTTCAAAAACCTAGATCGGTTTTAGTAAAGTTCGGTTCTCCTAAAATTCGCAATAGCTTCTTAGCGGCTGCTAAAATATTCAATAAGAAGGCCTCGAAGGAAACAGACAAGTTAAACACTAGCCACCTGGGTATTGGTGGAGATAAAAAATCGATCTTTGTCGTAGAACATCTTTCACCTGCAACTAAAGCATTACATGCAGCAGCCAGATCCAAAGCTAAGGATCTAGGGTATAAGTATGTTTGGGTCAAGGATGGAAATGTGTTTATGCGGAGAGCTGCTGACTCCGAGTATATTTACGTTAGGAATTTGGAGTTCCTTGCAACAGTAAATTAACTGTGCCGTTTATTATTATTATTTTTATTTATTGTGTACGCACGTTTTTAACAGTAGAAGTCCTTTTCGATCCTCACATTTCCTGCTACTACCAGAATGTTAGGGGCATGCGTGGTCATGTCATTGATATTTACCATAATATTTGTGCTAGTAACTTTGATGTTATCATTCTTACTGAAACTTGGTTAAATAGTAGTCTGCACGATAGTGAATTTTTTGATGCTAGGTACAATGTGTACAGACGAAATAGAGAAACCTATGCAATAGCTCATACTAAAAGAGATGGTGGAGGTGTACTCATTGCAGTTTCGAAAAAATTTTTGTCTCACCGCGAACCCGATTTCAATAGTTCCTGTGAAGACGTCTGGGTTAGCATCGAAATTAATAATAATAAGAAACCCCAGAAACTTATCATATGTTCAGTATACTTACCCCCGAAACACCTTTACGCAACATTGGATGTGTTTCTGAATAACTCTAGTAAAGTCATAGAGAGTCTACAGGATGGTGACATAATTACGATGATCGGAGATTTCAATCTTAGTGGAATTGATTGGCGTCCATCTCAATCCACAGAATCTCAACTAACACCTGCAAACTACGGTTCTTCTTCAATTAAAAGTCGGTTAGTTGATTTTCTACACTTGCATGATCTTCGTCAATTTAATGGCATCGTCAACGCATCCAATAAAATCCTGGACCTTGTGTTGTGTGATCAGAATATAGTTTCGGTTGATTCGTGTACTTCTCCTTTGCGAGCGATGGATCCATTCCATCCACCTCTTGAAATTTCACTACGATTAACAAATATACAATATAGCTCAAATAATACGGCTAAAAGGTTGAAGTTCTTCTCAGCTGATTACAATGCTATTATCCAAAGTCTCGATAAAGTGAAATGGATTAATGAACTCTGTGAATTTCGGGACGTGGATGGGATGGTTTCTAGATTTTATGACATTCTTAATGATATTATAAGAGCTAATGTACCTTCGACTTGTCGCTGAAAGAGGAAGGTACCAATTTGGTTTTCTCCAAACCTTAGAAGATTGCTAAAACTGAAGCAGAAATGTCACATCAAATATAAAAAGTACAAAAATCCTCTCGACAAAGTTGAATTCCAATACTTGCGCAAGGACTGCGATAGCCTAATTGCTAGTAATTATAGGGCATATATCGAAAACATTGAATCGCAAATCACTAAAAATCCAAAATATTTCTGGACTTACCTGAAAAACTTGCGTAAATCTAGTTCTAGCTACCCATCTCGCATGCACTTGGATTCTGACACTGCAAACTCACCAGATCAAACATATGAACTGTTTGCAAAACAATTTTTCTCTGTATATCGCGTCAGTGTTGGGGTCTCTTCTAGCGGAACTGAGAATTACTTCCAAACATGTGCATCTAATATGCCTTTAATCAAATTGAGCTCACATGACGTATTCGTAATGCTAAAAAAACTAGACTGCACTAAGGGCCCAGGACTGGACAACATACCTTCTATATTCTTAAAGAGATGTGCTAAATCCTTAGCTTTGCCACTTTTACAAATTTTTAACACCTCATTAGAGGCTGGCAAATATCCTACTTTGTGGAAACATACCAGAGTTGTCCCAATTTACAAAAAAAGGTCGAAAAGACTCTGTGTCCAATTACAGGCCCATCTCCATATTGTCGACCGTATCAAAAGTCTTTGAATCATTAGTTTATTCACATTTGCATGATCACCTTGGGAGCAGCATCAGTCAATTCCAGCACGGTTTCATGACAAAAAGATCCACTATAACAAATCTTCTCTCCTACACAACTGACTTGATTGATGCTGTTGATAAGGGATCGGAAATTGATGCTATTTACACTGATTTTTCGAAGGCTTTTGATAGGGTTGATCACGACATACTTATGAACAAGCTACGTGGATACGGTGTATCTGGATCACTTCTAAAATGGTGTCGATCATATCTACATCTTCGTAAGTCATCCGTTGTGATCGACGGTTTTGAGTCTAGTGCCTTTAGATGTAACTCTGGTGTGCCTCAAGGTTCAATTTTGGGTCCATTATTCTTTAACATATTCATTAACGATCTATCTATATGTTTGCCGACGACTTAAAACTTACTCGCGTAGTAAATAGTCATATTGACCAACTCCTGATGCAACATGATTTAAACAGCCTAGTAACATGGTGCCAAAACAACAAGATGGATCTCAATAGATCAAAGTGTTTTCACATGAGGTTTTCTCGTAGGCGTAATAAACTCGAGACCACCTATACTCTTTGTGGTGACGTTGTCAGCTCTGTATCAGAAATTTGCGACTTAGGCGTGCTAATGGATGGCGAACCTCGTTTTATAGCTCATATCGACAACATGATAGGTTCTGCCGGAAAATTTTTGGGATTTATTCTTCGAAACGGAAAAGTCTTTAAGAGACCTCAGACTCTCATATTCCTATTCAATTCTTTAGTTAGAAGTAAACTCGAGTACAGCTGTAGTTCAGTGTAGTCTCCTGCCTACAAGATCTATACTGAAAGAATTGAAAATCTACAAAAACGTTTCTTAAAAAGTATGTGCTTTAAAAATATCCTTGATCCTAACAAATCTTATCTGGACAAGTTACGGATTCTGCACATGCAAAGCCTTGAATCAAGACGTGCTATGCTGGATGCGTCCATGCTCTACAAAATTTTTCATGGAGCAATAGACTCGGCAGATTTACTGTCAAAGATATCATTCAGAATACCCCACCATATGCCGCGTTATCCAGTCCCCTTGTTTTCAAAATACACATGCCGCACGAATCTTCGTAAACATTCTCCCTTTTCCAGAACTATAAACTTGTATAATAGTGTTTCAGATCAGGTTGATGTATTTTTTGATAGTCTTTCAATAATAAAAAAGGTTGGTTTAGGAAATTTAATCACGTTCCAATTTAAATTCAAATCTAATTTCATCTATGATTATTTTAATAATTAGCTTTTAATGTAATTTTTAATAAGTAAGTATCTTTATCTTGTATATGTACTTTAGCTATAAGCAATGCAATTTTATGAATACTTGTTTTATAATTAGTAATAAAGTAATTTAATTTTTAGTGTAAAATAGTCCAATGCATGTCGAGGCCAAATGTAATTAGTTATTGTATCTAGCTGTAAATTTGAATGTATTTTATTATTCTACGTTATTTTTGACGCAAAACTATTTTTGGTCCATAAATAAATATATAAATAAAAGTATATTAAAGTTTTCCTTTGACATCCCTACCCAATATTTAATAATATTATTTTCCATTTGATCTATATTTTCAAAATCTAATGTTGTAAATGTATTTACAAATGAAAATATGTATTGCACTTGCTCAGTATTAAAACTGTTGACACTATTTTCTGATGTAAACAAAGTCTCCCAGGAGTTACTTGTTAAATGTTCGTCACATATTCTTGCTAATTTTGGTATGTAGAAGTGGTGATTACTTACAATGATTGCTCTTAGCTGGTCAGATACACCATGCAAGGTACCAATATTCATGCAACCATTAAAAATGCAATCATTATCAGTATTTGCTGCCCTCTTGTAATCTGGTAACACAATGGTATTTGTACTTGTCCTATTCTGTTCTGTTTGAGTTTCATGTGAAATCTCATCTTCATGTAGAGGAACAGCTTCAGGCAGTCTTCTTTCATCAACAACATTGATACGAAGAGCTTCTTTCTTTATGCGCAACCAACAGACATGACACACTCTATCTGAAGGTGTTAGCTGCAATTGATATAAAATATAAATATATTATCGACATATTATTAACCACTAAACTAATTTTAAAATATCACATTTACTTATATTGAAAATAAACAATACAAATTTAAACAATAATTTGTACCTGTCGTGGTTCTATTCTCCCTTGGATGATGTTGATCATATTATGTTGTAGTTCTGTTGGGTTTTCTCTTATAATAATATCACTTTGCCTTCGTGCAATAGAACAGCCAGATAGAAGGCATACATGAATATGACGTCGTTGGCTAGTTCCAGCTTGATCACTGCTACTGGAGATGTTTTGCTGCATATTGTGATTAACTGCAGCTATTGCTAGTTCCCAACAAGCTTCACAAACATAATCATCTTCAGTTATCTGAAACAAAAAGTTATCATATTATGTAGATTATTATTATGAAGTATAAAAAGAAACATTATTATTTTTTGGATTTAATAGAACTAAAAGCTGTTTATTAATTATGAATGCATATGCATTTATTTAGTAACAGTTTTATGTTAGATTGGAAGTTCGAACATCTTGTCGGTGTATATTATACTAAAGGTGTAATAAGACTTACAATTTGCGGATACACCCAAATGCACAGTAAAGAACATAATCGTGTGTTCTGGTCAATGATCCTATATCGGCGAAGAGTGTTCACGCAGATGTTGTAATTTACGCACAAGATGCGCGTGAGTTGCGTTTACATTTTCGAGCAAACTTCACAATCGTAAGGCAGTCGTTGTCCGTAAGAAAAATACAAGTCGTCGTAGAAGACAGATACTAAGTCCAGGGGCAAGCAAGGTTTATAAAACAAAGACAATCCTAAGATATCCCAGTAACAACGTAAGGTATTACGTAAGCTCGGCAAAACGCTAAGTGCTGACAAGTGAAAACGTCAACTGTCAAGTGTCATCATGTTTTTTTAGATATCTGAGTCAGTCAGTGGGGCATCTCCTTCAATATATTATATACAGGATGACCTGAAATTCGATACATTCCTTTGAAAGATAGAAAGTAGACCTCATTTACAGTAATATTTTTCATGGCATCCCCTATCCGAAAGTTGATATTTACAAAGTTATTGAAATTTCAAAAATTTTTTCTTTGTTTTCGACTTTTTGACTTTGACATGACGTATTTTAAAAAATGTTTGTTTTTTTTTGTGATTTTTTTTTATGTATTTTAACCATTTTTTCTTTATTTTCGACTTTTTGACTTTGACATGACGTATTTTAAAAAATGATTGTTTTTTTTTGTGATTTTTTTTTATGTATTTTAACCGTCAATGAGTCAAATAATATTTTTAAGGAATAAATAGGGACAAACTAAGCGAGAATTTTTCATTATGAGTCACGAAACAGAATTTTCTTTTAAGAAAAATGCACATTTTTCTTAAAAACAGGTGATTTTCTTTAAAAAGTTGTATGATACAATGCGTAAAAATACCTTAAATAACTTTCTTACCCCATAAGCTTCCAAGAAAGGTACAAATATGTACATAAAAATATGAACATGTAATAAACAAAGACAAAACAATCATCAGGTAACGTTATCTCAAGAATTACTCTACCTGAGGCGACCTTTCTTTTCAATTATTGTTTCCTTTGTTCAAACTTCGGGATGTTTCGGCTACTGTCGTCGCGGCCCTTTGTCAATGAGTTACCGACTGGCTTAGAGAGCAAATTTACTTAAAACTAATATTAGCTATATTAGTTTTAAGTCAACTATTGCCGTGTACGGACGTATTGTTGCTTTAAACTACACCCTTACTTCTACTTGTGATTTTTTTGTATCGCGATGGCTGCTTTTGAGTACGATGAATACGCTGACATCTTGTTTTGTTACGGGCTTTGTAATGGTAATGCTGCTGCCGCACGAAGAACATACGTTGAACGTTTTCCGAATCGACGAGTGCCAAACGTTAGAGTGTTTTCAACAACATTTCAACGAATTCGGGAAAGCGGCCGTGTTGATAGAAGACGTGACGATTCAGGCAGACCTCGTTTGTATGCTCCAGAAGAAGAAGAAGAAATTTTAACACTTTTTCAAAATGATCCTTCTATTTCTACAAGAGCGGCAGCTAGAAGACTTGGATTGAGTCAATGGAAGGTGTGGTTTACAGTACACACAGCGCGTCTACATCCATTTCACTACACACCTGTCCAAGCGTTGGAAGAGGGAGACCCGGTTAGAAGAATGGAATTCTGCCGTTTTATGATAAATGCAGACATGGAGGATCGCAATTTCTTCTCAAGAATATTGTGGACGGATGAATCGAAATTTGACCGTGACGGGATAAACAATTTCCACAACACACATTACTGGGCACCAAAAGGAGAAAACCCCAGGATGAAAAAAGAAAGGGCCCATCAAACCAGATTCAGTCTAAATGTCTGGATGGGTATAATTAATAATAATTTAGTTGGACCTCATTTTTTGCCTCAAAATTTAAATGGTGAAATGTACGAACATTTCCTAAGAGAGCAGATTACTGGTTTAATGAAAGATGTGCCAATAGCAAATCGTCGTAATATAATTTTCCAGCATGATGGTTGCCCGGCCCACTTCCGCCTCGGCGTACGCCAGTGGTTGGCCAAACTTACCCACATCGCTGGATAGGTCGAGGCGGGCCAATTCCTTGGCCAGCACGGTGTCCCGATTTGACCCCGTGTGATTTTTATCTTTGGGGTCATATGAAGACTTTGGTGTATACTACACCCATAACTACTGTAGAGGAGCTCAGAAGCCGCATAAGAAATGCAGCAGAAAAAATCAAAACTAGTCTTACTACCAGAATAATCAAAACAGAGGTACGGAGAAGACTACGGGCCTGTATCAGAAACAGAGGTTCACATTTTGAACAAGACCTAAAGTAGAATATTTATTATTAAATTTAATTAAACATTGATGTTTTTTAAACACAATAAACGTAATTAAATTCAAGTTTTTCCTTTTATTTTAACCTTATCGCAAATAAATCGATTTAGACATTATTTCATTTTACTTCTAATATGTTTACTACAACGTCATATTTTTATGTAGACATTTGCACCTTTTTGGAAAGCTAATGAGATAAGGAAGTTATTTAGAATATTTGTACGCATTGTATCATACATTTTTTTAAGAAAATCACCTGTTTTTAAGAAAAATGTGCATTTTTCTTAAAAGAAAATTCTGTTTCATGTCTCATAATGAAAAATTCTCGCTTAGTTTGTCCCTATTTATTCCTTAAAAATAATATTTGACTCATTGACGGTTAAAATACATAAAAAAATCACTAAAAAGACAAACATTTTTAAAAATACGTCATGTCAAAGTCAAAAAGTCGAAAATAAAGAATTTTTTTTTTAAATTTCAATAACTTTGTAAATATCAACTTTCGGATAGGGGATGCCATGAGAAATATTACTGTAAATGAGGTCTACTTTCTGTCTTTCAAAGGAATGTATCGAATTTCAGGTCACCCTGTAGATGACATATTAATATAACGTTGATAAATAAATGATGATATCTAAAGCATGATATATATATATCTAAAGCATCATATAAACATAAATACCCTCCATCTCATTGAGGCCACCCGAGACCCCAGAGCCGGCACCTACCTGGCCCAGAGAATAAGTATCGCAATCCAGCGAGGAAACTCTTTGAGCCTTCTAGGTACTCTGCCTGGTGGGGATGACCTGGGAGATTTCTTTTTTTTGTAGCATTTTAAGTTTTGGAGTAGTTATTATTTTTTTAGTACTTACCTACTTTTATAGTACAATTGATTTTGTTATCATAACTGATTAAATGTATAACATTGAAATATAAAATTATAAGCATGATATACAAGTACAAGTATACGTTAGAACCACTAGTGAAATAAAAATCAAATAAAAATATTGGTAACCCTCGACCTAAAAGCATATTTTATTGAAATAAATTCGGCAAGCTTGGCCATGGATGAAAAGTGGCAATTAGACGATTGACCCACCGGCTCAGCTTTCTTTCTACTTTTCGCCAATATACAAATAGTCCTTTTTGGTAAAACTAAATATTGAATTTTCGATACACAATTTGTAATGTTATTCGCTTGAACTACAGATGCCATTTTATATGCCGTGTCGATGAGTACGACTATTGAATTCCGATTTGTGACTTTGAGACAATCATTTGTAGCTTTTTCACATTGTTCTTGCTAACAATGGCCATGTCTCTGTTGTTTTTGCGTGTCCTATTGTATACTTATCGACAGCTGTGTCCAGAAATTGTGACTCGTGCAATGTTATTACGTTATTGCTTACTTACTTTTGTCAGCGATTTCGTTCACGTGGACTTTTGTATTATGTTTATTGTAGTCACTTTCAGAGTTTACGAAATAAAATGTCATTTTGATATACAATGTTGTCAACACAGTTTCTATTTTATATAGTACACTACAGTTTCATTTTACCCGCGACATTAGACCACGAAGTTAAAGCTTTAAGAGTCATGACTTAAGAGTGAGAAGAGTACATATACCAACAATGTCTATATGTTATTATTTAAGGGGCTATTAACGTTACACTTGCATCTACATAATATTTATTTTACGACATGAATACGCTATACACTGTACAAACAAAATATAGCTAATTTTGTTTCTTGAACTTCACTCAATTTCACTATATCAATAAATGGTCAGGGTATTTTTATCCGCTATATTTAGATAACTGCAGTACCGATCATGGTTCGATCGATACATTACCAATCGAAGAAGAGATACAAATACGCCTCGGTGTCTTAACTAGCAATGGGATTAATTAATTATCGATAACATAGCAATTTATCGTAAAAGGACAGACAATGGAGAATGTTCACTAATTTTATAAATGAAATATTTCTGTATTCTGCGTAGAAAATAAAAAATAATCGTGAAATAAATACTTCGATACGTCAACTTTAAAGTGGCCTAGAGAGTAACTTGCTAACGGACTTAGCGGTGGGTATAGCCGAGGTGTAGCGTGATATCACGCTATCACAGATTAAAGACATAGGACCAGATAAACATCTAAATAGTGAAGTGTAGAATAGATTGCACTACTACTTCAAGCATACGACGTGTGCACAATTCTCCTATTGCGTCCACGACAATAGTGTCAAAAATCCTTTTAATATTATGCTCCGTCAAAGGGACGTCTAAATTTTCAAATTTCATGTTTGAGTTTTTAAGAGATTGAAAATTGTGATATTTTATTGTTGGTTGTCATGACGACAAATAACATTTTTTTTATAAAAATTTATATCCAATCAATATTAAAACTTTATAATATTAGAATATGAAATAAAAATAATATCATACGAAAAAGTTGTTATATACTATATAGTGTGTATGAAAAATACTAGAATAAATAAAAATATATCTTATTTTACCTATCCAAAGGATATCTTGCTTTATTAAAAGAGTGTCTATGACCTAGTGAATGGACTCCTTGAGATCACCTTCACACGCGTGAGATCGTGCAGGTTCGATCCCGGGTTATGGTGTGTCCAATCAGAGTTTCTCAATAACCGTGTACTGATGCAAGACTTAGTTTCATTTACCCCCATATTTTCTGTGACAGCCCTGACCTGTTCTATGAAAGGTATTCCTCTGTACGTAAGTATTTATTTTTATTCTGTGACGCTACTGTTAGCGAGATTCAAAAAAATTTCAGAAATCATTAACTGCTTTTACTGTAAATTAAATACTTTTACTGTAAACATTTCATTTTTTTACTCAACTACTTGGCTGCTTTTATATATTATTCATTTTATGATTCTTTCCATTTATAAACACTGTAAATGGAAGTTGGAAATATATGTATTAATATAATTAACCGTAGGTCTTATTATCTTCGAGTAAAACACAAAAGATCCTCTACCGGAGCCATCGACAACTTCCCTTGAGTTCGGATGCCTCAAAACTTAGGTATATAATTATATATAATTAGGTATTACAAGTCCCCCAGAACTTTAACATTGTTTATGAGCTGACTCCTTAGGTCAACTGGCAAGTCCGATATGATATTATTATCTTAACCATTAGGGATTCCATAGTTACTCTAGTCTTTCCAGAAAAACTACAAATAAAAATTTAGAATTGTATGTGCTTGGTTTTTACTTAATGCAGAGTTACGTCTAACGTACAGGAAATTCAATAAAATTAGCTGGCTCAAAAAGTTTTCTTAACCAATATACACGTAAGAGGATCAGATGAAAAAGTGAGGTGAGGCTATGTCATGGAAAATAATGTCTTTGTACGTGAATACAATGACATTATTTTTAACAAAATTACCGATATTATGGCATTCATGATTCGTCGTTTTTCTATTATGAGACGCGTTTTTAAAGGCATAGAGCTACGTGGCCTAGTGGGTAGACCGTTTGATTTGCACTCGAGAGATTCAATTCCCATTTGTGGCGCGCCACTGGTACTGTAACGTAGTTACATTTCCTTTCTGTAAAATCACCGTCATCTATGATTTGCTTGCTTAATTATTTGTCATTTAGAAGCTTTAGCAGCCTCACTCCACGTGCTCCTGGTCTCAGCTAAGTTCCCACGTGGTTTAAAGCCCCTTCGATACCCACAGACACCCAAGAAGCTAAACCAGATACGTACGGCCTTCTGCCTACGACCCTTACTTTTTTTAAATATATATTGTCACGGGAAATTTCTCTTTTATTTTTAATTTCACCCGTAACAGTACTAGACACTAAATTAGTGCACGGTCCAGTGAGACTATTTTAAGTCTCAAGTCCATTATATAGACGCTCTAACGGTGAAGGAAAACATCGTAAAGAAACCCGAACATAGTTTACCCTAGACGTATTGACCAGTCATTTCTTTGAACTAGGCCGTTCATAACGAAGTTGTGAGATTTCCGAGCGTAGCCAAGCACACACGGCATTCCGACCTCCTGTCTGTGCAGGCAGAACAATATTTAAATAGTGGTTGAAAAAAGACTAAGGGCCAGTCCACATGTCCACGACATGAAGTCATCAACGTCGAGTCCATGTATAACGGTGCGGCGTCGTGGCGCGGTGCGTTATCGCGTCGTGATTTTTCATGGCACGCCAACGTCGCTGCAGAACGGCTGAATTTGGTCGTGACATGTATTTTTACGGCGAAGTGAATTTGAACGTTATGTCAATAATATAATAGCTCCCCACGCCGATTTTGGTGATGGTAGGGCCGGTTTCATTGAAACCAGGTCAGCTACGCAAGAGTTTTTTTATAGTGCCCATGTATATGTGCAGTACACAAGAGTATATTCCATTAACGTTAAGTTCGCCTTAACAGTAACAAAATATGTCAAAATTATCCAATGACGTTTATGCTGTTCATTTAATAGTTCATACTAAAGGTACGTATTATGTTGACGAACATCAAGTTTTATTACTATACTAAAACTGCTGAAAGTTCTGCTACCCAAATGCAGTCACAAGACTATTAGCACCTAATAGCGTCCAATATTTTATAATTCAAAAATACATTATCATACTTATTATGCGGCTTTGGCCATGTCGCTGCGTCGTGAGTTTACACAGACTAATATTAGTATTCTGGACACGCACACTCTAATGTCTATTTGTTTTTCTTAAACCCGCAAACGTTATAAATACTGTGAAAAATACTACATGCCCATTTGATAATCTATGTGAATGTTTAAACAATTGTGTATTTTTGTAATTGTTTTGGATGAATAATTTTTTTTTTATTTAAAGTTATATGAAATTTTTAGGAGCCTATAAAGTCTTATAACCCAAAATTATGTCATATGATTTTATACCCAAATCTTAAATTGAAACTTATTCCAGAAGGTTATTTATTATTCGCTAGTGGTCGCCTTGTGGTCGAAATTCGTCCATATAAATTCATACAATTTTAAGTTGGAACTTTATAAGGATTCTTTCACCTTTAAGATACAAAAGAAAATATTATGTCAATGTTGTGACGGATTAACAAACGTCAACGTGTAATAAAATAGTACCTTTTGATAGGTACCGTATAGGCACCGTAGATACACACACTACCGTTAGTTTCAACACAATGTAATGTGTGTGTGTGTGTTAATAATAAACGGTGGAAGTTTGTGCTGTTGTTATTTTATTAATTTTATATATTTCTAGGCTGTATTAAAAAAAATGCTTTCTGCATACAATCCTCCACATAAACTCTATATGATGACTATATTATACCTTAATATAAAACGAGAGATAAGCTATTTATTTACCCATTCTACTAACAATAAAATAAATTAATCTCATATAAGAATTACCTAGGGCTGCAACATGGATTAAAATATTAAACGAACGGAATACTCATTTACATTTCCCAATCTTATTCGCAAAGCGTTTAAACCAGATACGTAGAATACGTAAAAAGTTTTGTAAAAATACTGAAATTCCAATATTCCTAGATCCAGTTATAACCGGTTTAGAACCGGTAATATCTCGCTCGAGCCGGTTTCACTCGAATTAGCCGACGGTTGGAGTGGTAGCGAGCGTTGCGTGCCCCGACCTGTCTGTGTGCATACGTAATTGATGGGCCCTTCCCTTCAATTTAACGTAGCATATTATATGGGTTTAAATAAATGTATTTTACCACAGTTTGTACTTGCCACGTTAAATATAACTGACACGAATTAACACAGACTGAATAGATCAAGCGTAACTGCATTGATTAAAAAACTATGAAAATAGGTTTTTACTCTCTCTTTTACATTTTAAATTTTTTTATGAATATGATAAAACTTTTTAAAGTCAATGATGTAAAATAAATAAAGGTATGTACCGTTGAAAATCCGATTTTTTTCAATTTGATTTCTGAAAAAAAAAAATTAAAAAGTACTAGCACATGTTACCATTGATTAATTATATATTAATTGATGGGGATATATAATATAGAGGATGTAATTCAGTTATAACATGTTTAATTTTTTAAGATATACATAATAGGTATTATACCTCCGACACAGGGAATTCTACATGTAATTTTTTTTGTGTCTATAAAACACTGTGCCCCGGTTCTTCTCGCAGGGTTGATTCCCGAACCGGTGGTAGGCATCACGTACAGAACAATTCTGTGAGTGTTATTTATTTACTTTTATTTATTTATTATACTTTATTCACACAACATAGTACAGAGGCGGGCTTAGTAACCTATAAGGCTTTTTTGTTGTGACGTCTAGTCGAGAACATTTTATATGAAAATGTTTAAGTGGTACCTGTATATTGTTTATTATTTACTATCTATACTATAGACTAGTACTAATATTATAAATGTGCAAGTGTATCTGTTTGAATGAAATATTCTTTATTGTGCACACAACATAAAAAATGTATAAAAGAAAAGAGGTAAAAAAAAATTAACAATATACACAGGTAACACAATGGCGGCCTTATTACTAAGTAGCAATCTCTTCCAGGCAACCTTGGGTAGAGGAAATAATTGAAAAGAATTTGGCGTGCATGAGCAGTTAAAAAGAACACAATAAAATACAAAAAAATTAATACTTGCGTTTAAACAATAATAAAAATATACAATAATCAAAACAAAAAAAAAAAACAATTAATAAATTAATAAACAATAATGAAAACAAAAAAAAAGAATTATTGATTAAGCTGACTACAAATAGTCAAATAATGCATCTTAACCATAGTTTTAAAGAGATAATACTGTGTCGTCAAAATAAACACCCAAATTTTTTACAAATTTACTAAAATAAATGTTTACATTATTTAAAAGAACAGGGGGCAAGCTGTTCCAGTCAATCCTCGACACCAGCCCAGGGCTTCCAATAGCAGTCAACTGTGTTTTAGCTGGGTTAATAAAGAGACCGTGACGCTTGCTCCAAGATCTTGCTTACAGATCATTTCCAAGTCTCTGTTAAGAGAGTCAATAGCATTACGTAGATTAATCAAGGAAAATTGAGTATAGACTTGGAAGTCATCAGCATACAGATGAAACAATGAAGTAGTAGATTTAGTAATGGAGTTTATAAAAGTCGCAAAGAGAAGTGGGGACAAGACGCCATCCTGAGGGACGCCGGTAGTGATAGAGGTCCAGCACGAAAAACTATTAGCCACTTTAACTCTTTGACGACGACCCACAAGGTAACTGCGGATTAGGCCAACCAGTGGGGGAGACAGATTGATAGACCTTAGCAAACTCAGTAGTACATCATGATCTGTTAAATGCATTGCTAAAGTCTAACAAGGCTAGAATGGTAATTAGCTTATTGTCTGTCTGTCTTTTACCTCTTCACGCTTTAACCCCTGAACCGATTTTGATGAAATTTGGTATAGACATACTTTGAGTCTTGGGAAAGGACATAGGATACTTTTTATCCCGAAAAAGTACAGTGTTCCTGTAGAATAATGTATTATTGTGTGTATTTTTGACTGTCCTTCACGCCCAAGGAGCTGAACCAATTTGAAAGAAAATAGGTATTGTAGTTATTTAAGCTTTGATCAAATACTTTAGCTTCATTTTATCCCACACATGCAGTGTTCCCGAGGGATAATGTATTAATGTGTGAATATTTAACTGTCTTTCACTGCTAAAGGGTTGAACCGATTTGAATGAAAGTTGGTATGGTTGTGGTTTATGCCTTGGACAAACAAGTAGTCTACTTTATATCCCAAAAAGATGCAGTGTTCCCGAGGGATAAAGTATTATTGTGTGTATTTTTTGTTAATTTATTATTTTTAAGAATAAAATTAAACCGACTTCCAAAGTAAAAATATACAAAAAAATATGAAATAAATCTTATTTTCTAAGTAATCCCCCTTTTAAATTCGGCTAAAATTTTAACTATTTTCTACACAACTTACTTATTTTGAAGTCGGTACCAGCCCAAACAATATCCTGATAAATCATTATCTTATAATGCTCATGTTTAAATTGGCTGTTTTTTTGGAATAAAAAGTCCAAACCATAAACCACTACCATACTAACTATCATTTAAATCGGTTCAATCCTTTAGCCGTGAAAGATAGTCAAAAATACACACTTATACGGAAGTCGGTTTAATTTTTTGTTTAAAAATAATATATTTTCCCTCTTTAGTCACATTTGTTATATTATTATTAACACGTTTTAAGAACTTTTAAAATAAACTATCGAATGTATAATTGAATACGTGCCAAGCGTCCATTAGGTATTGTATTTATATAGTATGATGATGATGATTACTGTTAGTTACATAATGTCATAGGCTTACAGTTTTCTAAACAATGTCGAAACTTCCAAACGAGTATCTTTAAAGACTGAGGACTTCTGTTCAGTGCTTTTGGATCCTGGCTATACCTTGGTGCAATATCTTACTTTTTGGTAGCATATGCTTGGTTTATTTCAGAAAAAGTCAAAATCACTATAATATGTTTCCATATAAATTTCGAGGAGTTCCCCAGATTCCTCATAGATCCCATAATCAGGTCACCACTTTGATGTCAAAAAGACCAATTTGGGATTATACATCAAAAAAATAATTTTGATATAATTAGTCCGCAGACGGCGGAGTAATCGTTAAACATATTATATATATATACAGCCGAACGTATAACCTCCTATTTTTG
This sequence comes from Phengaris alcon alcon, assembly GCA_037179445.1. Classification (NCBI taxonomy): domain Eukaryota; kingdom Metazoa; phylum Arthropoda; class Insecta; order Lepidoptera; family Lycaenidae; genus Phengaris; species Phengaris alcon. The sequence continues at coordinate 182,987 of JAYRCH010000672.1, forward strand.
GAAGTCGGTTAAAAAGATAAAGTGTTACCGAGGGATAAAAAATATGAGGGATTGTCTGTATTTTTGATTGTCTTGAACGGCTAAAGGGTTAAGCTGATTTGAATAAAAGTTGGTATGGTTGTGGTTTATGCTTTAACACATAGTCTACTTTTTATCTCAAAACGATACAGTATTCCCGTGGGATAATGTATTATTGTTTAAAAAAAAAAAATGGTATGGTAATGGTTTATGCTCTGGATTGACACATGGGCTATTTTTTATCACAAAAACTTACAGTGTTCCCGTGGGATAATGTACAACTGTGCATTTTTGACTATCCTTTTCGCCCAAAGAGCTAAACCGATTTAAATGAAACACAAAAGGCTTTTTGTACTGAAAAATTGAAAGAGAGAAAGTAAGTTAGGGAAGAAATAGTTTTAACATAGAGTCACAGTTGGGAGGAGCCAAAGAAACCTTATTTCACACGGGCGGAGCCGCGGGGAAAATCTAGTACTATATAAAAATAATCGTAAAAACATTTTCGTACGCCTCTAAGGTTTTAATGATAAATTAAACACTGCATTGAGATTTTCTATTAAGCTTTAATAATCCAGAAATTTTACACATTTACTAAATGTATACGATATGTCAAGAAGTCTTTAAAATTACTGAACTCATATACTGAATGTACGTCAACTATAATATAATTCTCAGACAGTAATAAAATTTACATAATAAAAATTTACTAGTAAATAAATTTAGAAGATTCACATTGATTGCAATAACCATTTAAAATACATTTTCATATTACATATAGTGTCATATCCGAAAGTGTAATTAATATCTTATGAATAACATTTGTTAAATTTATATACAAGTGTAAATAATATTTTAAACGTTACATATAATGATAGAGCATCACAGTGAATTCATTAACAATCATATTAATTACATTTTATAATATATTTACATTTAAAAATTAAAATCTTCCTCACCTTGCACATCCACCTGTAATGTAATGTTTCAAATTCAATTCTATTGTAATGTAACATCTTAAATTATTATTACAACACTATGACTTGACAAGTAATAGTGTGCAATGTATTGAAATGTTGTACATCGCATCATATATTATAAGTTACAACAAGTATAAGTGATTAAATGCCATTGATGATTGCTCAGTTTACTTCGCATGTAAATAAACTATGTGAATCTGTAAATTTATTTAAAATAAAATAGACCAGATAACGAGCGGACGGATCGCCTGATGGTAGGCGATTAACGAAACACTTACATTCGCAACCCCAGATAGGAGTTACACTTGTAACTCACTTGTAACTCCTCCGGTGTTACGCACTTGCGTTCCTGGTCCTTATGATCCCCATCCGCCCTCGGGTCTCAGGTAATCGCACTGACCCCAGCGAAACACAACGCAAGCATTATTTCACACCGGTTTTCTATGAGGCCGTGGTATTTATCCGGTCGAGCCGGCCGAAGCATGGCTTTCTCATGTTTACATTATAGGATTCACAACACTACAATATTCGATGAATGTGACTCTGTAACTTGAGGAGATTCACAGACGATACTAAAATATTTTATGTTAACATAAAATTTCGCTTGCTAAATAGTTTGTATGAACTATCACAGACGGCTAAGATACTATATATTTACATTATGTACTGGCATCTTAAGATAAAATGTTATACATAGTATCTTCACCGTTTGTGACGCCCTTTACAGGTGAATGCTTTTGGTAAGAAAGAACTTTAAGAATACAAATGAAATGTAGGTCGAGTTCTCTAAAGGATTACTTCTACTTTACTCTTTGTACATAATATTGAATAATAGATCAAAGTCCCAATGTTCTAAAAAGTATAGTTAACGTATATTATATACAATGATTATTGTCTTTCTTTCGAACATGTAAATTAAATAATGAGGCAGACAAAGCAGTACATGATCATTATAATTCAGATTGCTAAGTGTGAGTTGTGTGAGTAAGTGTTTTTCTTTTCGCATTCGATCGTGAGCGCGTTTGGCGTTTACTAGGAATTCGTATGTGATTTGACCTAGTTGTCGCGTTTACAACTAGGTGGCGCTATACAAATCACATACAAATTCCTAGTAAACAACAAACGCGCTCACGATCGAATGCGAAAAGAAAAACACTTAGCACACTCAGCACTGGAATATTCGTTAAAAACACCTAGTTTGGGTGAGACAAGAATGGAAGAAATAATGTACAATATTATAATTCTTACATAATTTATAACATAACGCATGTAGTAGGAATCAATAGAAAATAACATTGACTTATAGGTACAATAATTAAACTAGAGCTGCAATTTTTCATACAGTAGATACATGATTCACGAAGCAGTATTTTAGCATTTGCATATTTACAAATTGAATTGAATAATTGAATAATTTGAATTATATTTAACAAATAGGTACATAAATGTGTATTTCTACTATAGATTTCATGCAATCTGTCCTTGCAATCAAAAAAAAAGTCCAAGACAGTGGTCCAGAATGGCTCGTGTTTGCACATTTCGCTGTTGAGTTGCTAGTTTATTTATGACATAATTGGCTGTTTCCCTAGCACTATTCAAAGCTATATCGCACTATGTCTATGCACAATGGAGAATGTTTGTTAAGGACAGCGGCCTCGTAACGAAAAACATGAGTGAATTTTAATGTGAACAATAAACGTGTAATTAAAACGGTACGTAAAACTAGAATAGTGGACACTCAGTGACTATATGTATAGATTTATATGGCATCAGTGTGGAAAAATAGTGTTAAAATGGTGTTTTATCAAGTGCGGGTTATTTTGATTATATATTTTTAACTAAAGCTAATTTTAACGTAGCTTCTTTTGATTTATATAAATAAACGTAGTACATAACGTGTAGTATAGCGCTTAAGGTTATATAATAAATGGTTAAGAAATTATTACGAAAACAGTGGTAAAAATGTACAACATTTCATATAAGTTGAACCTTAAAATGTAAATAACTTTTCTATAGAATAAGATGTTTAGTATATAAGGGTTTATATGTCTGGTTATGATAATAAAGTATTTCACACAACGCGTTTTGCTTCACCTGGCTCATTGAAAATGGGGAAAATTATGGAAAATAGCCGTATAGAGAGGTAAAAATGAAATGGAAGATCGGCCCGAAAGAGGCGTACGGGCGGGGCTCTCTATACGGCATTGCCATGAGCCAGGTAAGCGAATCGAAAAAGTGAAAAAACGTTCTCCTCAAATAAGTGTTTTATTATCGCCCCGGCTCTGCCCAAATCGGTGTAACCTTGCTATCTTCGAGTCTAATCTGAGCCGGCGGTTGAACCCCTGTGAATTTATACAGTCCTGTACAGTAGTGCGTGGTCCTTTGGCGAGCCGAATTTCAAGATCGAAGAAAAATTCGAAGTCCATATCAAGTTGAAAATAACGAAGACGGCACTTAGAAAAATTTGAACAGCTGTTGTGGACATAGAAAAATTTCCGAAGAATCAAGATAGAAATTTTTACTGAAGACTGGACTTAGAAAATTTTCGTCAGCTGTTCTGAACATAGAAAAATTTCCGAAGAATCAAGATAGAAATTTTTACTGAAGACTGGACTTGAAAATTTTCGTCAGCTGTTCTGAACGTAGAAAATTTTTTGAACATTCAAGATAGAAGAATTCTAGCAAGTCAGAACATTGGAAACTTTATCAAGATTTATCAACGGGAATCAACGCCAGGGATTAGATTGGACTCAGAAGATCGGACTCGAGGATACAAGGATACACCGCTGCGAACGGAAGCAAGGATTCGCAGATTTTTCATCGGAAAAACCTCCCGAAGATTCTTGAAAAGGAAGATTAATATGGAAGATTAACATTGAAGATTAACATTGAAGATTAACATTTGAAGATTAACACTGAAGATTAACATTTGAGATTAACATTTGAAGATTAACATTTGAAGATGGTTATAACAAGAAGTCAGAGTGGGGCCGAGGAGAACCAGCAGCAACCACATCGATTTCCGGATCCGCCACGATCGCCGTCCGCTGCCGCTACAAGCCAGCCGCCGCCGACCGAGGGAAGAGCGGATCTGCTTCAAACTATTTTGAAACCGAGACCAGGTACCAGCAAGGCGCCTGCATCCTCGGAAGTACGAACCCTAGCCAGAAAGAAGGCTATTTCAATTAGATCGCGTCGATCGACAGCAAGTGTCGTCGCGCGTATGCATTACGAGGCGGAGGAGAAACTCGCCGCTCTTCGTAAGAAGGAACTGCAGATCGAAGCAGAACTTATAAAGAAGAAGCTCGCCGCTGACGTCGCCGCTGCAGAAGATGGTAGCAGCCCCGACGACGACGAGCCATCAGAACAGGTGGAGCAACGTGTCCGAGCCTGGCTAAGCGAACAGGGTCCCGAACCCGAAGAGGCTAGACAAGAGCCGACATCAATGGAAGAAAGAGAGACGCCGAAGCCAGAAGACATGCCACCGAAGGGAGCCCAGAAGACGAGGTTCGAGTGGCCGCAGCAACGCCGCCCACGCTCACCCACACCGCCCACGTCTAGGGCTAATGGAGTGGAACAACTTGCCGAAACATTGGATAAACTGCTAAACCAACGCCAGTCGCGCCACACTACGGAGTTGCCCATATTCTCGGGCGCTCCCACTGAATGGTTGCCATTCAAAGCAGCCATGGAAGACACCACTGCGTTCTACAAGCTCAAGCCGATCGAGAACTTAGCTCGTCTGAGAAGCTGCCTACGGGGAGAAGCAAGAGAAGCCGTGGCACCACTGCTGAGCGTCGCGACGCCGCCTGAACAAATTATGAAGACCTTGGAACAATGCTTCGGTCGACCCGAGGTTATGGTCGATCGCATGATGGAAGATCTGAAGAAGATACCGAGGCTCGGAGGTTCGGCGGCAGAACTCAACCAATTTGCAGTGAAGATTCAGAACATGGTAGCCATCCTGAGGAAGCTGAGGCACGGGTATCTCTTTAACCCGTTGCTCACGAGAGACATCCTCGAGAAGCTCAGCCCATACGAGAAGAGCAAGTGGTACGACTACGCAGAAGAGACGTCGCGCTTCAGGAACGAGCCCGATGTCGTCCTTCTCTCTGAATTCTTAATGAGAGAAGCGGACAGGGCGCTGCGCTACGGGTTCAGCACGGCACTGAAGAAGGAAACACCGCGTCCACCTCCTAACAAGAACGAAGCCCGAACGAGGAAGCCAGTCTTCGCGATAGCAGACGAGGGCAGGGATTCGCCGAGTCGCAGCCAGCCAAAGAGAATACGCGAGGAGTCAACGAAGTGCCCGATATGTGCCGAAGATCACGCTCTATTTCGCTGCGCTGCTTTCAAGAAACTGAGCATGCAAAAGAGATGGGACACGGTCAAAAAGGAAGGGCTGTGTTTCCGGTGCATACGAAGCAGGCACAGAAGATACAACTGCAGGGCGAAGCCGTGCGGCGTGAAGGGCTGCAACTTGCCTCATCATGCGCTGCTGCACGAAGACAGGTCCGGCGGCGCCCCACAGACAGAGGATGCCGTGATTACCGCATCGGTCACCTCCGACCGTGCGGTGAAACTTAAGATGAGAAGAATTCAAGTTGTCGGTCCACGGGGCGAAGCGGATATCTTCGCGCTGTTCGACGAGGGCTCGACAGTGACACTACTGGATGAAGACGTCGCGAAGGCTATCGGCGCAGACGGCCCACCGAAGGTGCTGAGAATGCATGGGATCAATGCCGAGAGAAGGGAAGAAAAAAGCCGACTCGTACAACTTGGCGTACGGGGTCACGACGGTACCAGATATGACGTCACTGCGAGAACCGTGGCCGGATTGAACCTACTTACTCAGTCCGTCCCGGAATCACTGTTTCGACTTGCTCACCTGCATGATCTCAAGAACGAAGAGATATGCTATGAAGACAAGAAACCCCAACTTCTCATCGGCACGGACAACTGGCAGCTCATTGTATCCAGGGAGCTGAGGATCGGCAAGAGAAACCAGCCTGCAGCCTCGAAGACGAAGCTTGGCTGGGTAATCCATGGAAGCATCCCCAGACGCCTCATAAAGCAGGAAGAACACGAGAACATCCTGCACGTGTCTACGATCGAGACCCGAGGCGAACGACTGGAGGAAATGGTGAAGAAACACTTCGAAATAGACGCACTGGGAATAGCGTCCAAGGCTAAGCTGAGCGACGAGGAGCAGCGAGCCATCGACCTCTTTGGCAGAACGGCCAAACGAACGGAAGACGGTCGATTCGAAGTGGGACTTCTGTGGCGCACGAACGGCGTCAAGCTACCTCTTAGCTACAATACTGCGCTAAAGAGGCTCAAGAACTTGGAACACAAGCTCAAGAAGAACCCCATGGACGAGGCGCAGTATCATGGACAGATGAAGAATCTCATAAGCAAGGGATATGCGGAAAAATGCGACGGGACAGAGGCCGGAAGTGACATCACATGGTACCTGCCGCACTTCCCGGTTAAAAACCCAAACAAGCCGGGCAAGTTGCGACTGGTTTTCGACGCAGCAGCGAGAACAAACGGCGTGAGCCTCAACGATCACTTGTTAGAGGGGCCTGACCTTCTGACCTCACTGCCGAAGATATTGTTCCGGTTCAGAGAGGAAGCCGTCGCTGTGAAGGCCGATATAGAGGAGATGTTTCTTCGTGTCAAGGTCAGGAAAGAAGACCAACCGGCCCAGCTGTTCCTGTGGAGAGAAGACGAAGGCGAACCGCCGTCCACATACAAGATGGTGGTAATGATCTTCGGAGCATCGTGTTCACCGTTCCTGGCACACTCAGCCCGGAATCGGAACGCGGAAGAGTTTGCCGAATCGCATCCCGAAGCTCATCGCGCTATCACCGAAGCCCACTACATGGATGACTACGTAGACAGCTATCCAGACCACCAGAAGGCCATGCAGACCGTGGAACAAGTGGACCAAATACATAGGAAAGGTGGCTTCCACTTACGAGGCTGGACGAGCAACGACCGGAGGGTGCTAGAGGGACTGCCTGAAGACCGCCTGGCCGAGGACACTACACAGCGTGTCACCAAAGACGAGCAGAAGACCTTGGGCATGCTATGGGACTCCCGAGGCGACAAACTAAGATTCAACACGTCGCTCTCCAGAGTCCATAAGGAGGTTCGCGAGCTACAGCGCGCACCGACAAAGAGAGAGGCCCTCAGCACGGTGATGAGCATCTACGACCCGCTGGGACTGCTGAGCTGCTACACGATCACCGCCAAAGTCATCCTACAAGGCTTGTGGCGTCAGAAGCTGGATTGGGACGAGTCGCTACCCGCTGAGTCAGCCCAAGATTTCGCCCGTTGGCTGACCGACATGGAGTACATCAGTCAGCTCGAGCTACCCCGGAGTTACAACGGGGGGAGTCCGACGAGAGGCCGACAGCTGCACGTGTTCTGCGACGCGAGTAAGGACGCATACGCCGCAGCCGTCTATTGGAGATTGGAACAAGAAAATGGGGAAGTACGAGTCGTGTTGGCCGCCGCCAAGGCCAAGGTGGCGCCGCTGAAGGCACAGACAATACCAAGGATGGAGCTACAGGCTGCCCTGGTCGGAGCGAGGCTGGGAAACGCAGTCGCAGCAGAACACAGGTGGAAAACGGACACGGTTTTCTACTGGATCGACGCACAAGTGGTTCTGTGTTGGATACAGAACGGCAGCCGCAAATACACACCGTACGTCGCGCATCGGCTAGGGGAGATTGCCGAGCTGACGTCCGTTCACCAGTGGAGATGGCTGAGCACGAAGAGCAACGTCGCCGACTTAGCCACCAGAACGGGCTACGTTCCGAAGAGCGACGAGGACCCTTGGTTCCGGGGGCCGGACTTCCTGCGCAGGCCGATGAACGAGTGGCCCGCGGAGAGTCCCGCTAGAATCGAAAATCAAGAAGAATACGTCGCCTTCCACACCACGGAGGCGAGCGAGCTGAGCTGTCTACCAGATGTGACGCGCTTTTCAAACTACGAGCGCCTCGTAAGATGCACGGCGATGGTCTTGCTGTTCGTCGAGAAGTGCCGAGATCGTCGGGCCCACCTCGACGTACGACACCTGGAGAGGGCCGAGAGGTTGTGGTATCAAAAATCACAACGAGACAGCTTCGCACAAGAAATCGAGAAGATGGCAAGTGGCAAGACGGTGCCTAGATGGAGCTCCTTGTACCGGCTCAACCCGGTGTACAAGGACGGGCTGCTCGTACTAGACGGAAGGATCAAAGCGGCGCAGGTGCCGGCCGAAATGAAAAACCCTATCATCCTGGATGGAAGACATCGCTTCACAAGGTTACTGGTGGCAAGGGAGCACGCCAGAGCGGGACACGGGAGCCGCGAGAGAGTCGTGAACGACCTCAGGCAGAAATTCTGGATATTGAAGGTGCGGCCGACGGTGCGTACTATCATGAGCCGATGTGCGTTCTGTCGGCTACGACGGGCACACCCGAGGACCCCGCCAACTGGAGACCTGCCAGCCGAGCGCCTGGGGGCGTTCCAGAGACCATTTTCGTACTGTGGTCTCGACTGTTTCGGCCCGATGACGGTCACCATCGGCCGACGTCACGAGAAGAGGTGGGGAGCTCTCTTCACATGTCTGACGACGCGGGCAGTCCACCTGGAGCTGGTGGCTTCGCTGTCGACGGACTCTGCACTGATGGCAATGAGAAGAATGGCTGCGCGGCGAGGATGGCCGGCAGTCATGTACAGCGACAATGGGACAAATTTTAGAGGCGCGGACGTCGAGCTGCGGCAGGCGTACGCCGAGTGGGCGCCGGCTATGGCTCAGCTGGGCCTCACTCATCGGATGCAGTGGAAGTTTACACCGCCCGGGGCGCCGAGTCAAGGAGGTGCCTGGGAAAGACTGGTGAGGTCGGTGAAAACCGCCCTGCTAGCCACGCTGAACGAGAAGTCGCCCAGGGAAGAGGTACTCCAGACACTGATGGCCGAGGCGGAGTACTCAGTGAACGCTCGACCGCTTGTGCACGTATCGGTGGACCCCAACGACCCGGAGGCGATTACACCGAATCATTTCCTCCTCGGGTCGTCCACCGGACTGCCGTACGTCGGACCGTGTGTGCCGGCGGACAAAAAAACATGGAGGGTCGCGCAAGCCCTTGCCGACGAGTTCTGGAGGCGCTGGGTGAAGGAATACCTTCCCACGCTCACACCACGCTACGGGGCCCCGCTGAGCAACCGAGTCCTTGTACCAGGGGACCTGGTTGTCGTGGTCGACCCGACGCTGCCGCGTAATACGTGGCCGCGGGGGGTCGTGCACCGAGTCTACCCCGGCCAGGACGGACAAGTGCGCTGTGCGGACGTTCGCACGCGCAGTGGCGTGTTCCGGAGGCCGACGTCGAAGCTGGCGGTGCTGGAGGAGGCGCCACAGTCGCAGTTGCGACCGCTGGCGGAGCAGACGGAGCCGGGAGCGGAGCGGACGACGCCGGGAACGGCGCCGGGCGCGGAACGAGCGTCGGAGCAGCCTACAGCGAGCACGGACAGCTCGCAGTCGCCGGAGCGGCCCGCAGCGAGTTCACACAGCTCGCATTCGCCGGAGCAGTCTGCGGCGGGCGCGGACGGCCCGCAGTCGCCGCCGGAGCAGCCTACAGCGAGCACGAGCAGCTCGCAGTCACCGGAGCAGTCCACGGCGGGATCGGCGAGCCCGCAGTCACCTGAGGAGGCTGCGTAGACCCTGGCTACTGCGCCGGGGGGAGGATGTTAAGGACAGCGGCCTCGTAACGAAAAACATGAGTGAATTTTAATGTGAACAATAAACGTGTAATTAAAACGGTACGTAAAACTAGAATAGTGGACACTCAGTGACTATATGTATAGATTTATATGGCATCAGTGTGGAAAAATAGTGTTAAAATGGTGTTTTATCAAGTGCGGGTTATTTTGATTATATATTTTTAACTAAAGCTAATTTTAACGTAGCTTCTTTTGATTTATATAAATAAACGTAGTACATAACGTGTAGTATAGCGCTTAAGGTTATATAATAAATGGTTAAGAAATTATTACGAAAACAGTGGTAAAAATGTACAACATTTCATATAAGTTGAACCTTAAAATGTAAATAACTTTTCTATAGAATAAGATGTTTAGTATATAAGGGTTTATATGTCTGGTTATGATAATAAAGTATTTCACACAACGCGTTTTGCTTCACCTGGCTCATGGAAAATGGGGAAAATTATGGAAAATAGCCGTATAGAGAGGTAAAAATGAAATGGAAGATCGGCCCGAAAGAGGCGTACGGGCGGGGCTCTCTATACGGCATTGCCATGAGCCAGGTAAGCGAATCGAAAAAGTGAAAAAACGTTCTCCTCAAATAAGTGTTTTATTATCGCCCCGGCTCTGCCCAAATCGGTGTAACCTTGCTATCTTCGAGTCTAATCTGAGCCGGCGGTTGAACCCCTGTGAATTTATACAGTCCTGTACAAGGTTGTTAATCGTTTGTTTAATATCACGCCTTCTCTTGTATTAATACGAAGAACGAGAGAGACAACATGATATTGGGCACTAACAGTCCTAACTTGAGGGCCCCGTTAGATGAGGCGAGCGGCCGCAGCGCGGCGGCCGCGTTGTTATTCTTGTTGTGATACAAACGCGCCCTTACGCTAACCTAACCTTAATAATTATTGGGATAGGTATGTAATATGAATGGATGTGTAGTCCAAGCAGGAACAATTGACAACTCCATGTTCGTAACGTCAATTGTATGGCGGTGTCATAATTTTCATACAATTCTCTTTCGATAAAGTTACGAATACGTAGTTGTCAATTGTGTCTGCTAACCCCGCTGATTTTTACTCTGATACACGATAAATCGTACAGAATTTTAGTATTTTGCCAAGTTTACCTGGGAATTTACAAGGCAACTCGCCTCATCTAATGGGGCCCTCAGGTTAGGACTGTTAGTGCCCAATATCATGTTGTCTCTCTCGTTCTTCGTATTAATACAAGAGAAGGCGTGATATTAAACAAACGATTAACAACCTATTACATCTGCGGATTGCCATCAAATAGTTGTAGTTCTAAAATTACTTTTCTTTAAGTAATTATTTTTTTATCGCGTACCTATTGCCTATTACCTATTGCTTAGGTACTGAGACCACCTACTAGGTAGGTAAGAGGCAAAAAATATTGTAGGTATTAGGTAGGTTTTCTTGGACCTTCGCTTTTTCTGGTACAATTTCATTAGTATTAATTACATTGAAAAAGAGCTCCGTGGCCTAGTGGGTAGACCGTTTGATTCGCACTCGAGAGAGTGCAGGTTCGATTCCCAGGTTGTGGCGTGTACCAATGAGACTTTTTCAGATCTCAAGTACATTATACGGACGCTCTAACTGTGTAGGAAAACATCGTGAGGAAACCCGCCCATGGTTGGCCCCAGACGTATCGACCAGTCATTCCTCTGGACTAGGCTGACTATATTGTGAGAATGCCGTATGTGCTTGGGCAACCATACGACATTTAAAAACTAACTGTCCCAGCCACTACAGTATCAAGAGTGGTTACTTCGCTCGGAGAATACTGTATGAATCATCCAATAACGGATGAAAAGGCTTAAGTTTTTTTACAATTACATTGATGCCATTGTCTTATCCTTTCAATAAATGTACTTATATTAGTGAATATACCCGACAGCTAGCTACTTAAAAGTCTTATCATATTTACATAATATTGTTGTAAGTAAATATGCATTAGGTATATTGTGGCTATTTTTAAACACACTACTTTTTTCAATTAACAATTACAACTGATAGAGTATCGCTGAGTGTTTTACTTAATTGCCAATTGCGAATAATATATTGAATAATATGATATTAGACATAATTGTGCGCGTCCTTCCTCTAGTACCTACCAAATGACTAATTTGCTAAGTACAATATCGACAAAGTTCCTGATCGACCAGTTTCTCAACATTTCCTTTACACTAGGACGCCTCAACATATTTAAACACAAATGAAGGGACCGTAACGACTGCAGACGTGGTTGAACTACGTATTTACATGCGAGTATGTGTGCGTGCGCACGATTAAACGCCGCTTTGAAGCGATTTTCATGTTATGCCTGGTCGAGCGGCAACTTGTTCGATAGTACCTACATATTTATGAACAGAAAACCTCACAATTTAATAATGAACTGGAAGACTGTTTGGCGTCTAAAATGTGAGCTAACAGAAACAGCTCCGCTGTCAGATTATTATGTTATACTCGTAGATGGATAAAGCTTTCCCTTAGCCGGGTTCGCGATTAACTTGCTTGTAATCTTATTAAAGGAATCCCTATGGTACTTGCAATCGTTTTTATTAATTCCGTTATTACTACGCCTATATAGAAACCGTGGCTTCCTCTATATTAAAAAATGTAAGCTCTACCCGGAGCGATGTTCAGCGCAATTTCATTCTGCACGAAAAAGTTAATAAATCGCAATAGATATACTTTTTCGTAGAATTTTTCATTTCCACGGGTTTTGCACAAAATTGTAGAGTCGTATTTGATAAATGGGTTATGTACTGAAAAACATTATACAATAGTGAATGTTAATCTAACTCCGAACTTTGAGTTTAATATTTTGCGTAAAATATTAAAAGCAGATTTTAAATATTTTAGTAACATGCAAGAATAACTTTTCTCAGAATATCGAAAGTAAAAATATTATTGACATAAAATACCGTCTTAGGTAATCACGGACGAAGATAATATAATATTTTATGTTAAGATAAAATATTGCTATACAGTTTGTATGAATTATCACATACGGCTAAGATATACTTTCATATTCGACTATATATTTTTATATTGCGTACTGTAATATGAAATTTTATATACAGGCATCTAAAGATAAAATTCTTCACCGTATATGACTTTATTCTTAGGTATTGTAAATTGTGGTCATATAAAAAATACTAATAATAAAACAATCGACTGGATAACTCTCGCTATATAAAGTGAATAACGTTTGGCGCCGTCATAAATAAATATGTTTTTATTGATTGAGCCCTGCTCGGTCACTTAGATGAACATACGAAAAATGTTATTTTGTCGCGCATAAATAATCTTTTTATGACGGGAAGCGTAGGTAAAGGCTCAAGGATTTATAAGCAATAAATGTTTTACGACACGTATTAATATTCGGATCGTTTTTCGTGACGTTGTTTTTATGAGTTATCATCTCGTCACAAGTCGCGGCGAACTGCGGCGAGCGCAAGTGGAGTGTGGTACCGTGTACCGCAACCATAAGTGAAATATTGCCCGCTCTTATTATAAAACTGGAATCGCTATAAAAATCAAAAAATCCTTTTAGTGGCCTTCGTGTATAAAATATCGTTATAATTAATTCAAGTTACTAATTTATTGTATCGCTTGATTATAAATGTTTGTTTTTCGAAGGAATTGTTATCGCTTTAAGGGCACAGAAATAAATTTTACTCAAGATACAGATATAATCTCGCCCAAAGAGGTGGTGAATTATAAAAAAGCAATGTTCAAATAATTTTACTCAAATATCCACATTAATTAATCATATAATAAAAACGAAATCGGAATATATACTCAGGTACATGGAATACCTACTTCACTTAATATTATAACATTAAAAAATGGCAGTACATTTAAGCTCTTTATACCGTAGGGCTAATAAAAAATAAGAAAAATCTAACAAGTCCAAATGCCATTTAAAGTACAAATAGCTAGTTATTATTGACGAAGCACTAAACAGTATCCTCTTTGATCTAAGGGATGTGTAACGTTATTGTTATAATATTTTAAGTAATCGCGGAAGGATATATCCGCTTTAAATGTTAATATTCATCCGTTAATCATTATTGGAAGTAGCAATTATTTTATTAGCATTTAATATTTCTATATTTCGTGTGACAGTTTTTGACTCTTAGTGTGTCACTTAGGGTACAAATATACTTGTAGCTTAGAAAACTACAACATTTTCTATACATCATTTCGCGGGTAATTTATAATAAAGTAGGTAAAGAGAAAATTGAGGAGTAATAAAAGTAAATGGGTATGTATGACGATCAGACAGTAACTGGAGATAAAATTGGACGCATTTGCGATAAAATGTGGCCGATATTACGGACAAGAGTTAAATGAACGAAAAACGTGAAAAAAATTCACGCTGAATCACTAGAAGCCTACACGTTGTGCAAAGTTGTCAATTACTTTACAAGTCGGGACCAACTCCAGCGAGGACGACATCGACTAAACTAATGCTAAGTAGAGGCGCCGGCTAGAGACTTGTAATTACTGTCTGCAAAATTAATGCACTGAAACTTGGGTGAAATGAAACCAGAGCATAAAGTTCCTGGCGGAGTGTTAGCAACTTGCATTTAGATGTCCAATAAATACTCGTTAAAATTTAAACAGAATTTGTCCGTATCGATTCTGTTATTCTGTAATTCTGTAATCTGCAGACACTGCAGGATTGTATTTGAATTATAAAGTAAAACTTACAAGGGTAAGCGAGACGCGTTTATGCATTGCTATTTGTGTAACAGTAAAGAAAAACTGGCCGGTCGCCAAATATATTTTAACGATGATATTTAAATGATATGTGGAATTTTAGTTGATTGTCATTTTGCTTTTTTACACCGTTTACTTGCTCAAGGCATTGCTTACTTATAATTATAATAAGATCAAACTTTGACCAGAAATAAAAAAGTAGCGAGGAAAGCCAAAATTGTATTAGTACCTAATGGTCTAAGATCCGGTATAAAAAGTGTATGCCCTCATCTGTTATTTATCAGTGATAAGAAATAAATGATAGAGAATATTCACATTGACACATTGCAAATAGGTTGCCTAGTTAAACTGCGTCCTAAGGGCCGATTCACACGGCCGCCGATGGCCGCTAGCGGCCGTGAGCGGTGTTAGCGGCGGCGGTTGTCTCAAGACAAACTGTGTTTTATAGCAATGAAGATAAAGTTTAAAATTATGTATATGACAGTTATGCTGCTCGCCGCTCCGCTGACATTTCGGTGTGGACGGCCCTTAGGGCGCAATTTAACTAGACAATCTAATTGCAATGTGTCAAGGTAAATATTATCTATCATTCATTTCCTATCACTAATAAATAACAGTAGAGGGTATATATTTCTTATACCGGATTTGGCACTATAAATCTGTCGCGAGGAAAAATATGATCTTCAAGATTTTTATTTGTTTGGTCTTTAAATTAATGTTTAATACATAATGCAAGCAAGACTTACCTTTGTGGAAAAGCCACGGTCGCAGACGGTGCACTTGAACGGACGCTCCTTGGTGTGACTGCGGTAGTGGATCTCGAGGGCGGAGTTGCAGGCGAATGTTTTGTAGCAGATGGAACATGTCGTGTTGCCGCGCACTGTACACAAATAAATCCGATGTTCATTCACACTGTTATGCCCCAACACTAGTTACTTTTCCAATCTTTAGGTACTTCTTATTTATTTCAATATGTCATCAATAGCCAGGTACAGGTATTGTTAGATAAGAGCATTAGGATAAAACGAGGGAGCGGATGAGCGGACCAGGGCGGACGAATAAAATAAAATCCCGCTAGCGCATACCTGCGGGAGGGAACGCGAGTCCTAGTGGGCTGAATGGCGATCCACCGAGAGCACCGAGCGCGGCGAGTGGCGTAGGAGGCGAAGGCAGCGGCGAGTGCTGGGGCAGCCTCGGTGGCGTCGACAGCGACGAGGGAGACGGCGACGGCGGCGAAGCCCGCGCGCTGCGTCCGCTCTCCGAACCTGTCGCCGATGGGAGGGAAGCCGTTGTGGTGATGGTTTTTATTTCGCATTCGGACGCCGAGGCGCTGACGGAGAGCGGCGAAGTTCGACGATCCTTCATATTTGAGTCGTCGTCGAACTCCCGAGTGGCGAGCTCGCGATCGTCCCAGCCGCTCTCATCGTCGGTTCCGCGGGAGTCCGCCCTTCGGTCGCCGGGAGTAGACGGGGTGGGAAATATGGGAGGTAGGATCGGACCAAAAGGTTGGAAATTGCCTACTTCGGACCCGACGTTAAGTGATGGGCTTTTTTTATCGTCGTTGAGACGAATTTGGTCGAAAGGCGTACTGTAACGGTCGCTTGTATGTAATCGTATGTGTTGATGTAATAGAGACGGATCAGTAAATTTTTTATGGCAAACGGGACACTGATGTAGCAATTGTGAGGGTGGTTTTATACGATGTACACCCATGTGTGTTTTTAAATTACCTTTTGTGGTAAAGGCGCGACCACAGAGTTTACATCTGAATGGCCGCTCCCCGGTATGTGTACGATAGTGCATTTGTAAAGCACTTTTACAGGATAAAACCCTGTGACATACGATGCATTCGTTTGGATCGGACACTTTGTTGTCTATATTATCGACCAATTGTTGTAACTTGGAGGTTTCAGCTGTTTTTGTAATTTCGATTAAGCTCTCCCATGAATTGTCGTTACTGCCGGGACGTGGTAAAAGAGAATTATAAAATAAAGGGTCCCGGGTCAAGTCTGAATCAGTGGCAGAAACACTGTAAGGATTACTGTAAAACGGTGTGAAACAACCCGAGGAAATACTACTTGGCGGAGAATTTGGGAACAACGGATAGGAAGGAAGTGTGCGTAGTCCAGTAGCTACTGAAACTGGTCCAGATATCGATGAATTCTTACTTGAAAGATTTTCCGGCTGATCTGGATCGGGCTTGACTTGAGGACTTTCTCTTCCAATTTGATCTTCGTTGCTGTATTTTGAGTCCATACTGCAATCGTCATAGGGCGATGTCGAAGGGTACCGATCGTGCTCGCCGTCTTGTGCACCTTCAATCTCTTCTACTTCTCGCTTTGGTGAAATACGTTCAGACTCTTCAAAACTAGATTCTCGCTGGCTCTCCTCGTCATGCGGCTCAGACTTAAACATATCAGTCTGTGGCCGTAAGGGGCTCGATGCAGAAGGTTTACTTAAGTCTGCTGGCACATCTTGTTCATCGCGCATCCCGAAGAGTGGATGATGTGAAAGGGGTTTATCGCCGAGCGGTCGCGGAGGCAACAAATCATGATGTGGTGGTCTATATAATGGTAAGCTTGGCGGGAACGGCGCCGGAGCACCTGGAGGAAACTGAAGTGGATGAGGTGGCATTCCAGGGATCGGCCCCGGCGACAGTTGTGCTAGAAGCGGAGGGTGATATTTGTCCAAATGCTCTGGTACTGGATTGGGGTTCATTTTTACGTGAGGGAATTTGGCAGTGTGTCTTTGAAAATGAACTTTAAGATTCCCCTTGGTTGTGAAACGAGATCCACAAACATTGCACTTAAAAGGTCGTTCACCTGTGTGGGAGCGAATGTGGATTTGTAGTGCAGAATCACTTCCAAAAACTTTTCCACAATATCTGCATCGGTGTTTAAAGAATGGCTCATTACGCCCACCAGATTTCCCATCATACGGGGACATTTTTCCAGACTTTCGGAAAGCCAATTCATCGGCGAGGTTGTTTGCTAGTAACCCCTGTGATGCGTTATCTAGTACTTCTTGTGCTCGTTTTTGTAACATTTCAAGTGTATTTGGTTCATTCAAGGAAGGAGGTGGATCATTGTTTGTGATGATCGAGGAAGCTAATGAGGATGATATGGAGCTGTACGGAGGATGTGACATCATGGGTGGCGATGATGTTGGGAGCTTAGGAATGGAAATTGGTTCTGATTTCGGAGTGAGATGTGAATGAGTTGACGGCAAGCTTTGGCTAGTAGGAGGAATAGGCTCAGCAGGAGATGGCTCCCGTGGCGGACGAGGCGGAGACGGCGATCGAGCCGGCGTCGTCGGGATATTCGGTTCTGGTTCATTCGGTGGTGGGCTCGCAGGCTCATCTTCTTTTCTTCTTGTTAGTGATAACTGATTTTGAAGCTGGCGTATTAATTGCAATTGAAATACTTGTTGATGTTGCAACGTAAACAACGTACTCTGTAATACAGCCAGTTCATGTAAGGCAGCTTCATTATTAGCATTATTGGCCATAGCCGTAGCTGCAAATTGTGCAACCGCTACTTTAGTATTCTGTAGAGCTTCTAATGTGACGTGACCGGCCACGGGAAATTGTAATCCTACTGGCGGCACGTCAGCCTCAGGTACCTCAGCCTCACCATCTTCTAAGCTATTGTTATTTTCCGCATCTTGGCGATGCCTCCTGACTTGTTCCATCCTTTTATTTGGTCCGTCCATTTCTTCGTCACCCGAGACGACCATGTCTTCAGGATCGGAGTGCATCCTCTCCTCACCCATTTGTAGTGCTTTCTCATCGCAAACACGTTTATGATATAGAAAGTCGTGAAGGTTCTCAAACTGTTCGTGACAGCGCGGGCACATGTGAGGCTCTGGTCGAACTCTGCTTTCATCTTGTAACTGGTTTATCTCATCTTCGGAGCAAGACCCCGAACTATCACCTAGAACAAAAATAATTATATTGTAAACATTTGCCTTTCTTTAAAATTGTTTTAGGCGTTTAAAATGTTTTCGTGTTAAAATTTTGTGCAGTTTTCAACCAACTTCCAAAAAGGAGTAGGCTTACAATTCAACTGTAGTATTTTTATTTAACGCGACTATATAGTGTAAAATATTAAGTACCGATTGTTATAGCGATAACTTTGACCTTGTTTCCCGATATGCAAAAACGGCTACTTAATTAATATTTATTTCCTAAGTATTTTATTTAAGTTTATGTATTAACATACATTGTAACATATGTATTAACATAAACTTAAATAAAATACTTAGTAAATAAATATTAATTAAGTAGCCGTTTATAAACATTAATATAAATAATTATATTTATTTATCAGGTAATATGTACTTAGACTGTTACCTATTTATAGTACATCCCACTTTATGTATAAAATAATTAATTAATGAACAATTTAGTACTTTTCTGATCGTAAGATAATGGGTAATTTAATATGTATTTTTTTATGAAATGGACCAGGAAACGAACGGGCGGATCGCCTGATGGTAAGCGATTACAGCCGCCCATGGAAGAGGAGTTGCACTTGTAGGTAACTCTTCTGATGTTGCGCACTTGCGATCGTGGTCCTCAAAATCCCAAACCTCCCTCGAGTCTCCGGTAACCTCACACACGCGGCGAAACACAACGCAAGCGTTTCTTTACGCCGGTCAACCAGGCCATTTGTGCCGAAGCGTGGATCTTCCACGTAAAAACATCATAAGTAAAAATACTACCAGTTCAGGACTACCGTTTAAGTCAAAATAAACTTTAAATATAAACTTTTATATGTTCAAGACAAGACAGGTATGCATAAATACCAAAATAAAAAAATCCATTAGGTATATTAACATTTAATCAATATTTATGAATTTTTAAAACTTTAGATAATATATTTGAATTTATTCTCTACCTACAGCTGAAATGTTGCAAAAAGAACTTAACTCAGTTCCACTACTCATTACTAGGTGGCGCAAGTAAGATGTATTCTTGGGAGTGAACACCTAAAATCAAGCTTTTATAAGTTTAAAATTAAAAGACATGACATAAGTGTCATGTCTTTTAATTATAAGATATATGTATTTCTGTGATCCATATATAATATTATGAATTTTCTATACATAGATACGTTACTATGTAGTTGGCTTATGTAAAATGCTATTCTTACCAACTGGGTATCGACAAATAAAAATGTTAGTAGGTATCAAATATTTATATTAAACGAGTAAATGGAAATTTACAGCCAAAATTTATTTTTGAAATTAAAATACTTATTTATTTCAAACATTTGATAAGTTTTAAATAAAACTTTAAAAACGCTGGGATTATGTAAATTGCACAATAAATTATAAAAATAAATTTCTATTATCAGTATCTAAAGCTCTATATAGGTCTAGAATATATAGAAGATAAGTATATCCTTAGGTGTATTTCAAATATTTAAATATAATTTGAAATATTATATTGATAATATTATTTTTGAAATTACTTTTTAATTATTATAAGTACAGATTTCCAATTAGCAATAATAATTAATAGTTACTTATTTTTGATACTTTACCTACGCCTTTTACGATTTAAATTGCATAATGTGAGTTAACATAGTGTTTTAACGAACAGCATTTATTCTAATAGGTATTAAAATGATGTTATAGCCAGCAGAATTGAGCACAGCGTATGTAAATGTGGTCTTAAATAACATTACTAAATTAGTTATTACCAGCAAGGCATTTATGCAAAAAAGCAGTAAGTAGGTACATACGACTATGTACGTAACCCGCGCCTCTGTTTTATATCACTTCATTTTTTAGCCTTTACGCATAATCTTGTCTGCAAATTAGTCTCTGCCATGTAGGCATTAAGGAGTGGACGTACTTGCTAACACGACCGAAGTTAATATTAAAATTGCGTTAATTTCCTACCGATATAGAAAAGAAAACTTAAAATATCGTAAAAGATTGCTATAATAATTGTTATTTGTTGTATGTAAAAACAAGATCTTTCTGACTCGACTTCGTGCGCGAAAAAATATTTTGCCGCAATAAAAAATAAAATATGTGTTTCCCCATAATCTATATCTGTGCCAAATTTCATCAAAATCGGTCCAGTAGTTTCGGATCCTACTCAAAGCAAACAAACAATTTTTCCTCTTTATAATATTAGTATTATAGATGGATGTACCGATTACCGAATGAATAGCAAGACAAGGCACGATTCGTATACAAAGTCTCATGCTGGAATTTTATGCTGATTGCTGACGTCGTTCAAACCGGGCACCCAATATTGGATAATATATCCTACTACTATTATAAATGTGAAAGTTTGTTAGGATGGATGGATGTTTGTTACTCTTTTACGCAAAAACTACTAAAAGAAATTTAATGAAATTTGGTATGGTACCTAGCAGTGGCGCAAGCTAGATCTCCTTCATAGGGAAGCCCTAGCCTGTATGGGTCTCAAAAGGTAAGTGGTAAGTGAAGCCGACAGTAATGGAGTTATGAGACCTCCAAGCCACTGGTACTCGGTAGTTTAAGGTCTGGATTAACACTATTAGGGTTAACATTTTTAGGGTCATTTTTAGAGGTTTGTATTTTCTTGTTTTTAATTAAATTAAGCTAGTTGCAAGCGATTTAAAAAGTCAACCAGAAGAAAGTGAACTTCTGAAATATATTTTAATGTATTAAGGACAGGCGGATAATATTACAGAACATATTTTTAATTATATGTGTATCAGTTTATCTATGTTTGAAGAGAATTATAAATATTTTTGAGAGTTGGAACACTGGACAAAAATCGGAATGCACTGTAAATTTAACTCTGAGCGAAATCAATAGAGGTGAAACTCAAACACACGAGTGTTGTGCTGTCATAATGGTCTGTTCCTAAGAAATGCTTGATTGTCAATTAAGTCAAAGTCAACAACTTTTATTCAGAGTTGGTATTATTATACACTTTCTGAACGTCGGTATACATGATGCGTACCACCGGTTCGGGAACTAGCTTGGCGAGAAGAACCGGCGTATGAGAATAATGATTAGAAGTTACTATAAGGGCCAGCTCACAGAGAAACTAGACGTTACGCGACGCGGCGCTGCAATTTTAAAATAGTGATTTTAAAATTTAACTTTATTCAGTAGGTAGGTACACAAGAAGATACTCGTTTCATTGCAAGAGCGGCGCCGCGCTATGCCGAGCGGTCGAGTTTGACATTCGAACTCTTTGATAATTAAAATTAGATGTTTCACTGGATGATCAACTCAGTGTAGCCTTTTTAGACCTGCCGCACCTTATAAGAATCATTCTATGGCTGGGACTATATGATCCGGAATCCGGCGGTCCCGGGGAAATTCAGAGCACTGCAAATAGAACTCTGCACTAATACAATATAATTGAAAATCGAAGTGTCGAGTGTCGAGCTGTCATTTATGACTTTTGATTCGACATTTGTGTATTTGATATGCAGCTCTATTATATTAGCGCAGAGGTCTATTTTCAATGCTCTGAATTTTCCCTGCCCTTCCGGATTCCGGATCATATAGTCCCAGCCTAAGATCAATAACACCTATTTTCGTATGTCTACCTATAAGCCTATAATATTTCAAACATCACACATTCTTTAGAAAAAAATGCTCTATATGACCATAATGTTATGTTAACAAGTAATAACAGCTACTTATTAACGTGTTTTTTGACCTTTAAAACAAGATTTTAGGAATGAGAACGAAAATGAACAATTAGGCGCACGCAATATGTTATGACCAAATGAAGATAATTTATCATCTCGAATGTACAGATTAAAACTAAAGATAAGTGTATAAATTTTTATCCATATTTGATATTCATCACATGCATTTATTTACATTCATTCTTTAAAAATTGGACATCATTATTATTATTATGAATGACCATTTTCTGGTGATTTCAAACTCGAATAATTTCAGACGCAACAAAGAGAATATAATATGTCTATTTTTTTCTTAACAATTCACTTGTTTTTTTAAATTTTAGAATAAATTGAAAAATATTTATTCCTATTTTTTATTATTATTAATATCTTCAACCTAGCTACGTAGAGCTTACACACTTAAAACTGGTAACCCGATACCTAAGCTATCTTTTTTATAGACGACCTCTGTGGCTGAGTGGTTGAGCGTGAGCGCGTGAAGCTGGGGTCGCGGGTTCGAATCCTGCCGAAGGAACAAAAAGTATTTCTGTGTTCCTGGGTCATGGATGTGTATTAATTATGTGTATAATATAATATATTTTTTTAAATAAACACACATATTTAGCGGAACACAAAAAAAAGGTTCATAATTAAAAAAATATGGTTTTATTTTAAAATCTACTTACTACACTTCTTTTGTTATTTAAAATTTCATTTGTTTTACTTAAAATGAGATCACATTAAGAACAGACTTTGCGAGTAAAGGCTATTTGTGAAAAATTGTACATTTTTGAACTTTTCATGTAACCGGGAAAAGTGAAAATTAATATTAAAATAACAATTAATTAAATTAGAAAAATGGTGATTAATACCGCGTATTTCCTCCACGTGCTCTTATTAAAGTTTCTACCCGTCTAGGCATACTGAGAATGATGTTATCGATGGTCTCCTGGGATAGTCTCCGCCATTCCTCAACTACGGCGACTCGCAGTTCACCCACGTTGGCAGGAGCTGGAATTCTTGACTTAACTTTTCTTTTCAGCAAGTCCTAAACATGCTCTATTGGGTTCATATCCGGTGATCTCGCCGGCCACTCCATAACAGTGATATTCATATCATTAAGATAAGGTTGAGTTACCCGAGCGGTATGCGGCCGAGCATTATCCTGCATAAAAACAAAATCGTCACCGATATATGGGGCAAACGGTACGACATTTTCTTCTAAAACTTCTCTGATATAGCGGCCTGCAGTCAGACTCTTTCTGTCAATCACTACCAAGTCTGTGCGAGCTCCCAAACAAATGCCCGCCCAAACCATTATTGATCCACCACCGTATGCAACTGTAGTTTCAAAATTTGTCTGAATGTATCGTTCTCCTTTGCGTCTGTGTATTCTTTGCCTGCCGTCAATTTGATTTAAGAGAATTCTGCACTCATCACTAAACAATACCTTACTCTATTGGTCCGCGTTCCAAAGTCAATGTGCCTGAGCAAAAGTTAACCTGTTTCTACGATGATTTACCTCGAGCCTTGGAGCCTTGGCGGGCACAAATGAACCCAAACGAACTTCTTCGAACCTTCTTCGTACCGTACACTCACTTACGGTTACACCCCGCATTTCTAACTTATGTCGGGCTTGGACGGCCGTCAAACGTCCTACGTACACGAAGCCGAATGAAACGATCATCCTTACTCGAAGTGCGTGATTTTCTGCCTTGTCCTGCTCTTCTCACATAAGTACCGGTCTCCCTGAACCGTTGGATACTGCGATGGATCGTTGAAACTGGTCGACGAAGATCTCTGGATATCACTCTGTAGGTTTGACCATATCTTCGCATTTCGAGTGCCCTGGCAATCTCCGTTGGGGCTAAGTCAGGCATAATTCAGTCCTCAACTCCAAAAAGATACGCGATTAACAAAAAACTAACAAAAAACAGTATTTCAATGAAATTTTAAATCAAACTCAGAAGGAAGAAATACTCGAAGTTCGCTCCAGATAAGGTGTATTTGAATAAAATTAAAACAATTGCATAAAATGTGATGTTCAGTTGTTTTCTTAATTTTAAAATATTTCTTTTTAAATTAAATGACGTAGGTATAAACCAGCTAGCAACCTTATATGATAGGTACTGATATCAAACTTTTGTTTTATGTTCTGCTAAATATGCCGGTGTGTGTATATATGTATAGTATAAAAAGTATTAAACATATTTCCGTTGACTGGAACCCGTAACACAAGTTCTTCGAGAACTTACCACGGGACCAGATTGACGTGGTGTGATACATCCATGGATATTATTATTATTATCTGAAATAAATGTCTAAGTTATAGGTGAATTGTAAGATCTCGATGCAAAAGCTCAAGTTATAGAAAGGCGATGAAACAGTGCCAGTATTTGGAATAATATGCAATATTAGTGCAGCGGTATGGCGTGTCCACTAGTCCGGCTTCATGAGTTAACTTGCGGTTTTACTGCGTAATATCGTAATTGAATGTGAAAACTATCCATTTATCTGTAAATTGTATCGCATTATTATATCAGGTTTATTATAAAACTTAAATACATTGTCGCTAGCTATCTCCGCGCTTTGTTGGTCACGCATTTAGAATTTAGGTTTCTTCAAATCTTCTGCGCGTACTACTCAGGTAGGTACTTAGCTTAATACAGGTTCCGTACCTCAAAAGGAAAAAACGGAACCCTTATAAGATCACTTTGCTGTCCGTTCGTCCGTCTGTCTCTATATCTCTCGTGGAAGTGTCGAATTGAAATTATAACCGTATACTCAGGTCTACAGTCTCTGTGAAAAAACAAACGACGTATAAACGCATACTTAGACACTCTCAGGGAAATCAAAGTGGGGCTTGATGTGAACATTCCAAAACATATTTATTTATTTTTTACGACGCACAATTTTTTATTTTATATGAAAAATGACAAAAATAATAGCTTCTCCATACAATCTTTCACCACCTATTTTCAGGCTCGATAAAGACACTCCGTGACACTCGATTTATGAACTATCTTTGATGTTCCTACTTTGTACGAAACCCTCGGTGGGCAAGTCCAACTCGCACTTATCCTTTACATTTTATCTTACAAATTTTTTAAAAGTTACAGAGTTACTGAACAGTTAGTCTTTATCCATTTTATTTATAAAATATATAACGCGGTTGATTGGCTAATCAGTGTCCTCGCCACTTCAGTCAAGACGACAAATTTAAAAAGTATCTATCTACCAAAGACAAAAGCATTGACTGTCCGATCAGTCGCTTAAATATTTTTAGGAAAGAGGGGATTTGAATTTGAAAACTTAGTCCAATTATTGGTTTTGAATTCTAATAACCGAAAGCTTAGTTATGGACTGATCACCAATCTAACTTTAAATAAGTTTTTCGTGTGTAGCAACCTGTTACCTAGATTGACCACAACGTTTATTTTAAAGTTATTATTAGAATATTACTGACATTAATGCGTATAAATTCAGTGGCATTCGTGTTCTGATATGTGTTGTGACCTCTGGCATAAATAGCACTAATTGTCTATTGTTATAATTCATATACCTATACAGATATAGGTTACACGTTTCCTAATTCCTATATTTTAACTACGCAATATAGTCAGGCTTGACTTACGGTAGTAACATTGGGTTACCACCGTAACTCAATTTTATACATAGGCCGTACATTTTTTCTGGTGTGTACCTAATCATTGGTTCAATGTTTTGCTTTGATGGGGTTGATGGATTTGATGATGAATGGGTTATTTAACCTAGATTAAGTATAATCCTAGATTACATTCATAAAACTAAAAGACAAGGTAAGTTTTTGTTTATGCAAGGAATTAATTATAAAATTGATATTTAAAAAAATAATAATCATTAGAAATTTAAAATGATTGCTTAGATTACGAGAATCTGATAAAAAAAGTTAATTAATGAAATATAAAATGTAATTTTTATTTTTAATGGAACCATTAAATTTAATTTTATATAGTATTATTATAATAAATTATAATATTATACAGCTCAGTTTTACGCTACGCCGCGCCGTTCGATATAGTTTGATCCAGTTTTGCGCGAGAAAATAAATAAGAAAATTTAAAAACACCTGATGCTATTGATACAAATTATGAATTTAAGCAATAGAATTAAATTATCACTTCAAATTTAATGTCGCCATTAATACGTTATGTTAATAAGCCATAAATAACGTATGTAAGCAGTCTGATTTTACAAAATGGAGTTGGCACCCGCCGCGGTATTTTTTAAACATTTATTTATATTAATTAGGAAAAGTTAATTTTGGTTATAGTGTATGTGTAGTGTATTGTACAGTTTATTGGTACATACTTATTTTAATGATCACTAATAATTGTACAAATCAGGTAAACTAATGAGATATCTAATAGTTGTAAGGAGGTACTCTAGGTGCCTACAGGCGAGCAAAGTATGCTATATTTATTTACTACATGATACCAAAAAGGTTATTAGTGTGTTTTAAGTAGAGTATGATTGGGCCTCGATACGGTATTGAATCAATGGAGATGTTTGACTCAATTCAATGATATTTTATCATTGAATTGAGTCAAACATCTCCATCAAAACAAAAAGAATATAATTTGGGTAAGGTTAGGTTAGTGTTCCGTACCCAAAGGGAAAAAACGGACTATATGTCTTAGGCTTTGCCGTCTGACTTCTGTCGCCGCAATAAAAACAGAATAAAATAAATATTTCCTTCGTGCGCGAGTCCGACTCGCATTGGGCCGGTTTTGATTTTTTTTAATAGTATAATATTCTTTATTTAATACCTAAATATCTAGACTTACAAGTAGATATCAAAGTAGATAAGTGCCAGTTTGTACTACGTAAAAACTTAAGGTAGCGGTAAAAACAAACAATATTATACTGTTGGTACTTTGCGTCATCGGTAATTTGAATATCTTGTTTTAAAGTATTCGTGATAAGTTTTAAATATTATAACAAGTGGAACGGAAGATAAGTATAACGCATCATAACGACCCGTTTTATCGAACTGTCACAAGTTTAAAGGTTTTTTCGAGCGTTTAACTGAAAATAATAATAATTGTTTTATGCATTTCGTTTGAGCGTTAATTTATCTTAAGGTTTCTGGCCTATATATTAGGGAAATATATAATTTACATAAAATTAAATATGTATAGATAACACAAAATAAAAACTTCTATCGAAGCGTTATAGATGTTATTGATAGGGGAAATATCGAAATTCCGAGCCGATAGTGGTAGCCAGAATTATAATAAAATTTTATTATTAAAAGCTTTTAATTCTAATCGATAAAAAGGAATTTATTAGGTTTTTATTTTGTTTTTACATAATACATCTATTATGTAAAAATATATATATTAACATATTTTAACATATTTGTTAAAATATCTGTACCTAGACATATACTCGTACCTATATGTTACAGACGAGGCATGTCGATGTGAATGTGTCCACACTTAAACTGTCCCACATTTGAGGTTTTTTTGGGAAATGAAATTTTGACATTTGCTTGCCGCAGTATAATCAGTCCGCACATAGGTAATTGACTAAATCTTCTGGAATCAAGATTGTGTAATTTTTTCTTGTATATTTTTTTTCTGTCAAATGTACGTCATAGCCCGTCCTTAGTTTTGAAATAATTATACCTAGATTAGGCTAGGCTAGGTTAACTTCCATATACCGTACACAAAGTTAAAGGCAACGTGCTGATTTCTGTTATTATGTCACGGCGTACTCTAATCTTATCTATCATGACCTTCCTCGCAAATGATAGTGACTAGCTTTTGGCCGCGACTCCGACTGCGTAAATACAGTATCCCACGGGAACACTGTACTTCTTCCGGACAAAAAGTAGCCTATGTGTTAATCCAGAGCTCTAATTACTACCATAACAAATTTTATCAACAACCGTTCAGTTGTTTTTGCGTGAAAGTGTAACAAACATCCATCCATCCATCCACCCATCCATCCTCATAAACTTTTACATTTATATTAATAGTAGGTAACTTAATATACGTGTATACCACTTTGTCAAATGATTATAATTTTTTATTTTCCAATAGGCTATTCATATTGTGAAAGACCTGAAAAACGTCGAGCTCGTATTTTATAAATGGATTTTTTTACAGGGTTCAGCGTCATCTAGCGGTGAATAACAGCAACTAATTTAACTGTAGGCACACGATCTTTCTTCAATTTTTTATACATTATTATTACAAGATTTTGCTTTTTAATGTTACTAATTCTAGAAAAAGATATATAAAAAAGAGTTAAAATTTAAAAAAAAAATTCTTTTTCAACAATTTTTGGAAATGGGCACAGATTTTGAATTCTTACTTATATTAATTATATGAATGTAATAAAATTTAGAAAAAACAAATCTTCATATTATAATATTGAAATTTGACATATACCTAATATTATTTATATTTTTCTCATGGTACCTACAAAGTAGAATGAAACGCCAACTTTTATATAACATATCTAAGTTCACACTAAGATCCCTGAAGTAGATATCTAGGAGGTACCTTATTTAAATCTTGAGAATAAATTATTGAAAATCTGCCTACACTTATATTAAACTTAAGTTAATGCCATACCTATGCCAAAAGAATTAAGATATCCCAATACTTAAACTTCATTTCTTTGACGACATTTGTATAAATTCAAACAAAAACGTGAAGAGCGAAAGTAATTAGAAACATATTTCAAAATGCTACCGTATTGCTACAAAAATGCCGATCATTTCAAAAGCACAATGCTGCGGCTATTCAAAATATTTAAATGTTTGCTTTGAGACGTATCAAAACCGAACACCGACACAAAACATTCATAATAATCCTAGATAATCTTGTGGCAAGGCTTACCGTCTCATCTGTAGCGAGATACCGGTGCGGTTAATTCTTAGTTTGTAAGAAGGAGGATTAGGGGTGTATTTGTCGCCATTCGCTTTGAGCTTCAGAACACAAAGTGCGGCGAAGTTACAAAAGATTGAGACGTTTCCAGAAATCAACCCCATCACAATATTGCTGCTTAAGCTCGGATAAAATTAGTGGAATCTTGACAATTTCCACTAGATTTAATTGACATTAATGATTGAAAAATTATTGTTTGGTTTTTGGATAAAGTATGCAACCGATTTAAATCGTAACTACCTTTTAAGATTTTTCTCGACTAACGAACTAACAAATTATAATCTATCCACTCAGAACAGGCGAGGCGTGCATACAAGCCGGCTTCCCTTATGAATATTACTTTAAATATAAATATTATTTAATATATATTAATTTTTAAAATACGGAATTGGTTCGTCATATAGTGTTAGCGCAAGGTGCATTGGGCACAAAATATTGTTTTTGTTTAGTGCCGTGTTAAAAAATATATATTTATTATATAATATACTTAAGGGAAGCCTGGGTAGTACCCAGGATACAAATTATAAACCAGCTTAATCAAGTATTATGTAGGTTGTAGAGAAAGTACTGTAAATGTCGTTATTTCTTGATCGATAAGTAGCAAAATAACACTTGATATATTATTTAGACAAGTTCTTACATTCTACTTCAAAATGTTTTAGATATTTGCCGCCGATTAAACAGGTTCCAGAAAGCCGAAAATTAATTTCAATGGCGAGTGATACATTTAATGTTAAAATTATCTTTGTACCAATTTAAAATGATCACTTAGGGATATGCGGAGGCGGATTATACAATATAATAAAATTGAAGTGTCTGTTTGTAATTTTAAATTAACAGCTTTTCACGAAATGCATGTGAAATGTATAATATATACGGTGCTTACTATAAGAAATCTATTTAAAAAAAATTTGTCTGTCCGTCTGTCTGTTTGTTCCGGATAATCTCTGAAACGACTGGACCGATTTTCACGGGACTACAAGGAGTAACTTGGGCTACTTTTATCTTAGAGTTCCGTTAACATATAGGGTTCCGTTTCCGTTAGTTCTACGCAAACGAAGTTGCGGGCACCAGTTAGTACACTGATATAAGCGTATAGGTAGGTAGTAGGTAACTGACCTACCCTTGCAATGTCTAGAGCTTTTCTGTATAGAAATGTCGCGCAGAACACTCGGAAGATAAGTAAAATTTTGTAATTTCATGTCTCAAATTGTGAAGTTTCAGCAACACATCGGGTACCAGCTTAATCGACTGAATTTTATGAAATATAATATCATTCTTTCACTAGTAGTAAGTTTATGTCGTAGGTTTTCTTAGTACCTATTTCAAGTTAGGGAGGCACCTAGGTGCACCTATAACGCCACTTAGAATTTTATCAAAACTTATAAGCGCCTAGGCGCATTCTACTAGGGCATCTGATTCATTTACAGATTGTTCGTATTATAATGTTATGATATCCAAATGACATTACATTCTCATTTACAAATGCATATAATCATTTTAGTGCAAATAAATTATAAGAACACTCTACCTGCTTATGAATTAGGTTCCCTGATCATTGAAATGCCAAAATAACAAATACTTAAAATAAATTGGGCAATGCAGGGCATTGTATTGTTGTTAACAATTCAAAACATGTAGACGGCAATCAATCTAACCACAGAAAGTCACTCACCACATACACTTAAATATTAATTATTCATCATTCAAGGGCCAAGGCAAATGCACGCCATCAAATATGTTTTATTTCTGTTACAAGACCGATGCCTAAACTAGTAAAACAGTTCTTTATGTCGCACACGACTTGTCAGTTTTATAATATTTAATATAACGATAAGACTTGTTTAAATCGCTGATAGATAAAACTCCTCCAAATGTTTTATAGATCTCCCATAAAAGTTCGGAGCGGCCAGATTAATAAAATTTGACAGGCTGTCATTCTATAATTTACTGTCACTTAGAATTTTATCAAAACGTTCTACTAATCCACTAATTAATAAATGTAAGCTTTATTGAGATGTTAATGAGTGTCATTTTTCTATAAATCTCCAACGAACGCACTTATTCACAACTCTCGTAAAATCTTAAGTAAATATGAATGTTTTATGGCGTGATATATAAGAATTTATTACCTTATTCATAATTGTTAATCACGCACCTATGTCAGACAAATTTATAGGTCTCCTACACCTTTATACCTCTCTACTTACCTACCTACATGATACATCAAATGTGTTTTCATTCTGCTGTCACAACATTGGTAAAATCACTTTTTATTAATATTACCTACATAGGATTACCAATGAAATAGACATTAGAACTCTACCAAAATTTTGAACTAATTAATCAATTGTAACTCTATCGATGTAAATTTTTATGTTCTAACACAAAATACTTTTATCAGTATTACAAAGCTATGCAATCATTATTCTAGTAAAAACCTAGGAACACTATAATAACAAACGTTTCATTTTCCGAATTTTACAGCGGCTCTATAAGTAAAAAGGCTTTTTAAGCACCACTATGATTATTAAGCTTATTTAAGTTAACTAGCTAACTAAGCATCAGTTATATAATATTAAATTATTGTGTACTTATAACTTAAAAATGTATCTCTATTGGCTATCTTATAATTATTTTAAGAAACGTTATTGCAAAACAAAATGATGTACGACCCGACTCTACATTTTAATTTTCATAATTTTGTAAATATCTATGTCACAATTTTTTATTATTTCCACTTTTTTCATGGTGAATTTAAGTTTATTCTGAATGTTTATTAATCGAAGCACATATTTTTTGTTTCTTTAATAGGCACCTAAATTGCGTCAAAAATTGCTAACATTTTGTACTGTTTTGGTTTGTGTTTTCTCTAGCAACAAATACACAAAAAGATGAATTAATTAAAATATTTGTATATAGTTTCGCCGTCTGCACATAAAATATATTGAACTATCTAAAAAGCTAAACATTTGAAATGTTTGAATTTATGAGTAAAAACTTCATTCCTATTACTGTAGTAACATTTTTAACATATCAATTGTCTTCTATTGCAAATATACCTTGTACTGTTATATTCTGCATTTTCCCTAAATTTTACTTACTACATTGTAGAAAAGCTTTCCTTGAGGTCAACAGTTGGGGCTTTTAGAAATCACTGCACTGTTTACTCAGCACGGTCGAGCGGGCGAGCGCTCACTCTAAGACGTCGCTGGTAACGAACTCGGCGCTACATAACCGGAGGAACGATATATATACAAAACACGAGCTTTTTGGCATTTCGGGTATTTCACATGTGTGGTGTGTTGTGGCTGACTAGAGGTAAGTACCGATGGAGACGCGGCGGACGCAGGCGGGCTTGACGCGCGGCATGGTGGCGCGCTGGCGGCTCAGAGCCGGCGCATGGCAGGGGCGGCGTCGGCACGGCACTCGGCTCGGCGACCGTTCGGAAAACTCGCGGGTCGTGCGGCCGCTACGGGGCGCTGGAAGCAGACGGAGTGCGGACGGCCGCACCTCTCGCCATCTGAAGCGGGACTGAGCGCGAGGCGGCGGCGGGCGGCGGCGGCCGCGCGCGCGCCCCAGGTACACTGTTATGACAGGGAGGCGGGGCCGCGCTCGACTCATAAATCAAACTTCGCCCATTCGCACGCGTTCCGAAGGACTCCCTCCTCCATATTCCATATTCGGGGCGGGGCATATTTTCATAATCATAACGCCTCATATTCATAAGTGACACATAGCCGCGGCCGCGGGCGCGCGGTGGGCGGCGCTGACGCCCGCTAGATGGCGGCCGACGCTCACCCGCCGAAGCCTCCCACATTTGCTAATTGAAGCTACACTTTGTAAGTTATAATCCTTTGTTTGTCAATTCTTGTGTTGTTGCAATCATTTTTCTCAATGTTACATATTGCTCTATGTTGCAATTGTTGTTGTAATGTGAGATTATGTTACGGTTTAATTATGGTATAAAATACCTATTTATTATCTAATAACATGTCATATTTTTATTTAGCCATAATAATATTTTTATTTTTATTATTTAAACGTTTAAAAGGTTTAATTTACGATAAGAAAGTTTTTCCTCTTAGACATCATTCTCTACTTAAACATAGAGATAACGTATTTAACTGAGTTGGGATGTTATTATAGGTAGGAACTAGGGATATGTGTTAATTAACAATTTTAATGTTTACATAACAGGTTCTATTTTTTTTCTTACATATTATAAAAAAAAATGACAATAGAGTTGAACTATCACCATACTTGTGTAAATTAAAATTTATCAACATATTAAATGTTTCCAGCGAAAAGTGAAAAGCAAAAAAAAAATCTCCCGGGCGCTGTATATTTTGCTGCGATAAAAGTAGCCGATGTGTTAATCCAGACCTAAATAGCTTCTACTATACCAAATTTCACTAAAATCCGTTCAGTAGTTCACGTGAAAGAGCATTTATACATTTATACATCCATACATTCACACATCCATACATCCACGCGTACGAACTTTCGCGTTTATAATATTAGTAATTATTAACATAAGGGTCGGTTCACATACAGTTGAATAGATAAAAATCCCGACACGCACGAATCGTAGGCGAGACAAATTCTCACCCGTAACTAGGCTCTAACGACTTAGCGTTAATTATCAAAACCGCGACCGTCAGAAAAATGCCAGGAGCCACGGCTTTGTGTGGTTAAATTAGACGGGCCCGTCCAGACAGACGCGTCAAGCCCGAGACGAATTATATATTAATGTGATAGAAGCAATTTGGCCGAATGTGCCAGTCATCGCGGCTACCGCAGGCAGAGCAGACACCCCGTCGTCACGACAGGAACTATTTTAATCGGGGTTTTTTATTAATCTATGGTATGTTTGTTAGATATTCCATGACTTGTGGGTGGATTGCAATTCTGACTCAATCATTTCAAGTAAAACTTACAATTTCATTACCTTACCTTTTTTGGTGTTAATAAAGAATATAGTAATCTAATCTTAAATGGTACCAAATTCCTATTGACATTAGATTGGAATGACACTAGAAATAATATAGTAGATCTCTAGTGAAATATATAAATATAGGTAATTAAACCTACTTAATATACCCGCCACAAAGTTGGAAGTCAGAAACTCAAATTACTATCTCATTTTGGCTGAACAGTTATTATTTTATTAATAGTTTCTATACATAAAATGTATAGAAAATGCTATAAAAGTCATTAACTTATCTTACAACAGGCCAATCAGCACAATAAGGATTTAATAAACATAAACGAATGTATAGACAATTTTAATGTTATCCATTAAATTTAATAAAACTGATTAAATTAGATACAATGATAAATGAATGGGTAGCTACTTTTGAGTCACGATAATGTTACAGCACAGAGTTATTTTACGTCTGACAGGACCCTTATATCAACTACATAAGTTCTACTCTCATATAAACTCCGAAGTAAAATAACACGGAAGGTTTGTATGAAAATATAAAAATAATAATTTAATATCTATGGACGCTTCACATCACGTCAATCTGGCCCCGTGCTAAGTATCCGAAGAACTTGTGTTACGGGTACCAGACAACGGGTATAAAGTATATTTTATACTCTGATACTATACATATATTTAAGATTTTTAGTATATTATATAATTATATCTTGGACGCTTCAAACCACGTCAGTCCCAGAACCGTGGTAAGAATCCGAAGACTTGTGTTACGGAGACCAGTCAACGGTAGTATATTCAAAAAAAAATTATTATACATATATTTAAGATTTTTATTTTATTATACACAGATTTAATACACATCCATGACCCAGGAACATTGAAAAATTTTTGGTTCCCTCGGCGGGATTCGAACACGCGACCTCCGGCTAGAGCGCCGACGCGCTAACCACTGCGCCAACGAGGCCGTCAAAATGTTACATTTATTTCCCTTTACCTACATTATTTTTTAAATGACTCTTACTGCACTTACAAAGAATAAAGCTCTAAACTAGCCATAAGTGTCACATAAAAATTCACAACCTGTGTATTTTTATCCGACTGCGACAAAGCCAAAAGTAAGAGTAATGATTTTGGCAGTCTATGTATGTATGTTTGTTCCACCGTAGTGCCTAAACTAGTGATCCGCGAGAGGTGTCAATAGACCCGTAATAATGGCCCGGGTAACATAGGCTATATAATTTGCGTAGTCGGGTTATAGCTTTTTTAAGTTTTGATTACAGTAGTGTGGCTTAGAAGACATAATATTATTGTATCGTCCTTTGTTCTCCTCACGAAACATATTGCTAATGGGGAAGAAAGAGATGTCTAATAATTAGTCAATGCGTTCACATCTCACATTTGTTGAAGTTTTCCGTACACAAATGACATTTATATTCTATCGATTCATGATGTCACTTTGCAATAAAGTAATTTGTACATCGGACTAGAAAAAGCACCAAAATCATAACCAAAGTGCGCAAACCTATTGACTTCAGTGTTAGTTCCTTCCATATAATATTATGTAGGTATTCTTCTTCCAAGGTCTTAGGTATAAACGACATTAATAGTCAAAGTGCCTATTCTGTAATCCGCCAACAACCCCGTCCAGCTTTATGAGCTGGCGTTGTTGGCGGACCGTAATATAGCCGTCTATATATTCACTCTTAATTATTTTTCTGAATAAAATTAATTATGTATCTCCAACTCGCACAATAAGTCTTGCAGTCAATAAAAATAGTCGCATGCAACAACGTCCAGCTATCAATTAAATAAAATTTAATTAACGACTAACAGAGGCTGCAGTTTTTATATATGTAGCCGAATGAATATTCATAGATGTGTCAGCTCGTTTTATGTCAAAGTATAAAGCTATTGGGGTTCCGTATCTAACGGTATCCGATGGAACTCTATTTTGTTGTTACTTTGTGTTTGAGAAATTATTGAAACTGTAGATATTACTGTACGAGCGAACTAAGTTCGAATGTTCGCATCTGTCATAATAAATATAAAATATAAGTATCAATTATCATACATCTATATTGTATTAAAATCACAAATATCGATGCTTCTAGACAAAGTTACCCAATGTTGATTTCCAGCATACTTACCACTCCACGTCCCACAATAATACCGAAGATAAACGTAAATCTTATGTTTAGTGCACTACCGAACTAGAACACTTTTAAATTTCACTTTTGTTATCTTTAACCTCAGTTGACTAAATAATTCCTGTTTATGATGACACCTAATCCCATATGAATTAATGTGAATTCCCTGAACGGTGGAGGTGTTATTTCAGATCCATCAGAACGGCTGTTATACGAAAATAGATCCAGTAACACAAGTCACATTCGATTTAAATACACAAATTTTTGAAAACGTCTGTTTATTTAAGCTAGCACGCGTCCGCGTTATGGCTTCGAGTTTTAATTTTAATTGTATTTATTACCTACTTCTTTAACGTTATTAAGTTATATATTAATTGATTATCATTTAAAAAATATAAACGGTAACAATAAGTAGTAAAAGTTAAGAAGATAGTGTAATTTAAAAAAGTAGACATATAGAGACGTCTAGACTCTAGATATCTTCTATCAAATTAATAGATTTAAGTAAAGTAAATAAAATACAATAATTAGGTACGTAAATAAAGAAAAACGAAGTGTTATTACATAGAGCAAGGGCAAGGTTAACTACGATTGATGACATAATGTAGAGTTCAAATGTGGGGACTAATAACCATGCCTTCTTCCAAGGTTCAAATGTTATGGAATTGATATAAAATTGTCAATAATTGTTCTCGTGATGTCTTGTCTGATGATAATAATATTGGTTGGTTATTTTTGTTGTAAAATCATATCGTATCCATGCATTTGGATCTAAGTTTTCATCTACTAGATGTCGGGATTTTATAAAGTAGTGACAGCAAAAAAGCCGTCAAATTGAGAAAGGAAAATCGTATAACGGGTAGGTGGGCATGAGCGGCGGCCAGTGCGGACGTGTTCATAAATTTGAATATGGAAGTGAGTTCTAATGGCGTCGCTGTTTATTTTTACTGCACCCCCAGAGCCGCACGGCCGAATGCGACGTCGAATTTATTTCCATGCATTTTAATATCTCCCTCCGAATGCTATTGCCATTTTCACGCGGTTTACTACCTACCTATAATTGTATTCTCTGCTTTTGTTACCGACACTTTTTTCTGAGGGGCAAAAATTGTATAAACAATTTTTTTACTTTATTATTGCGGTTAATACTACTACGAATACCACTAGAGAAGCCCCGCAAGGATATCGAGTATAATTAGCGGCGTTCGTCGGATCGGTTATTGAAGCGATAATGCGGGGGTAGGCGTCCAATCATGCAATTTTTATGTTTATGAAGCGGCGTTGGTATGTCGGGGCCGAGTATGTCAAAATTAAGTTATTATGTATGGACATTGATTGATAGGAGATTGCGAAGGGCACGCATCAGGAAGCGCCGTACGCACGAAAGTACTCGAGCCACTTCACTTGCCCCTCGGAGAATCGCCTGCTATTCAGTATTCACACATTTCTCAAAGGGGTAATACGGTCGCCGTTGACTGGGAACGACTGTACCTGAAAGAGTGACAGCAAATTTTAACTGTAACATTGTTCAAAGTTGGTCTAGTTTCTTGATAGATGCTGTACTATTTTTTTGACGTGATAACGTCTTATGGTTCGATGGAGCCGGCTGCACGCACGAAAAAACATGACTCATGCGGCGTTACCGGCGTTACCTGCGTTACCTCGCTAAACATGACTCATGCGGCGTTACCTCGCTCTGTTCCATTTCTTATGACGTTGTCACGTTCAACTATCGTCAGTAATCCGACTTTACAGACAACCGATTTTTTTTGACGTGATAACGTCTTATAATTCGGAAAAACATGACTCATGCGGCGTTACCGGCGTTACGTCGCTAAACATGACTCATGCGGCGTTACTTTGCTCTGTTCCACTTCTTATGACGTTGTCACGTTCAAGTATCGTCAGTAAACCGACTTACAGACAACCGATTTTTTTTCCAAATATTTTGATGTGAAGCCTTCCGATGTATGCACCCGCGACGCGAGACCCGCGACTACGACAAGCAAACCAATAAAACCGCGAATCAGGTTCTTTGGCCGCGCTCACCGGTCGCGCGACGCGTTGCGCGGGGATTTTTTTGCGCTATATAAGTTCATACTAACCAGTGGCTCCGCGACCCTATTTCGGTCTCGGGTCGGAGTCTCGCGTCGCGTGAATCGGACCGCTAGTAGATAAGTTACAATATTACATCACGAATCACAATGCGATATGTTGTTGATCTAAATAACGAAAAGAAAAGTTCAACTGAGCTTGGGAAGAAGCTTCATTTTTATCGTCTCTACATTTATGTGCATTGAAAAGGTGTATTTCAAGTTAGACTAAGACTATAATTGGCTCGACCGTGTGTAATTTTCACGAGCTGGGAGAGTACCGCATAATCATGTTGTCAAAACTGTTCATTCGATGCCATGTCTTCATATTTCCCAAGGACCAATAATTATCTAATTAGTTGTTGCCTTTTTTTCTCCACCAATAAATATAATGAGGCATTCTCAGTTATCCGCTGTCAGCCTGTCAAAATTGTCACAAACAACAGTTGAATGTTAACAATTCACACCGAAATGAAACGATATGCGATATGGCGCTTAATTGAGATAACTATTCAAAGTTGAACTTTATTCATTACACATTCATTATACACTTTTTATTGTAAGAGTTCGAATGTCAGGTTGCAACGCGCTGCTCAACGCAAGTGCAATGTGTGACTGGTGTCATATGAAACGTGTATCTTTTCTGTAGTGAATAAAGCTCAATTTTGAATTATAGCCATCTTAAAGCGTTTCGTTCCGGTGAGAATTGTCCCTTACATTCAACATCATCGTCGCGTATCGTCCCGGTGTGAATTGTTACTAACATTACTAATGTAAGTTTGTAAGATCTGAAGTGACTATTGTACCAAGTTGATGCTTTTTGATGTCAAATTGAACAAGTAAACGAAAATAAAGTAAACAAGTAACGTAAATGATAATAATTTATTGATTTGTAAATATTATATGTTCGTTCTTTACATTTGTGCAGCTACCAGCTAGTCACAAAGAGATATAGGAAATTAATAAAAGTGTCCTTCATATAGCTAAATTTCGTATAAAATAAATCTCGTGGCGAAGTTGGCCGAAGTCTGCTCCGGCTGGAATATAAAA
>JAYRCH010000673.1:0-78176 GCA_037179445.1 Phengaris alcon alcon
GATGAAGTTGTTCAAACTACCCGAAGATTCTTCAATTATTATTTGTGTTCCGATCCACGCAAAACATACTAACAGTATCTTGAAGCCGCGGTGATTTTAAATTACATTTTATTTTGTTATTTATTGGATTCCAACCAGATGGCAGCACCCAGCCATCTTCTCGGTTAAAATTAGGGTACTTTTTTATTTCTATAGCCTCGCGTATCATTCTTGGGTGATAACGGTGTTCCTTTGCCAGTACTTGTGGCTTATCAAATCTTATGTAATGGCGAGGTTGATCCAGTGTGTGTTCGCAAATTGCAGATTTATTGTTGCGACGGTGTTTAACATCTGCGATGTGTTCCTTTACGCGGGTGTTGATGGATCTTTTAGTTTGCCCTATATAGGAGAGACCGCAGTCACAGTCGAGCTTGTAGACAAGCATCTTGAAGGGGAATGTTACATTTCACTGGTGGTAAAAATTTACTTATCTTTTTGGGTGGCTTGAAATATGTTTTTATAGAAGCTTTCCTTAGAATATAGCCAACTTTATCAGTGACTCCTTTCATAAAAGGTAGAACTGCAGGTATTCGTTCGACAGTGGCTGGTTTCACTCGGTCACTGTGATGCAGGCGTGGGACTCGAAGCTTATTGTCACGGCTGCTGGAAAGTAACCGAAACGTCGGGAAAAAGAAAAGTGCACCGTGACACAATCCGTAAGTGTATAAAACAATAGTTAAATTAATTTAAATTACTTTGCACTGGCGATATTATTTATTGATGGCTCGATAATATGAGTGTTAATACGTCATACTTTGTCTCGGAAGATGGAGTGGATCGTACGTCTTGCAGTAAATTGCCGGCAGATAGGTACGGACTACGGGTGATTCAAAACAAGCATTAGGTGGGCTCATAAATACAGCGAGTCATTACGGCCATAACGAGTGGTACGCACGTGCCGTACGCGGCCGACTTCACACCGAAACATGCGAATGTTACTTGACGTGAAGAAGTTACTACAATTTGTACGGCATCGAATTAGTTACAATTGTTTGCCACTAGGGGCGTCGTTTCGATGTCATACAAATTATAGTTAACAGTGGCTGGTTCTCCTTCATAGGGAAGCCCTAGCCTGTATAATAGGTCGGGATTTGGATGAGGGTCTTCAAAAGGCAAGTTGTAAGTGAAGGAATGGAGTTATAGGAACACTACGCCACTGGTAGTTAACTTCTTCACGGCGTGTAGTAACAAAAATTCGGGACGCATTATTTCGTACGATTTATAAATAATATATTAAAAATAATATAATAATTTGCAAATGGGTCCCGCCTGCTACCAAACATAACGTCAATTATTTCACTTAGGCTTTCAGCTCATAGAATGAAGAATGTAATGTCTGTAGATTTTTTTATTTTTTAAATTAATTTACTTTATTTAGATTTTTTAGTTTATCCAACACACGCTTGGTCAATTTAAATCAAAAATATGATTATTTGAATGCATTGATTACAAATTTATTCGAATGTTAATTTCCTTTATTTTGATATCCATCGTTTCTCAACCATTTTTATGTCGTGACCTACCAATAAGCCAAAAAGTTAAGTAAAAAGTCTTGCGACTCCGTCACTACAAAATTATAATAATAATATGCACATAGCACGCTATTTTTATCAGCTATACGTAATATGTTATATTAGCCTTCACTGGTTGGAACGTTCGAACGATTTTTTCGACGTTCGATACAAAAGATTCGTTCGAAAAACGAATCTTTTGTACCTATATGTAGTTTGTATTTATTATTTTTCAACAGACTGTGACCCACTTTAATAACAAACTTAACCCCCCTGCTTGAGAAACGATGCCCTACTCGATAGTATTTATTTTAGTTAGTATTTTTTTTCTTCGTTAAAATATCTATCTAAGGACACTAAGGTTTTTGAGACAAATCTAACGATACCTTAATTGTCGAAATCTATCCAGTCGTTTGGAAGATACGTGAGAATAAAGGAATTTACAAACATACATACATTATGTATGTATGTATGTTTGTACAAAATACGCGCGAAAAACATAACCTCAATCCATTTTTACCCGTCTGTCAAAAAGCGACAGACGGGTAAAAATGGATTGAGATTCCTTTTTCTCTCTAACTCGAGAACGGCGGGACTGGTTTTATATCATAAAGTAAGTGTGGAAGTTTAG
Organism: Phengaris alcon alcon; assembly: GCA_037179445.1. Taxonomy (NCBI): domain Eukaryota; kingdom Metazoa; phylum Arthropoda; class Insecta; order Lepidoptera; family Lycaenidae; genus Phengaris; species Phengaris alcon. Next base: position 2,182 of record JAYRCH010000673.1, read on the forward strand.
AGAAGGTTTAAACAATGAGAAAAATCGGTAAAATTGCGAGCAAAATACTAAAAACGATAATAAAAATTTCCCATACTAACCGTTCCTTCGTGCCAAACATTTGATGTACCGATGGGTAAATATTCGAATCTACAATGTCAGTTGGTTGTTAAAATATAATTATAATTAGTATTTATAGGTGCGTTCAGTTCTATTTCAGAAAATAAATAAAATAGGAAGGGTTTTTTCAAATAGCATAGAGATAACATTTAAGTGTAATACATTATTTAAAAAGAGAAATAATTATAGCAGTTTTAAAGATTTTTTTTTTTTGTATTTTTCATTCTATGATCACGGTAACTTCAAAGTGCAATTACGATGATACGGAAATTTCTAAAATAAACCTAAAATATATGTTTCAGGTACAACATTTGCTTGGATTGTAAGTTAAACTTCTGTTATTATGTTTTATTACTACACAAACAGGTCAGGTCTTCCACTTTTAAAATGTACAAAATGGAGAATATATAAGAAACGGCCCAATATCGGCCATACAAAAGGAGAGTTCAAATGATTTGTCTACGTTCTATCAAACACCTTCTATATTGCGGGCACAATTATTGAAGAATTACAAAACGGTGTTAGTGGGTTCTCTGAAACAGTTCCTGTTAGGATGAGTATTGAGTACCTATCAGTACCATGATGTTCATAACGGTATAACTATTAAACTATGTTTAAATAATAACTTTTGCTACGAAATGTGCTGCTACTTATATGAAAAGTGGCTACTTAAAAAGAAAAACTTCCTAAAATACTGCAAGCACCGTTAAATAATACCACAAACTTTAAAACCGTGAAGGAGCAGAGCATAATAAAGTATTTCTATGTTTTTATTTATATATTATAGCACGGAAACTCTAGATTTTGTTGTAGGTACTGACATGGTACCACAACGCATTAAAGGTTTTCTAGCCTCTAGTTAACTTTATGATTTCCTTACAATTTTGTTCATACCTAAAAAGTGTAATAGCAATGTCAAAATGTTTCAGTCTGTTAAATGCAGCAAGATCTCTAAGATTACCGATGTGTCAGGTTTTTGGTTCATACATCACGTTGCATGTTAACCATCGTATCCGCTCATTCATAGTTCAAATGGAATAATTGGATTCTTACGCATACACCTGACTCACGAGTCACGACCGTCGGATATGGAGCTACAAAGTATTGCACCTGCTGGTGAGTTGGTCGCTGGATACCGCCACGCGCCGCCGAGCGCGACGCTTGCGTGCACCCAGCCGCGACCGATTTCGAAGAAGCCGTTAAAATATTATTTTCAATTTCTAATTCCTTTTAATTTAATTTAGCGCAATATATTATTTTTTTATTGTTCTGGCAACGAGGCTAATATTAGCGACGTGGTGGATTTCAAATTAAATTGCATCCTTTACCGTAGCGCTACGAAAATTCGACGTAAACGCATCTTTGCATAAAGTTTCAAACTACAACAAATTTTATCCCTAAAATATTTAAGCCCATAAAAGTCTACATTGCTAATGAGAGTTATGAAATAGTATTTGGTAAAGAAATAAAAGGAAATCCCTGGGGCCTAGTGGTAGATCGCACCACCTGCAGTGCAGGCCTACAGGTTAGTTAGGCTACAGCAGCAGGCTTAGCATGCGAACCCTAGAAACACCAAAGAATCGACAAAATTACAGATTGAAGAAACATTAATACCATGCGGAGCAAAATACTTCTTATTGTAAGCCAGCAAGGTCGATGCATTGTCGTTATGAGAAACAACATTTCTTTTCTTCCTGAGTATAAGCTCCCAAAATGGCTTCTTTTGACAGCTAAAGTAGAAACGTTTTCTTATTTCAATGTCAAAAAGTCTTACAATAGTGTCAACAACTCCACATCATGGCGGTCAAAGACAAATAGTTTCTTTACGTTCAGTCATTTACTTGAAAATTTGATCATTTTTGACAGAACATTTCCCGAGAGCCATTTTAAAAATATGGCTTTTTAGAAATGTTGATTTCTATTGACTACCTTGGTACCATTAAGAACTGTTTTGCAATGAACCGTTTTGAATAGAATATTTCTTCTTTAAAATTATTTCTTCGGATCGCCATGCTAAGCCCGCAGGAGATAAGAAAATGTCCGACTATGATATCATCTTTTATCCTTATTAGAGTGAAATATTTAAGATATAATGATATTATAATAATTAAATATAATATATTTTAATCCAATCTTATAAGATTAAATGATGATATAATCGCAAATACTCTTTATTGCCAAGCTGTACCGATAATACTTTTCCGAAAGCGCTTAAAAGGTGTACAAAACATAGTGAACCCTCACTATGTTTTGTACACCTTTTAAGCGCTTTTGTTTTTTACCTGCATATATTAGACGACTGTGATTTCTGTAAGGGAGGCCGATGGCTATATTTGCTATCAAAAATTTTAATCCACCACTAAGTTGAAAATATTATCGTAACGTGGTCGCGATTTCGCATAAAATACCTAAAGTAGAGGTACAATTAAAATAATTGCAGTCTAGTTTGACAAACACGTGGTAAGGGAACCACGTTTTTTTAGGCGTGCAAATAAAAATACATTTTAATAATAAATAAAATAGCATAAAATTGTTCATTCTATTTGGTTAAATCAGCAACCAAATATAATGAACAATAATTATTCTGTAACACAAACGTTTTAAACCATGAGCTCTTTTAAAATCACGTTTCAAAATGTTTAATTCATAATTTCCATGGCGTCATGGCGGCAGGTTTATGAAAGATCATTGGATTCTTCCAAGTTGGCGGCAGCGCGCGGGCGCAGCGAGCGGAACGGGGGGCGCCACGCTCCGCCGCGCTCCGGGATAATGACTCCGGCCAATCATATCTCACTTCTTAGATATAATTACGTCTTCCTCCCTGCTTCGAATTTTCTAGAACCCGAGAAGAGTTTTGTATCTGAAACAATATAAATAAATATTAATATTAACCTATTAGACCGTTCGGAGAATAACTTTTGTATCACGTTCTGAATGACGACTCCATCCTATCAAATCACACTCCTTAAAATGTTCTAGAAAAGTTTATATTTAAAACCGATGAAGAACTTATGAGTTAGAGAAATCAGGGGATGTCAATCTTTTCTATTTCTTAGGATAGTCTTCATTCACTTATTTGTCTCACTTTTTAACCGACTTCCAAAAAAGGAGGCAGTTATACGTTCGGCTGTATGTTATTTTTTAATTTTTTTTGGAAGATCAACGATAACTGCGCCGTTTATTGACCGATTTTCAAAATTATACTTCGGATATAATTTAGGGTATGAATAATACTTATTAATACCCTAAAGGGTATTTATACTTCGAAGTTGGTCGTTTTTTCACAAAAGTGGTGACCTGATGATGGGATCCATGAGAAATCGAGGGAATTCCTCAAAATTTATATGGACACATATAGTGATTTCTACTTTTCTGAAGTAAGTGTAGTGGCTTATGCTTGCAGTTCTTTAAGCAACGTCGAAATCCCCAAATAAGTACTACTATACTAGTAACTATCTATAAGGAGTCAGGAGTTCTGTTCAGTACTTTTGGATCCAGGGTATACCTTGGTGCAAAATCTTACTTTTTTGTAGCATAATATGCTTCGGTTACTTCAGAAAAGTAGAAAAAGTATATATATATATATATATATATATATATATATATATATATATATATAATAGGTCTTTACCTATAAAAATTGCCGTTCTGCAGTACTGGCCATTTCAAATCAAAATATTTTTTATTTGGCTAAGAGTTCTAATTTCAAATTAATTTTATTTTAAAAACATGGAATTCTTTTTCCAAAAGTAGTCATTTGTTTATTGATTAGTGTTACATTTTCATCGCATTTCAATCTTTTTCGTCATCATGGATACGTTAAAAATTCAAGTAATTATGGAATATGAGTTCCGACGTGGCAGCAACGCGGTACAAGCGGCACGCAACATCAACGACGCGACGTTTACGGAGCTAACACTACAAACCAACGCACCACCTGTTATTGGTTTGCTCGCTTCCGTTCTGGAAATTTCGACCTGAAAAATGAACCTCGCGGTCGTCCGAAGACTTTGGTCGACAATGACAAATTAAAGGCGATTGTGGAAGCTGATACACAATCTACAATCACACAATACACAATCTACGGCTGAATTAGCAGCAGCTTTCGTCGTTAGTGTCATAACAATATTGATCCATTTACGTCAAATTGGCAAGGTAAAAAAGCTCCACAAATGGGTGCCCCACGAACACAATGATCGCCAGCGCGAAGTACGCGTCGAGACGTGCCTTGCACTGCTCAACAGACACACAAATGAAGGAATTTTGAACCGCATTGTTACCTGCAATGAAAAATGGGTTCTTTTTGATAACCGCAAGCGCTCAGGAAGTTGGTTGGATCCTGGTTTAGCACCTAAACAATTCCCTAAACGAAAACTTACCCCTAGAAAAGTGATGGTCACTGTTTGATGGTCTAGCGCCGGTGTGATTCATCACAGCTTCTTACCAAACGGGGTGAGCATTACTGCAGATGTGCACTGTGAAGAACTGAACACAATGATGGAGAAGCTGGCACATCTCCAACCAGCATAGGTCAATCGCTCGTCTCCGCTGACAACGCGCGACCTCATACTGCACAGCAGACGGTCTCCAAGTTGCAAGAACTGGGGTTGGAAGCTCTCCGTCATCCGCCCTACTCACCAGACCTTGCGTCTACAGACTACTACTTTTTCCAGAATTTGGATAACTTCTTGGCGGGAAAAAGTTCAATACCCGAGAGGCAGTACAAAATGCCTTTGAAGAATTTGTTGCCTTCCAGCTGTCCAGCTGATTTCTTTAAGAAGGGCATCAATAAACTGCCACTGCGTTGGCAAAGATGCATTGATTGCATGGGTGATTACTTCAATTAATACAAATGAAAGATACATGAAAAAAGTTCGTTTAAATTTTTTCATACAAAACGGCAATTTCATACATAAAACTTTCCTTACATAAAACGGTTGCCATGGGAAAACAAAATTAGATATAAGCTTAATAGCCAATTGTATACTGCTGTTAATAATAATTGTATATTATTAAATAAATATGACAATAAAATAAATATAATCGACATTAATAATATTTTAAATTATAAATTATGTAAATTGACATTAGATAGATATTATCTATCCTTTTATTCTACAAGACTTATAGCAAGTACGAAGTATTAACTTTTTTATATTTTAACTCAGCCAAGTACTTGGCTAGTAAGACAACAACTGCTTCTATTGTATTTAGTCATAATAATATGGACTTATTATAACACCTTGGAAAATTTTCCAAATAATAGTAATTTAAATTAGCCTGTAAGACAACAGAGGAAGTCTCTAGCATTGTAGGTATAAGTACTCATTAAAATAATAATTTAATTAAAGATATAATAATTTAATTAAAGACATAATTTATTATGTAAACTTACGCTGGTGCATCAAAACATACAAGGTATGTCTAGTAAGGAATTAGAAATTGAGTTGTTTTTAAACAATAATTTAGACATTTTATGTATAACCGAACATTGGTTTAAGAAAAATGAAATTATGTTAAATCTTGGTATACACCAGCTGGCTAGTACTTTCTGCAGAGAAAAAGCCATAAGAGGCGGCTCACTTATATTAATTAAGAAGAATTAAAAAAAAAAAGAACGTAAAGACATAGTAAGCCTCTCTACAGAACGAACAAATGAAATGGCCTGTATAGAGGTGGGACACTTTATTATTGTTAGCGTATACAGGCCTCCTTTAGGTTATATGATTCATTTGAAAAAATAATGGAAACGTTATTAACTAAGATAAGTTTATCTAACAAACATATATTATTGTGTGGTGATTTTAATATAAATATTTTAGAAAGTAATTCCACCACTGTTAGATTTACTTCATTGTTAAAATCATATAACTTAACTCATTTATTCTTTGAACCAACAAGGATCAGTGATAGCTCTGCTACATGCATTGATAACATTTTTACCAACATAGATCCATTAAATAAGGAAGTCATTAACATACTAAGCTCTGATCACTGTGGACAGCGGGCCACTTTCCCTATAGATAATAATTGCAAACAATTACACAAGGACAGAAACACATGTATACCAATAAATGTCAAATATATTGAGAAGCTTAGAGGTGAAATTATAGCTAATATTGGACACTTAGAGTATCATAGTAGCCCGGATATGTCGTTTGGTAAACTGTTTAAATTAATAAAACATAAATTTGATACTATTTTCACCCCTAAGACAGTGAGAACAAACAATAAAAGTAAATTCAGCGAATGGGCAATAGCAGGTATTTTAAAAAGTAGATTAAAATTGTATGAACTTTATAATGAAAGAACAATGAATCAAAATGAAGAATTTAAAAATTATGTCAGGTTATATTCAAAAACATTTAAGCAAGTTTGCTCTGCAGCAAAATCTCTTCACATTAGAAATAAAATTAAGAATTCGAAAAATAAGATTAAAACAACTTGGCAAATCATTGCAAATGAAACTGGAAGAGTCACCAGCCGCAACACATATTTTTAATTGAATATAGATAATAAAATAATTAAATCCGTCAGTGAAGTTGCAACTGCTTTTGAGAAATTCTTTGCTGACATTCCAGTTTCAACCACCAAAAATTTGTATGCCTCTCCTGCTGATGCTGAATTACTTCTTAAAGATAATGTAAAAGAGTTTACTAGAGACTTAAAAATTTTAATTTATTAAATATTAAGAATACTGCAGATTTATGGGGCCTATTAATGAAAGTTATTAAATCTATAATCGATATTATCGCACTTACTTAGCAACTATTTTTAATGATTGTATAAAAAGTGGCGTATTTCCTGATCTAATGAAACATAGTAAAGTTTTACCTCTGTTTAAGTCTGGTAGTAAGTCGGAATCATCTAACTTCCGACCTATATCTATTTTGCCAACACTAAGTAAAATATATGAAAAAATAATACTTACTCAGTTACTAGCACACTTTATATAAATAACATTTTACATAATAAACAATTTGGTTTTACGAAGGGTCGCTCTACAACAGATGCTGGCGTTGATCTGATTAGTTATATTTTTGATGCTTGGGAGGGGTCGCAGGATGCTCTAGGAGTTTTTTGCGATCTCTCTAAGGCATTTGATTGCGTGCAGCACACAACGTTTCAGGAAACTATGCCACTATGGAGTCAGGGGACCAGCACTCATCTTCTTAAAATCTTATTTATCAAATAGGACTCAGAGGGTTGAGGTAAAGGGAAAAAGATCCACAGGTACCAAGATTGAGATGGGGTCACACAAGGATCCATTTTAGGATTCTTTCTTTTTCTGGTCTATATAAATGACCTACCATACCTTATTAATGGAAAAAACGGGATAGTCTTATTTGCCGATGATACGTCACTTACTTTTAATATTAATCGCCAAAACTCAGGCTATGACGAAGTAAGTAATGCTTTTTCAAAAATAGTGCACTGGTTTAGTGTTAATAATCTTTTGCTAAATAGCAAAAAAACTAAATGTACAAAGTTCACGTTGCCAAATGTAAGGCAAACTGAAACCAATGTTCTATTGAATGGAAAAGGTATGGAACTAGTAGATACAGCTGTCTTTTTAGGTATAACTTAAGACGCAAAACTCCAGTGGGGCCCTCATATTGCTGGGTTGGCCGACAGACTCAGTTCAGCAGCATTTGCAGTAAGTAAGATAAGACAATTTTCAGACGAAAACACAGCAAAACTTGTATATTTTAGTTACTTCCACAGTATAATGTCCTATGGCATTCTACTGTGGGGAAATGCTGCCGATATAAATACTATATTTGTGCTGCAGAAGAGAGCTGTTCGGGCAATCTACAAGCTGGCCCCGAACACGTCATTAAGAGAGAAGTTTAAAGAAACTGGAATCTTAACTGTAGCTTTTCAGTATGTTCTATCAAATGTATTATATGTTAAAAAAAATTTAAACCTATTCAAAAAGAAAAGTGACAACCACAATAGAAATACCCGAAATAAGCACAAGCTTGATGTACCAGTGACTAGACTTAGTACTTAAGACTTAGTATACGCCTATACAATAAGATCCCAGAAAGCATTCAAAATTTTTCAATCAATAAATTTATAAAAGTAGTTAAAGAACGTTTGTGTGCTAAAGCCTATTATAAAGTTAATGATTTTATGAATGATAGCACACCTTGGGAATGAGGTGACCCCCTGCAAGGCTACTTCTAAATTACATATATTATTGTACTCTTGTTATGTAGTTTTAGTCATAACATTGTTATATATGCCTTTTTTATAATTTAAAAGAACAATTTTCCATCTTTTCGATAAAAGATGGCCCCGCGCAAGTTTCTTACGCCGGTTCTTCTCGCCGGGCTAGTTCCCGAACCGGTGGTAGGCACCATGTAGATCGAAGTTCAGAAAGTGTATGAAAATACCTATTTTGAATAAAAAAATTTGACTTTGACTTTGACATAGGTAAAGACCTATAAAAATATGTGAAATGTGAGGGCCCCACTGTAGTTTTGCGTCTAAAGTTATACCTAAAAAGACAGCTGTATCTACTAGTTCCATACCTTTCTATATAGCAATGTATAGAAATATATACTTATAATAAATTTTCACACGTACTTTTTTTTTATTCATTCATTTTCAGTCATTTTAATATTATATATCTCCTAGATAAGAATTACGTAATATTGTATCCGTCTAAATAGCTTCTGAAAATACCACATTATTTGTGATCATTTTTATAAACTTAGAATGGGTATAGTAACCTATCCTTCAAATATAGACATATCTGTGCCATCGCAGACTTTTTTGTAGACACCATGGTATCGACTTCCAAAATACGAAGATTGAGTAGAGAAATAATTAAAATTTAAGACGAATTTAAAAGGGGAATTATTTGGAAAATAATTTCTATTTCATACTTTTTTGTGCATTTTTACTTTGGAAGTCGGTTTTCATTTTTTGTTAAAAATAATAATTTTACCCATTTATTTGTATTTTTTATTATTAACACATTTTAAGAAAGTTATTAATACAAAAAAAGCCGGTATTCTGACTCTCTCAGCAAAACAAACTCAAGCGTTTTTTTTTTCAAGCCAGGTTTCTGAGATTATGTATGTATGTTTATTACCTCAAATAAGAATTACCGATAATTAGACACTATTGTAGTAGTCGGCGGTAAAAATGTAGCAGCCAACATTAAATATAATATTATAGTGATGATGATGATCATGAATATAATTTTGGCAATAGCAAAATTTCTAATACATTGATATCGGTGTACAAGACTATGAGGAGTATCTATGTCACCATAATAATATGGTGGTGTATCGTATGAAGATGATGGTGATAATGATGATTGCTGTAAGTGGCATATGCTTGCAGTTTTTTTAACAATGCCAAAATTTATAAACCTGTATCTTTAAAGACCGAGGATTCCTTATAATTTGGTGGAGTTCTCTCTATTCATCATGTACGCCATCATCAGGTCTCCACCTTGGTAACTAAGGGACCAATTTCAAATTATATTCTTTACATTTTACAACAACAAAAGAATTTTGAAAATGCTTCGAAAAACGGCAGAGTTATGTTCAAAGATATACGTGTCGCTGTAAAAGACTATGAGAAGCACCTATTATCATCATAATGTGAAGGTGTATGGTGTGTTGAAGGCGGTGATTGATGATGATTACTTTAATTGACATAGTGGCAGATGGTTTCAGTTCATTAAACAAAGCCGAAATTTCCAAATATGTATCTTTATCGACCTCAGGAGTGCCGTTTAGTACTTTTGGATCCAGGGTATACCTAGGTGCAAAAATTTTATTTTTGGTTGTATATCCCTGGACTACTTTAGAAAAACTCAATATTACTATGTGTCCACTGTCTATATAAATTTCGAGGAGTTCCTTCGATTCCTCATGGATCCCATCATCAGGTCACCACTTTGGTGTCAAAATAACCAATTAGGGATTATACCCTTTACAGCAAAAAAAAGAATTTTGAAAATCGGTCCACAGGAGGTGGAGTAATCGTTTAACATACATAAAAATTAAAAAATATAAACAGCCGAATGTTTAACCGCCTCGTTTTTCGGAAGACGGTTAATTAAATTTTAATTGCAGCGGAGTAACCAAAACACGCACAACGTTAAGCCGTTAGTACGCGCAAAAACAAATATCGGGAACCGTACATTTTTCCGCAATAAAAAGTATCAAATACCATTACAAATTTCATCAAAATCCGCTCAGTAGATTAGCACGTACAAACGTACAGACAAACAGATAAACAGACAAACAGACAAAAATTCAAAAAATCATTGTTTTGGGTTCTATGTCGTTCATAAAGCCTGTAATAGTTTTTCTTATATCATGGAAGGCCATGTACAGACAGCGACCAGTTACGATTTTAATAATAAAATCGTAACTGTCGCTGTCTGTAAAATTCTACATAATATGTAATCTATACATATAAATGTATAGATTACTTTTTTTTTATTTTATTACATTTATTACACTTATTTTTTATTTTATTACATTTATATGTATAGATTACATATTATGAAGAATTTTTCTATAACTTATTCAAAGCTTCGTAGTTCGTACCCTAGAATATGAAATCTAAAAATATATTCGTCAAGTTAACCTCGGCCTCATTATGTACATTGTACATTGTACGTGTATGGCTCCTGTACCAATGATAGCCTGATTCAGGAGTTAGGTCATGATTACGAATAGGATCGTCTTGGGTTACCCGCAATACTAGATATATTGTGTGGAGGTATCAGGTGTCAATCAATGATGTGCATTGCAGTGTCTAGGGTTATGATTTATGAAAGGGGAAAATAAGTTGGCCACTGCACATGAGCATACTGTATTATTTGGCAGCGAATTAATATGTTGGCGACTAAATTTCTAAACTGGCGAAAGCACTCAGCCGAAAAAAAAAATTGATAATGACATGAGTACTATGGTATTTATGACTATTATCATAGTATGTTATGTAGTTCGAGATACCAGCTATGTTAAAGCTATAGAAAATTTTAGAAATTAAGGATTAAAAAAAAAATCTCTTATCATAAAGAAAATACGTGACAACCCTACTTGGGGGAAAAAAAAATCATTAACTCTTCAGTAGGATGCAGCCTTTCCGAGATAGAAGCGATTATAGAAAAAATATGGCAATGACTTGGCTCTACTTTGAGATACGAACGATGTATAAATCTTGGAAAAATCAGGATTTTCAAATTTCTTTTTCTCCCATCATGAAGAAAGTATGTGGTTGCAGGGATAATAAGAGGGATCAAATTTTCATTATTTTTGCAGTTTTTTTCGCACCGTTTCTGAGATAAAAGAATTTTACAGAAATAAAAATATATTCGCCATTTTGAAAATTTAAAATAAATGATTTTTTTTTGTAATTAACATCCCCTTAATTCTAGAACTAGGATACCTAGATTAATTTTATGAAAAAATCATCTTTGAAATTCAAAATGGATATCATTTTTGTATTCAGCACCTAAAAACCCTGAAGACGACACCTATATATAAAATGAATGAATTTTTGTAATCAGCACCCCCAGAAACCTACAAAAGGACACCCATATTAAATTTTATAAAATGAAATATGTCCGTCATCTTGGAATTTCAAAATGAATGTTATTTTTGTATCCAGCATCCCCAAAAACCTGGTAAACGACATCCATATCAAATTTACGAAAAATAAATATCCGCCATTTTGAAATTTAAAAATGAATGATCTTTTTGTAATATACACCCCCTGAAACCGAGAAAAATTAAAAATAGGAATTTCGTGCGCTCCTTTACATTTTTTTTATGTGCGCTCGTTTTGCTGCTTATTATGTTTTTGAACTACCTACATCAGGGAAAATAATTATATGTGCCTATTCTTAAATTAAATGTGTACTCTCAAATTGTCACCAAGATGGTTATTTGTTCGCCGAAATAATATCTGTCTGCCAGTTTGGAATTCGAATTGAAGTTTGGATTCAGTGAACAGATCTGGTATTATTTAGTCGCCAGATTTGGATTTTTTTGTTCTTTTGCCATCTTGGTAATTTAGTATTCCATATTCGGGTTTTTCACACCGAAAATTTGATTGTTTTGTCGCAAGTTTAGATACATTGACACTATAAAAATAATCTACGGTAAAATAATGCTTGAGCAACCTTAAAAAGTTTTACCCGACTACAAAAGGTAGGGTAATGATTTTGGCAGTCAATGTATGTACATTGTACAGTAAAACCATTATGCTAAAGGCCCTCGGCAATATTTGTTTTTCAATGGAAATAACAACGGCAAACGTGATTCTTTGTCTTAAATATTTATTTTTAGTATTTGTTGTTATAGCGGCAACAACAAAATATCATCTGTGAAAATTTGAACTGTCTAGCTTTCACGGTTCATGAGATACAGCTGACAGATAGACAGATGGACGGCAGAGTCTTAGTAATAGGGTTCCGTTGTTACCCTTTGGGCACGGAACCCTAAAAACAACGATTGCCGAAAGACATTGAGGTCGTACTGTATTTATATTTGTTTGTTCCACCGCACTACACTACTGATTTTAATGAATAAGGTGTCAATAGATTTGTAATTAAATGTTGGGTTATTAGGATTTCGTAGTACTAAAATGAACCCTTATGGTTTCGCTCTGTCCGTCGTCCGTCTGTCTGTCCGTCCGCCTTTCTAACTTCTGTAATTATGAATGTAAATAGATGAAATTTACTAGGTATAATTATAGATTGCGTTTGGATTTCATTTTTGGCATTCTAGTGATATTATTACAAAACTTTAAAGAAAGTGGTACTTAGGAGGATATAAAGATAGCATTTTAGCGCCAAAGAGTCGTAGTAAGTATTTTTAGGCAACTTCTCACAACTTTCTTTGCCAAAAATAATAATAATTATCTAAGTAACATAATAATATTTAAAAATATATTAGAATTACTTAATACAAAACATTGCTTCCTACGGATAAGTTCTTAATTTCATAAAAAAATAATTGAAAAATTATACATCGTAATAAGCTTGTGTATAATAATTTAAATAACGTTATTATGTATTTAAATGACACGGTAACAAGTGTCGTTGAACTTCAGGTAATGAATTCACTTGGTCCTCCACGTCTGTCCGAGAAAGACTTGCTTCTTAATTAATTCAACGAGGAAGTGACAATTGAATTAGCGTTTGGACAGGGTTGCCATAGAAGTTTATGTATGGGCCGTCATTTCTTCGTGTCACCGCGACCCTTTAGGAGACTCGCCGATTAAAAATATTACCCTTGTTTTGCCCTGAAACCAACTCATAAGGCAGAGTCTTAGTCAATACACTCTGACATTGGCGACTCACTAAGGAGCCATTATAAAAAAGAAGAAGATTGAAAATATAAAAAAAACACCCAAAATTCACGATAACTTACAATAACGTCTACAGTTTTTGTTTTGATGGTAAATAATCTAACCAAGAGCATGTCAGGAGATGTTTAAGGAGGGTACCGTAAAGTAAACGCGTAATAGGTTTTTTGTTTTACTTCAAAAGTTACTGTTCCGTTCAAAATAATTTTCCTAACAAGTATTTAGCATGATCTATCAGTATAAAAAAATTGCATGTTTGTCTCACAGTTTAGATATGTGGGGGGCAACTTATTGACCACTTTGGAAAACTTTGGTGGCAAACCCTTATTTTAAAATACCTATTCAACGATACTCTGCACGATGGGTTAGAATGAAAAATATTTTTCATCCCCACTTCAAATGTATGGAGAGCCACCCCTACAATGTAAAATTATTATCATTTTATGATTCTAAAACCGAGATCTATATACAGTCTTTTTCTGTACCAAATTTCATCAATTTATATTCATAATTACAGAAGCTAGACGGAGTGAAACTATAATGGTTTCTTGACTATTACGGAATCCTAAAAAGAAACAAAAACCAGGAAACATATACAACGCTGCCGACCCTAGGTTTCATTATCGTAATAGAACAATAAAGTGTGTCATAGCAGGTCGCATATCACAGGGTTACATGCTACACATGTTGCCTCAGTATTGACCACAGCTCGCGTTTATCTCGTTAGCAAATGCAGAGAATAAAAAAACATTTTTAAATTCAGAAAGTTAGTTTTTTTTAAGTTGCCAGTAAAATCTCTGAGTGAATGTGGAACTTTTTGGTGCGAAACAAGCAGGTCGCTGCGATGCTAGCGATTTTGGCGGCGGCAGCTTTGGTTGTTATTTTCATGACCACCAAAGGGTCTAACAACTCAGTGGTGGAAAGGGCTATGGTTGAAACAGAGGACGTTAGCAATGAGGCACACATATTTTCGTGTAACAAGTAAGAGTGTTGAATTTTTTTGAAGTAAAAGCTCGAAAGCTTAATTAGTGTAAATAATATTTATTTTCTATATATTATGTAGTCCATTATAGACCGGTGCGATCAATACAAATGTATTGCATGTAGATTGTAATAGTGTTCAGTTTCATATCTAACTAGCTTTTGCGCGCGACTTCGTCCGCGTGGATCCCCATTGCACCCCTGTGGGGTTGGTATGTATTCCGAAAAATCTTATTTTAACGGATTTCTACGTCATAGTAAGTACCTGCGTGCCAATATTCAACGCCATCTGTTCAGTTGTTCATATTTCACTATAAAAATTTTAGACCCCAATTTCACCCATTTATGGGACGAATAAAAAAATATAAAGTACGTACATAATGACATGAAAATCGGAGAAGATTTAAAATATTTTTCATACAAACCTTTAAAGGTGGAATTTTTAAAAATCCCTCAGTGCGCGTCTACATTGTAAATGAAAACTACAGTCCAAATTACACGTTCCTACTTTTAGCAGTTACGGCTGTGAGAGCGTCTATACGCCCGTCTATACGCCCGTCTATACGCCCGTCTATACGCCCGTCTATACGCCCGTCTATACGCCCGTCTATACGCCCGTCTATACGCCCGTCTATACGCCCGTCTATACGCCCGTCGGTGAGTCAGTCAGTGGGGACATCTCCTTTTATGATATAATGATAAGAGGTAGTGCAAAATTTATAAATATACTAAGTAGCAATAATCAAGCTATAAGATACCCATTACCTAATCTAAAAATAATATTACTATGAAAATCACTAAGCTTAACAAGGTCTTGAAATATTAGTATTTTACTTATTAACTGTTTGTAGCATTAATGTAATTTGCAACTCAATAATTATATTAATCAAGTTGATGCAAATAATGTACTGTGTGTAATGAGTTAAAATTAGACTGAAAATAAAGCGTGGGCTGCTTGATATTATCTACTGATAGACACAGTTGTAGCACAGATTACTAAATTGTATGTTGATTAATAATATGCTAAATTATCATTATATTAAATACGTGAAGCAAAAACTTTCAGTACCTACAGATTTACGATAATAATGCGAACAGACTAGTAATATAAGGCACGGTTAAAATGGAAAAATAACTTTAATGAAGTTGCAACTTAAAATTTAAAATATGAATAATTATGCTCTAATTTCGACTACTAGGCGACCCCTACGGCAGATAGGTACTTTAAAATGTTAAATGTTAAAATAAACAAGCAAAGATGTAGTCACCGCAGTTATGATCATGAATCTTGATCAATAACCAAACTCTACATTGCGCATGGATTAATTTATATACCTACTTAGTTCTAACTAGTCTTAGTGAATACATTTCATTACGTATATTATATTGTATAGTTTAATAGTTTAAAAAACTTTTTAGCCTTCCTTCTGATGATCATTTCATGCCATCAATTGGTAACGGTCACATTGCGACGAACATCTTCAGTGATACAGTGTATATGAACGGTCTCTACAACGGACGGAAAGGAGAGAGTAGGCGAGCTAGAATCCCAGCCTGGGCCAATATTAGGCTCAACTCCACACTCACCCATCTGCCGTTCAAGCCAGTTTACAGCCTGGACACAAAACAAGCCGCCTTCAAAGTGACAGTCGACAGAGACAGATCAGTGGTCACCCAGAGAATATACGCACATCGATATTATACGAGGGCTATCATCAATCAGATACAAGTCACTCCTAAACCGCACGCAGGTGAGATATTCGTTTATACAAGTAATTAGACTGGGTCCCATGTTATTTGTTAAATTTTTTAGTTGAATAGCATTTGCGCCTAATTAAAGTTTCCAACACAAGAAATACGTGATATTAAAAACTTGCTATTAAATATTTTTAGGCATCATAATTTAACATGAAATCGACGTATCCGCAAGGCGACTATGAGCGTCTCAAATCTCAATAATAATTGTAGTGAGTGTAATATTTTACCATTATTTTATTTTGAATATTTTAGATCCTAATTTTATACATAAAGAAATATGGATAGCCATCAAGCTGATGCCTGGAGCCAACAGTAGAGACATTGACTTCCAAACTCCAATACCCGAAATTATTGATGGTAGAACTATTTGGAGGAGCTGTGGGAAGACCAGGGTATCAGAAGACCCGGTCTACCAACCGCTACCAGTGGAAGTCTGCGCTTACTGGACGTCCGTGCCTGATCATTTAGTGGTTCCGCATCATCATTCCAGGGTATTCACATTTATAATGACCGCTGACAAAAACCAAACAGTTGCCAGAGAAGAGTTTGTAAAAGGTACGAAGATTTTTGTTTTACTATTATTTTACTAAAAATAAGATATGTACTTGTTTTAAACACTTACGGATTGTGTCGCGGTGCACTTTTCTTTTTCCCGACGTTTCGGCTACTTTCCAGCAGCCGTGGTCACGGGAGGACTGAGGTGCACAGCTGAGGTGTCAATTGTCCTATTCGTTGAAGTTGTTCAAACTACCCGAAGATTCTTCAATTATTATTTGTGTTCCGATCCACGCAAAACATACTAACAGTATCTTCAATTCGCGGTGATTTTAAATTACATTTTAAAATCACCGCGGCTCCCATTATATTATATTGGATCCCAACTAGATGGCAGCACCCAGCCATCTTCTCGGTTAAAATTAGGGTAATTTTTAATTTCTATAGCCTCGCGTATCATTCTTGGGCGATAACGGTGTTCCTTTGCCAGTACTTGTGGCTTATCAAATAAGGTAATGTTAGTAAGGTATTGTGTACGTAGTATTGCAGGAGGATGGCGAAGATCTGTATGACAAGCACTTAGAGGCATGGCAGAAACATTACACACAAGCTAGTATGCAAATTGAAGGAAATCTACAACTTGTAAGTAAAAAATAATATCCTACAAAAACCATTACCTATAAAGTCTTTTTCACGTATAAAGTTTTGAGATATCGTAGAAACCAAGTCTAATTTAGGTTAGTCCCTAATTATTATTAGTTATACATTAAAATTTTGTGAATGAATGTGGATAATTTTATTTTTTTAATATTTTTTATAGTGATTCGGCAGTGAGTACTATAAATTTATCTATAATATGATTACCAGTGACTACTTACTATTAATCAATGTAGTATTTTGATCGTCATATAACTGAAAATCGGAGTAAATTTTTGTGTTTACTAAATGAGTTTAAAGTTTAAATAATTGTCAAATTAAATAAAATTAATTTAAAACTCAGTCGTTGCTTCTTTTTACCTGACTACGGCGAAGCAAAATGTATGTATGTTCCACTGTAGCGCCTAAACTACTGAATAAACTAATGTATGACAATGATGTCTTAATATATCATAATTATGGCCCGGTAACATGAGCTAATATATAATAACATAAGCTATATTTTGCGTAGTCGAGTGATAGTTTTTACTCCGTCTTGCTGAAAACGCAAAATGTTCAGCGACTTTTGTTGTTCTGTGTAAACTTATTGTCATAGTAAGAGGGTATAGAAATGTTTTCTGGGCTTATCGGCTATTGTACAATGTGCAAGGGCCTATTCTACCTTCTTTTTATTACAATATGGACATCAGTCTATAATATTTGTTTTTATCTGTGATCATTACATTTTAATAGCACATTTTAACGTAAGTAGTCACTGGTAACCTATATATAATATTATAGATAAATTTATAGTGCTCATTGCCAAGTCACTATAACAAATATTAAAAACAATAATATTATCCACATGCAATCACAAAATTTTAATGAATTACTAATAATTAGGGACTAACCTAAATTAGACTTGCCTTGTATTTTTCGTAACATGTGATTGGAATAAAAAATCATTATTTTTGTTCAATATTTTTACTTTTTCTATATTTTCCCTAAGCTAATAGGAACTAAACCTAGCTAATAACCTAGCCCGAAAGGAATTTGAAATTTCTAAGTCTGGTAGAAGTATGCTTATTCTCCCTACCTCCATAACTACCTTCTTCTATCCATGTCTTTCAAAATAGCATTTTTGCCGCATAATATCTCCTAAACTTAACACTTGATTTTTTTTAAATTTAAAACATTAGATTGTGCCACTAACGACTTTTCCGTGACAAAAATTCAGACCGTCAGCTTGATTACAAACAAAAATATGGGGGCACGAAAAAGCCGCGAAATGCTTCGAGAAAAGATAGTTACGGCCGCTTAAAGACTAAGACTTGGCGATAGCGCTGCCGCGCTATCAGATCCTACTAATATGCAGCATCTATTTTGAATTTTCTAATTCCACAATACTAATCAACGCCAACACACAAAAGACACAATCAGTTGACAACTAAGAACTTTTTATACTTTTAGGCAAAAATAGTAAACGGTATTTGGTACTACTTTTTAAGCTCTTTGCCTTCTGAAGAATCATTCTCGCACCAAGAGAGATACTATGGACTTAGCCCAACCGGTCTGGCTCGAGGAGGCACATTGGATGACTACGAAGGTAAAATCTATGTTCGTTAACCAACCAACCCCTTGTAATATCTTGTAACGCTGTTATAAAAGTTCTATAGTTATGTTGATTTTCATTTCAGGCCACAATTTTTGGGATACAGAAATGTGGATATTTCCCACTATACTCTTACTGTACCCTCAGTACGGGAAGAAACTGCTGGAGTATCGACTTGACAACGCCTACGTGGCTGCGGAACTCGCGAAGATCACTGGCAATAAGGGCTATAGGTATGATACTTACTACCTAAATACTTTCAGTATACATACACACATATACAATATTATAGAATTTATAGATGTTTTATGTTTACGCTCTGATTTAATTAATTATTTGTTTTGTCGTTTATAACCTTTGGGCGAGGCCACAATACTAAAAACGACGACGCAATTTTGTACGTGATTCTATGGACGTTGCACGTTGTAAGTATATGGCGTCCGTCCGTGTCGTCGATTTTTGCGCTGCGACGCGCGACGCCGCAACGCTGTGTTGTGGCCTCGCCCTTTGACTTTTACGTTTTCGTTCAAGTTTGCGTACTTTTAGAAAAAAATATGACGATACAGTTGTACGCACTCTTTATTGCGGGTACAGTAATACTAACGTACTAAGTTAATATACACGAAACTTTGTAGAAAAACACAACCAAACAATACGTACCTATCTATATTATGATATTATGACTCTGGGCCGAATCCATATTAGGCACGTGATAATTACAAGCTATATTCCCGACAGGTTCCCATGGGAGAGCGCGTACACGGGCGCCGAGGTAACGCAGCCGTGCTGCCCGGAGGTAGCGGAGTTCGAGCAGCACGTCACGGGGGATGTCGCCTTCGCCGCCCGGCAGTACCTAGCCGCTACACGCGATGAGCACTGGCTGCAGGTATTCGCTTAAATAAAGGGGACTGTGACAAATTACGTATGATCAGTTGACCCCTTAAGCTCCAAGTTCCTTTACACTCTCAGCAAATTTTCAATAAATTGTAGATAAGTCTTTTCGTAGACAGTTTAGCTACCTTAAGATGAATCTATGATTTTGATTAATGGTTTTAGAAGATATAAAATATTATTTCGAAAGAATACCTACATACTTGCATCTACTTTATCATTATAATTAAAACAATAAAATAAACACTTTTCTTAGCACGGTGGCTGCTCTATCGTGACGAATATCGCAGAATTTTGGGCTTCACGTGCAGTCATCAACTACACTACAGGATTTTATGATATAGAAAGTAAGTAACTCGGTAGTTACTAGACTCACTAATGTATAGTAATTATCTAAGTATTATTTTTTATTACAGTTTTTTTTTAAACATATTTTTAATTTGGTAGACGTGATGGGACCTGACGAGGAGCACAGCAACGTGACCAACTCCGTGTTTACAAACGTCGTCGCTGGATACTCTTTATATTTAGCTGAGTATGTACATTTCATTTTTTATGAGGTTAACAATATTTTTTCAAGTCATTTTATAGGCATCACACAAGCATACTTATCGAACATTCTTCTCGTTCTCACAGATTTTGGGTCTAAATAGTACATATATTATTATAATACGTTAATAATACGTCCTAAAATATTTAATTAAATGAAGTGCAGCGCCATCAGCACCTGTGAGATCTACTAGAGCTGAGACTAGCTAGCGCTACTACCATTCTAATAAACTCCTGATAGTTTTAAAAAGGCAATCTGTCTTTTGTGATTATGCTCATTAAAAGTACATAATAATTTAGGACTAGGACCTTATGTGGAAGTGATGGGAAAATGATTTTATAAACTCAAAAAACCTAATAAGCGAATCTGTTAAAATAAATAATTTTCAGGTATGTATCCTGTTTGTGCAAGTCATACTACATGGCTCGTGAGCCAGAGAGGTGGGTAGACATCGCCTGGAGTCTTGCCCTACCTTACGATACCATCCAGGACTACCACCCCGAGTACGAAGGTTACACCAGGGGAGAACCCATAAAACAGGCTGATGCTGTACTCCTTGGTTTCCCATTGCAATATCCTATGAATGTGTAAGTCTGAGCTCTAACGTTTTTAGTCATATTATGCAAACAGTACCCACAACAAGTATCTGCAACAATATTATGCCAAATTCCACATGTCGTTTGAACTGATCTGACCAGACAAATAATATAATTAAGACGCACTCTAGATAATTTACTTTCAATTTGTAACGTAAGAAATAGCTGTTTTACTTACAATTTGTATATTCAATATAAGAACTATGAGATGGCAACTTCAGATCAACCCGAGCCAACGACCTGGCGTACTACGAAGCCGTGACGCGGGAGAGCGGACCAGCCATGACGTACAGCATGCACACGGTGGGCCTGCTGCAGCTGGACGACGCAGTGCACGCGGAACAGCTCTTCAATAAGAGCTATATGGACAATGTTAGGGAACCGTTCAAGGTGAGATAAGCATGTACAGAAACAATAACATAATAATCATATTATGTGGACCAAATTATCCATGAAAATGAACGATACATTGTGCAACTAGTAGATAAACATTATAGGTACCTATGCCCCAAGAGGCAACATATTGTGCAGTGTTCACTGTGCACAATGAGACGATGTTGAAGCTTGAGATTAGCTATAGGTATAGCAGTTAAGACATAAAGTATATTAATATTTTACTATAATATTCATAGGATAAGTACCTGCAATATTGCTCTACACAGTCGTCAGGCGTTAATAAATAGTATTCGGGAATCTAGTTCTGAAGCAGGTTAAACAGTGATCGTTCTCATAATTTATTCGTATTATAATAATTATTGTGATATCAAATACATGTCGTTGTAATGGTGAATTTGTATTGTGGGTAGTGACTGTATCTGCATAAAACAAATAAATTATGAGAAGGCTCTACTTGCTTATCAATAAGATTCCCCAATAGTACATGAGGGGAGAGCGTAATATTATAATGTAGTTTGCCATATAAAAAAACCGATTGTTTCATAACGCAGCTTTTTGCTTATTTGTCACGATTCCAGCGCCACTCATCGTCGTGTGCCGTGTGCGTCGCCATGTGCTGATGCAGCAAGCAATGATGCCACTCGATTATTGGTTAAAAAGATTATCACCTACTTGCAAAATGTTAAATTTGCGTTGTCATACTCAAGTAATATAGCTGACGTAGATTTTGCATTCATAGGTTTGGAGTGAGCTACGAAGTCCTAATGTTGGCGCCGTGAATTTCCTCACTGGAATGGGAGGTTTCCTCCAGTCCTTGGTCTTTGGGTACGCAGGCATCAGTCTAAATCTAGACACGTTGAAAATAACCAAACCTCACCTACCGCCTGCTTCAACCAAGTTTACAATCAAAGGTTTGTATAGAAAAAAAATGTTCTAGCGCCTACATGTTACAGGATAAAAATATCTCTCAGGCATTATAAAATAGCTAGCTTTTACCCGCGGCGCCTCCCGCGTAAGTACCTGTACACTATACATTTTCAGGATTAAAAGTAGCATATGTGTTAATCCAGAGCTCAAACTACTACCATACCTACCTTTTATCGCAATCCGTTCAAGGGGCCTATCAGGAATATTTGACAGCGGCGTACACGTAACGTTATCGAATGAAACTTGTATGGGCACTGTCATAATTTTGACAGATTTTCATACAATTC
Organism: Phengaris alcon alcon; assembly: GCA_037179445.1. NCBI lineage: Eukaryota > Metazoa > Arthropoda > Insecta > Lepidoptera > Lycaenidae > Phengaris > Phengaris alcon. The sequence goes on from JAYRCH010000673.1 coordinate 24,757, forward strand.
TCATTCGATAACGTTACGTTTACGCCGCTGTCAAATGTTCCTGCTAGGCCCACAGTAGTTTTTGCGTGAAAGAGTAACAAAAATCCATACATCCATCCATCCTCATAAATTTTCACATTTACAATATTAGTACGATAAGCTCCTATATTATACCCATTACCTAACAACTAAATATTTAAAAAGTGACAAAAATAGTCGGCCATATTAAATAAACATGAAACACAAAAATGTTACAGGAATGAAGTATTTGGGTGCAAGTTTAACTTTGGAAATTGGTGTACCAAACACAACGTTGAAGGTTTCTGCTGTGGATGAGAACTGGCCACTCATCATGGACAACGGGAAGTACAATGTCACCCTGGTCCCGGGCATGAGTGGTTAGTCCAAAATAACCTAAAATTAAACTATGAAGTTCACTTCATGGACGCCTCCCTAAGAAAAATATATTAGAGGAAACTGGGGACACTTGAGCCCCCTTTTATTTGTTAACCCTTATTTCCTACATATAGGTCCTATTTAAAAAGAAACTATTTTTTCCAGTGACTCTACAAGGCCAAGGACCATTCGTCATCCGCTCCGTGCCGTGGAAAGACTGCCAACTGCCGGCAGACACTATCGGTCATAACTACTTAAGGCCGATAGGAACATAAGTTCATGTGGATACTTAATATAATAATTAGATAAGTTATTTTAGATATCAGACTTTAGAATTTGTGACAGTTTTAAAATTAAAGAATAATTTATATTTTGTGTATTTTTTACCTGATTAAAGCGAAGCCAAAAGTTCAATAGTTCAAATAGTTTTTAAATTTTGATTATTATCTATCAAAGATGTTCTTTCTAGATTATTTGATGTTGGTTGTAGTTGGTGTATATTGTAAATATAAAGTTTACTATTACTAGAGTGTTATCAGTACTACCTAATGAATAATGAGGTTGAAGGTTTATTGACAGTTTCTTAATGAATAGATCATTCATAATTATTATCGACTTACATAATGAGATAATTACTATTAACTACATAGTTACTATTACAAATATAGCCAATATCAAATTATTACCAATATGCATGTATCTATAATTATTTATTATTAATAATAATAATAGCTCCCTACACCGAATTCGGTGACGGTGGCCGGTTTCATTGGAACCAGGCCAGTTACGCAGGAGTAATTTTATAGTGCCCAAGTGTATGCGCAGTACACAAGAGCACTCTCTCTCTTCCTTTACTCTCGTAACCCAGTGGGACGGATAACCGACACGACTAGCGCGAGATCAAGCACAGTCCGACTTTTTACATGCCCATCCGACGCATGGATCATCTTTCTTGTTAGACAATCAGGTGATCAGCCTGCATTGTCCTAACCAAACTTGGAAACAACATTTTTTTATTATTCCAATGCGGGAATCGAACCCACGACCTCCGAGTCGAGAGCCAAGCTCTAAACCACTGGACCACGGAGGCTGTTATTATTATTTGCATACTTTGCGTAGTCACAGACACGGTGTTGAATTTCGAAACCTTTTACTTACAAGTAATGAATAAGGAATGTTAGGTACGTCTGAACTCTATATTATTAGGTCTGGTAAAGTCTTAACTCCTAAGTTCCAATATAGCCACATAGATCTACGGAACCCTTCCGCCCGAATTTCGATTACAAAGAAAATGTGGCGAGCTTAGAGCACGGTCACTATTTCATACAAGTATTGCATCTATACTAATATTATACAGAGGAAACGTTTCTTTGTTTGTTTGCATTGAATAGGCTCCGAAACTGCTGGACCGATTTTGATGAAATTTGGTACAGATCAGGGGCGTGCGCTCCATATAGACAGAAATGCAGTGTTTTACTTGTAATTCACAGATATTTTAATAAAACGTTCGTACGTTTTAGATGACTTTAATTAATAGTAAATAAATTAATTAAAAAAAATATAATAACTTTAAAACGCCTAATATTTTATAAATAGCAACTCATGCCGGTGCGTGCTGCAGGACAAATCATCGCATGTATGTTTAATTTTCATACTTCGCAAACGCACACACCCATGAATATCGACATGTTTATATAGGCGTAACTCATGCGGCATTAGATGGCCTTCGGCTTCGGGAGCCCGTGGCGCGAGCTTGGTACTACAACGAGTTCTATGATTGTCAGTATAATGTTATTTACTAAGAAAACTTACTAGATGGCACTTTACGTGGAATTTAAAAATGACACTATTTTCAGAGAACGAACATAACCAAACATAACTAAGTATATTATTATCTACGTACTAACGTAGTATATTATTATCTCTGTGCTATAAAGATAAATTGTTAAATAAGCGCCCATAGCGCCGTCTGCGCGTTGCGTCGTCGTTTTAACTAGGCCGCCATCTATCGTGAATTGACGATATTTAATTTGAAGAGTCCCGTAGTGCCGATGTACTTTATCAGTTCAATTTTTAAAAAAGAGGGCGTTGTATGAATAAAATATTGTTATAAATTCATATTTTATTCAGTAATCATTGAAAATTTTGAAGAATAAAACTAAATAAATCACTTACGTAAAACAAAACAAGTTACATGGCGGTTTAATTGTGCTTTTAATGTGATTTACTTTTCCATGGTTTACAATGCTTACTCGTAGCGACATCTTTACGTACTGAGCATGTACTTCATTAGATGTTAAAAGTTATGAAACGTATAACTGGCTGTGTGGTTGTGTACACACGATTAAATTATATTGTTTTCCTTGCATATTATTTAGTAATTTACATCGGGATATAGTAATCTCAAGTAACCGGAACCTTGAATATGTGAAAATTGAAGCTGACTGACTGGTGAGTAGTTATAATATTTTAAAATATGCTTATTATTTTACTTATTAGAATTTCTTCCGCCGCGACGATCGATCGCTGTTTTGTCTGCGTTGCCGTAGAAGATGTACATGAATAGTAGTACATCTAAGACTTGCTCTGTTGGCATGGTTTCGACTTAGAGATCCGTCGCTTGGCTGTAGCTAGGCTAAAAATCTATAAACGAAAAAGTTTTTGTGACCGAGTACTTCGCCGCATACCCAGTGCCATAATCCTGTGCACGCCACTGGTACAGATATAGATTAGACCACGGGAACATAGGCTGCTTTTCATCGCGGCAAAATGTACGGTTCCCGGCAGGATTTCCTTTTGCGCGAACGAAGTCGCGGGCAACATCAACAAAATAATTTCGATGTTTAACATTCGTCGATTGTTACTCCACCTAGTCGTTATCGTTCGGAAATCCAGCGGAATGTGAAATGAGGTGAATCTTGAGATGTCTTGTAAGTACTCGCGCACAAATATTGCGCCATTAGTGAGTAGTGACGCAAGTGTTCGACGATAAAAACAATTATTTTTAAACAAAAAATGAAAACCGACTTCCAAAGTAAAAATGTACAAAAAAGTATGAAATAAAACTTATTATCTAAAAAAATCCCCTTTTAAATTCGTCTAAAATTTTAACTATTTCTCTACTCAATCTTCATAATTTTGAAGTCGGTATCAGCCCTATCCTGATAAAACAATATTTTATGGAACTCACGTTCCAATTTTAAAAGGGGAATTATTAGGTCATTACATATGAAATTGGCGTATTGTAAAGGAGGAACATAAAGTAATTTTTTTTAAACATAATATATTTTTGACGTGATAACGTCTTATGACGTTACGTACGTACACGTACGTAACGTAGGTACGTTTTAACGTACGAAAAAACATGACTCATGCGTTACCTCACTAAATATGACGCATTGCCGTTACCTCAGCTGGCCGCGCCTTAGGTATGTGAGCGGTGGGACGGAGCGGCGGTGGCGCTTGATGTTATTACTCAGTTCGGCGCCGGACTCCGCGGCGGCAACACGCTTACCTAAGGCGCGGCCAATTAGTTCCGCGCGCACTATAAACATGACGTTGTCACGTTCAACTATCGTCACTAAACCGACTTTACAGACAACCGATTTTTTAAATCAAAGTAACCATTACTATCTATGCATTTTTGCCATCTCATAGGTAGTTCATTGATTCCTTTACTAAAAAAAACCATTCGGACAGGAACCAATGAAATCTTTTAAGGCGCTGTGGACTGCCCCATTGGAGTTGAATTTTTCCCTTGCAAGAAGTTATCCAAAATTCGAAAAAAAAATGGTAATCTGTTGAAGCAAGGTCCGGGGAGTACGGTGGATGTCTTAGACATTCCACTTGAAGCTCCTCTAATTTGGTAGCCGTCTGTTGTGCAGTGTGTGTTGTCTAGCGTTGTCCTGAAGCAGCAGTGGCCTAGAGCGAATGAACCTCGGTTGTTTAGCAGCTAGCTTTTCCATCATGATTTGCAGTTGCTGGCAATATACATCTGCCGTAATCGTCTGGCCAGATTTAAGAAAGCTGTAGTGAACGACACCGGCACTAGTCCACCAAACGCTCACAAGTAACTTTTTTTGAGTCAATTTTCGCTTGGGGCAGGCTTTGACTTGTTCGCCAGGGTTCAGCCATTGGGATGAACGTTTCCGATTATTGTACAGAATCCACTTTTAATCACAGGTAATGATTCGATTTAAAATCCCTTCATTATTGTGTCGGTTGAGACGTAACGCAGCAGTCGACGCGCGTTTGTCGCGTTTGCTGCACTCAATTCATAATCATGATCCTGTACGATAATCGGAAACGCTATTAATAATTGTAAACAATTACACAAGGACAGAAATACATGTATACCAATAAATGTCAAATATATTGAGAAGTTTAGAGGTGAAATTATAGCTAATATTGGACATTTAGAGTATCATAGTAGCCCGGATATGTCGTTTGGTAAGCTGTTTAAATTAATAAAACATAAATTTGATACTATTTTCACCCCTAAGATAGTGAGAACAAACAATAAAAGTAAATTCAGCGAATGGGCAATAGCAGGTATTTTAAAAAGTAGATTAAAATTCTATGAACTTTATAATGAAATAACAATGAATCAAAGTGAAAAATTTAAAAATTATGTAAGGTTATATTATTTAAAAACATTTAAGCAAGTTTGCTCTGTAGAAAAATCTCTTCACATTAGAAATAAAATTAAGAATTCGAAAAATAAGATTAAAGAAACTTGGCAAATCATTGCAAATGAAACTGGAAGAGTCACCAGCCGCAACACATATTTTAAATTGAATATAGATATTAAAATAATTAAATCCGATAGTGAAGTTGCAACTGCTTTTGAGAAATTCTTTGCTGACATTCCAGTTTCAACCACCAAAAATTTGTATGCCTCTCCTGCTGATTCTGAATTACTTCTTAAAGATAATGTAAAAGAGTGTGAAATCGAATTTAGATTTAAAGAAATAGGACCGCAAGACATTATTAAAAATTTTAATTTATTAAATATTAAGAATACTGCAGATTTATGGGGCCTATCAATGAAAGTTATTAAATCTATAATCGACATTATCGCACCTTACTTAGCAACTATTTTTAATGATTGTATAAAATGTGGCGTATTTCCTGATCTAATGAAACATAGTAAAGTTTTACCTTTATTTAAGTCTGATATTAAGTGGAATCCATGTAACTTCCGATCTATATCTATTTTACCAACACTAAGTAAAATATATGAAAAAAAAAATACTTACTCAGTTACTATCACACAATATAAATAACATTTTACATAATAAACAATTTGGTTTTACGAAGGGTTGCTCTACAACAGATGCTGGCGTTGATCTGATTAGTTATATTTTTGATGCTTGGTCGCAGAATGCTCTAGGAGTTTTTTGCGATCTCTCTAAGGCATTTGATTGCGTGCAGCACACAACGTTGTTCAGGAAACTATGCCACTATGGAGTAAGGGGACCAGCAATCGTCCTCTTAAAATCTTATTTATGAAATAGAACTAAGGGTGAGATAAATGGAAAAAGATCCACAGGTACCAAAATTGAGATGGGGGTCCCACAAGGATCCATTTTAGGACCCTTTCTTTTTTTGGTCTATATAAATGACCTACCATACCTTATTAATGGAAAAAACGGGATAGTCTTATTTGCCGATGACACGTCACTTACTTTTAATATTAATCGCCAAAACTCAAGCTATGACGAAGTAAATAATGCTTTTTCAAAAATAGTGCACTGGTTTAGTGTTAATAATCTTTTGCTAAATAGCAAAAAAACTAAATGTACAAAGTTCACGTTGCCAAATGTAAGGCAAACTGAAACCAATGTTCTATTGAATGGAAAAGGTATGGAACTAGTAGATACACCTGACTTTTTATGTATAACTTTAGACGCAAAACTACAGTGGGTAAAAAAAAACTAAAAAACTTTACCAACCCATATTGTTGGATTGGCCGACAGACTCAGTTCAGTAGCATTTGCAGTAAGTAAGATAAGACAATTTTCAGATGAAAACACAGCAAGGCATACACACATATTTTAGTTACATCCACAGTATAATGTCCTATGGCATTCTACTGTGGGGAAATGCTGCCGATATAAATACTATATTTGTGCTGCAGAAGCGAGCTGTTCGGGCAATCTAAAGCCCGAACAGCTCGTCTCGTCATTAAGAGAGAAGTTTAAAGAAACTGAAATCTTAACTGTAGCTTCTCAGTATGTTCTATCAAATGTATTATATGTTAAAAAAAATTAAACCTATTCAAAAACAAAAGTGACAACCACAATAGAAATACCCGAAATAAGCATAAGCTTGATGTACCAGTGACTAGACTTAGTACTTAAGACTTAGTATACGCCTATACAATAAGATCCCAGAAAGCGTTCAAAATTTTTCAATCAATAAATTTATAAAAGTAGTTAAAGAACGTTTGTGTGCTAAAGCCTATTATAAAGTTAATGATAGCACACCTTGGGAATGAGGTGACCCCGTGCAAGGCTACTTCTAAATTACATATATTATTGTACTCTTGTTATGTAGTTTTAGTCATAACATTGTTATATATGCCTTTTTAAATTTTAAAAGGATAATTTTCCATCTTTTTGATAAAAGATCAAGAAGAAGAAGATAAGTGCAAGTTTCTTACGCCGGTTCTTCTCGCCGGGCTAGTTCCCGAACCGGTGGTAGGCATCATGTAGATCGACGTTCAGAAAGTGTATGAAAATACCTATTTTTAATTTAAAAAAATTGACTTAACTTTGCTCATCGCAATGGCTGAACCATGGCGAACCAGCCAAAGCCAGCCTCAAGCGAAAATTGACTGGTTACTTGTGAATGTTTGGTGGATTAGTGCCTGTGTCGTGTGGCCAGATTTAAGAAAGCTCTAGTGAAGCTTTCTTAAATCTGGCCAGACGATTACGGCAGACGTCTATTGCCAGCAACTGCAAATCATAATGGAAAAGCTAGCTGCTAAACAACCGAGGTTGGTCATTCGCTCTAGGCCACTGCTGCTTCAGGACAACGCTAGATCACACACTACACAACAGACGGCTACCAAATTAGAGGAGCTTCAATTGGAATGTCTAAGACATCCACCGTACACTTCGGACCTTGGTCCATTTTTTTCCATTACCATTTTTTTCGAAATTTGGATAACATCTTGCAAGGGAAAAAATTCAACTCCGATGGAGCAGTCCAAAGCGCCTTCAAATATTTCATTGATTCCTGTCCGAATGGTTTTTTTAGTAAATGAATCAATGAACTACCTATGAAATGGCAAAAGTGCATAGATAGCAATGGATATACCATTGATTTTGATTTAATAAATATATTGTTTTAAAAAAATCGACTTTATGTTCCTTCTTTACAAAACGCCAATTTCATATGTAATGACATTATATTATTAGAGTGATGATGATGATCATGAATATAATTTTAGCAATAGCAAAATTTGAAAGACATTGATATCGGTGCACAAAACTGATGAGTAGTGAATACCTGTCATCATAATAATTTTTTTCAAGTAGGAAAGTTGATCACACAGTAAAAGTTGCTTATATTCAAGAGTATATTCACTCCTGAAAGTTTGGACACTGACTGGAAAACAACCTGTATATATTTTATTTATAAAGATTTGGTAAAATCAATTACTTACCGATATTTTGGGCATATGCTCTACTGCTTATGTAAAGGCGTTTAGACAGAAAAATAATCATGATAGCTTTATTTCACATTATTTAAATATCAATGAAAAAAACTTAAGTTGCTACATTTCATAGTTAATATTCCGAGTTTTATAAAAGTGGTCGATATTTTTAGTAACTTAATTATCAGGTCCACATAATCTAAGAAGAGTGTAATTTTGTGTTAAAATCACTCCTTTTCAAAAGATTTGAAAATACCTTAAGTTAATATTTTTATTTATTTGAATCTGTAATTAAAATTTTTAACTTATAAATTATTATTTTTCGCATTTAAATCCTTTGTTAACACCGTACAACCTGAGATAAAGGTAGTTTTCCTTGAGCGGTCTCCAGGACCGCATGTAGGTGGTTACGTGACAAAAATAGGTGGGTAGGTGGTTAAGGGTTAAGAATCTTAAGATAGGTATGTGGTATGCCATTAGCTTACTTGCCGTATCATTGCCTTTTATTTGACGTATGATATCTACTTGTTGTACTTTGATCTTTATTGTACTCGGAATTGTGTAGTGCCCCATAGTATTCCTTCTTAAAATCTATTTTAGGTGTTAGAGCAACTATATCGACTAACATCGATACCACGTATAAGTTATAACGTATGACATGTTGGCGTTGTATATCAAAATGTCCTAATATAGTTTTTTATATACTATATATTATATATTATATATAGTATATAAAAAATGAAAATAAGAGTAGTTTTATTTTTTATAATACCCGGGCATTTTGTATAATGACCCATTAATCACTTTGTCCATAACATATACATAGACCTATATTATCATAGCTGAGGCACGTCGAGACAAAAATTGTCAACACTTAAACTACTTTTGGGGTTGTTTGGGGCAGTCGAGGTTTGACATTTGTCATTTTAACATTAGTCCGGATTTAATTGACAAAATATTCTGAAATCAAAATGGCGTAACTTTTTCTTGTATGAAGATTTTTTTTGACAAATGTACCTACGTCATAAAATATGATATATCATTAGTTTTGAAATCATTGGTTGTATATCATATTACAGTTATAAATAATCTTTAGACCTATTGCAGAAGGCGTATTTTAAACGCACAGATGACGCGTTCTTACTACTTACGCTCTTCAAACTAGATTCGAATGAATTTCTTTAATTAAGCAACAATCAGAATCAACGGCGTTGTAAGCGCGCGTTCCTGAAACACTCTTCCTCTGTGCGTTAAAAATACGCCGTGTGCTATCGCTCTAAGTAGATACTTAGTACCTACTGAAAACCTACATAGTATCCAAAAACATCTATTACCTATAGACAATGTTACATTAGTCACAATGCTAAAGGCATAAAATCAGTTAAGATTGGTAATTTACGTAATACTAAATTTGCAATATCGTACACGTGTCTGATAATTGCAGCGCAATTAATATTTTGATTTATGTCACGAACGCATTACGTAACACGAATACATTTTACAGTAGCTTGAATGTCGAGGTGAAAATATTATCTTAAATGTTAGTTAGTTAAATGTTATTATCAGGAGAGATACCTACTACTAAGTGATTGCCCTAAAATCTTAAAATAATCATCCGGGCTTCTGTTGCTTCGATGTTACCCTTCTCAAGTAGACATAAACCAGCATGCTTTAAAAAAGGTAAAGTCGACTCTATAATATACGTAATTTCTATAACTTACGCGTACGGTGAGACATTATTTTGACAAAATGTTTAGGTAAAAAGTACTGGCGTATTGTTAGGTTAGTCCAATTAGAGTTTTTAAATTCGTGACATCTGCTTTTTGACACGACAAGGACCGTCGGGCTACCAAGCACCGCCTTAAAAAACATAAAAAAAATCGGAAATTCTTATTGACCGTTTGTTATACCACTTACGTCACCAGATGACGCTTTGTGTGGGTTGGGTCTGCCCCCTAACGGCAGCAAAATTATCAAACACCCGCAGATTTTTTCACTAAAAAAAAGACAGCTATCGACGGAAGGAACAGTGAACCAGTCTTCCGTGCATTTAGGCCCGCCTCTTCCCGCGGAAAATCCCCACATCGCTATGACGTTGGAAATATTTTGCATTGAACATAAACTTCTACATTGAAAGGTCAAGTCATACCGGAACGAAACAATACGCGACGCGGCACTGCATTTTTAATATAGCTATTCAAAATTAAAATTTATTAATTAAACAAGAAGATACACGTTTCATTGTGAGAGTTCGAATGTCACTGCACAGCGCATGTGCAGTGTATGACTGATGTCATATGAAACGTGTATCTCTTTGTGTGGAGACCAGTAAATAAAGTTACGATTTTGAATAGATATCTTAAAAATAAAGCGCGGCGTCGCGTATTGTCTCGTTTCGGTGTGAAGTGTGCATTGATCCTTACCACATATTTTACAGTACCTGGCCATCGACCTTTTAAACAAGATATTCGGTTAGTGTCAGCATTGTACAGCATCATCTCTCTGCCAGTGGGAATAAAGCGACTGGCGAACTGCTTTATACGCAAGAGGAGACGCTCTATAAAACCATCACTAGCCAAAATCTCTTTACAAAGGTCAAACTTAGGCCTTTCATCCGTTATTGGATTATTTGTATTTTATACAGTACTCTCCGAACGAAGTATGAACCACTCATGAAATACTGTAGTGCCTGGGACAGTCGGTTTTTTAAATGTCGTATAGTTACCCAAGCACACACGGGATTCTCACAACAGTCAGCCTAGTCCAGAGGAATGACTGGTCAATACGTCTGGGGCCAACCATGTACATTGTGCAGGTTTCCTCACGATGTTTTCCTTCACCGTTAGAGCGTGCGTAATGCACTCGAGATCTGGGAATCGAACCTGCACCCTCTCGAATGCGAATCAAACGTCAATATGCATTAGGTACTTTTGGCCGGGAACTGTAGACGATTATCAACCGGTTATAACGTACAGCCAGGACAGGTAATAAAGGTGAATAACAAATTATAAAAGTAAGTTAAAAATTTAACAAAATCTGATGCCATGCCCCGTGCCCTGCTGCGTAATTTTGTCTCGATCATAATATCTTGTCTTGAATTTAATAAACGGCTAACTTGGCTTAGCAATATTAGTCGATGACGTATATAATGATGATATAGACGATGGTTTTAAAGCATACAGATTTTGTTAATCGACAAATTACAGCGAAATATTCACACGTAGACGTCTAAAAAGACGAGGATATGAAGGTGTTAAAGACGTTATTAATTCATACAAAACGTTTATTCGATTTATTATAAAAAGGCAAAAGAGATAACCTTTGGTTTTACAACAGCACCTTAATAACATTGAAACAATAATTATAATTTTAAAATGACTTATATTGGTACTTTGCATGTACAAAATGTGTAATGTACCTAATTTAATATAAATAATATTTATTAAATAACAAGAATTAATATTAAAATTCTTTAATATTAAATTTTTTAATTAATAATAAAGATAAAAATTCTTTAATTAATAATAAAGCTGCTTTAACTAGCCCAGCTAGTTACCCACTGAAGGGATTGAGGTAAATATTGGAATGGTTTATCAAAAGAATTAATAAATATAAGTATGTACTTAAATAATCTCAAGGTAAATTCTACGATAAAATATGCGTTACTTATTTAGGCCCACTAGCGCAGATCTGGGTTACTTTAACCCCTTTAATACTTTAAGTCTGTGTTAAAATATTATGCGTTCTCTTTCATAAATACGAAGAACAAGAGAGAGAACATGATATTAACACAGGGTTAACTTTAATCCAGATCTGCGTACAAGTGGGCCTTAGTCTATTTACTTACATAACTCGCCAGCCCCGCTAGAGATTTCTAATACAGTAAAAATATTATAGAAAATATTTGGCTACTCGGAAAAAGGTGATTGAAAACTTACTGGGAGTTTGGCCATTACTACATTTGGCCATACCTGTACCGTATTCCGTAGGTATGTTACAATATATGTTTTAGGTACTATTACTTATAGAATTGATTACCATATCCTAGAATTGAGAGAGCGATAGAAATTAATCAAATAAATAGATAATACTCATAATTATAATAAATTAAATTCGAAAACATACCTGGTATAAAAACTATATTATTATGTAAATCGTAATTAACATTTTGGCTTTAGTATTATAGTTTAGTAATTGCTAATATGTGAAAGACTGGTACCATCGCTTCCATCACACGAATCCATTAGATATAATATAATTAAAATTAAAACCTAGCTCATACAAATGCACGCGCACGTAGCGTTAGACGCTATACGCATACGCAAAACGAGATGCGAGCGCAACTCTCACAAAATACATTCACGTTCTCTCTGAAGTAAAAAAAAATTATATATAATAGTTATAACATCTGTTGAAACTTCTATTTTCTAAATAATTTGATACCATAACTTTCACATTTTCTAGAGTATATTATTTTATCGTAGCAGCACACAAAATGCTAAGTATGATCTCATTACCAAGATGTAACTGCAGCAATTATAACCAGTTTTAACAGCAATACAGATCTTATTTTAAACTTCATCACGCCTGTAACGGGCGTTATTAATAATAAGGCAACCGATTCCACATAAGCCACTGTCGGCTAAAATTAAGGCTTCTTGTAATTTTACACCTAAACAATTCTATTTACTATTACCCTAAATCAAACCCAATTATATTATCCAGGTCGTATTTAAATATTCTAAAATCATACTTGTATAATTTGTACAACCGCCTTATCAGGTCTAGGTCTAATTCTGCAAAGTACTTGCGTAGCTTTTCAGCAGTGCCGCCAGTGTGCGTCAACCTTGGGAACTGTATTTGAGAAGCTCCTATTGTGTTGAGAGCCAGAAGTGCGTCGTCTAACAGCGTCTCGTATTTACCTGAAAAAAAAAAACTATTTTATTTCCATAGACATTCTTATTGATAAGACACAAATGTTAAATACAAGTCGTGAAAACCAAGGAAAATAGTTATACATGGTTACTTGACGTGTATCCTAATACTGCATATTTTGTGGATACAAATATTATGACCGTGTTTATAAAAAGTAAAAATACACAAAAAAGTATTGAGTTAAAAGTTATTTTCTAAATAATTCTCCTTTTAATTTCGGCTTCATTTTTAACTATTTCTCTATTTAATCTTCCTAATTTTGAAGTAGGTACCAGCCCAAACAATATCCTGTAATATTTTATAGAACTCACATTTGATTAAAATTTGCTGGTACCGACTTCAAAATTAGGAGGATTGAGTAGAGAAATAGTTAAAAATTTTGCCGTATTTAAAAGGGGAATTTTGTAGAAAATAAGTTTTAATTCATACTTTTTTGTGCATTTTTACTTTGGAAGTCGGTTTTAATTTTTTGTTTATAAATAATAGTTTTTCTCTTTTTAATTAAATTTATTATTTATATTATTATGAACACATTGACATCGGTGCACAAAACTCTGATGAGTAGTGAGTACCTATGTCATCATAACAATATGTTGGTGTTTCTTGTAAAGATGGTGGAAATGATGATGATTACTGTAAGTGGCATGATGGCATGTGCTTGCAGTTCTTTAAACAAAGCCGGAATCCCGAAACATGTATCTATAAGGACTCAGGAGTTCTGTTCAGAACTTTTGGACCCAGGGTATACCAAGGTATACCCTGGGTACCAAGGTACATAAGCTTACTTTTTGGTAGCATGTGCTCGGAATACTTCAGAAAAAGTCGAAATCAGTATATGTGTCCATATAAATTTCGAAGAGTCCCTCAATTTATCATGGATCCCCTTATAAGGTCTCCACTTTCATGACTAAGGGACAAATTTCGAATTATAGCCTTTACAACAACAAAACAATTTTGCCAATAGTTTCACATTTATTGGCAAAGTAATGACTAATGTTCAAAGATATATTCAAAGATATCGTCTTGATGTAAAATACTATGAAATAACGTAATTGACATAGTGGCACATGGCTGCAGTTCTTGAAACAACGCCGAAATCCCCAAACATGTGTCTATAAGGAGTCAGGAGTTCTGTTCAGTACTTTTGGATCCAGGGTATACCTTGGTGCAAAATGTTACTTTTTGATAGCATATGCTTAGATTATTTCAGAAAAAGTCGAAATCACCATATGTGTCCATATAAATTACGAAGAGTTCCCACGATTCCTCATGGATCCCTTTCTAAATACAGTATCCCACAGGAACACTACTTTTTCGATATATGTTAATCCAGAGCTTAAACTACTACCATACCAAATTCCATCAAAATCTGTTCAGTAGTTTTTGCGTGAAAAAGTAAAAAACATCCATACATCCATCCTCACAAACTTTCCAATTTATAATATAAGGACCTTACATATGAAATTGGCGTTTTGTCGTACTGGCTGGCCACTTTGATCTCAAATATATCTTCTTTCGTTTGGAATTCAAATTTCACATTTATACCGCTATTTACTCATGCATTTGTGTTTCGAAAACTGTAATTCATTTGTTTTTTCCTCTTTTGTTTTTTTCTTTGCGTCACTCTGTTTACAAAATGGAAAACTTAAAATATCGCAGTATTTTCGAGTACGAGTTCCACCGAGGCACCAGTGCTGCAGAAACGGCTCGAAGGATTAATGATGTGTATGGCGGCGGTGTCGCAAAAGAAAACACAGTGCGTTTTTTGTTCCAACGTTTTCGTTCTGGAAATTTCGACCTGCACAACAAGCCCCGTGGACGGCCAGAGACCAAAGATTATAATGAAAAATTGAAGGCTATTGTGGAAGCGGATCCATCGCAAACCACGTCCGAGTTAGCTGCAGGCTGCAGTGTTAGTGATTTGGGAAGGTGAAAAAGCTTGAAAGGCGGGTACCTAATAAATTGAGTGCAGCAAACCGACAAACGCGCGTCGACTGCTGCGTTACGTTACTCAACCGGCACAATAATGAAGGGATTTTAGATCGAATCATTACCTGTGATGAAAAATGGAATTCTGTACGATAATCGGAAACGCTCATCGCAATGGCTGAACCCTGGCGAACCATCCAAAGCCTGGCCAACCAAGCGTAAATTGACTCAAAAAAGGTACTTGTGAGCATTTGGTGGACTAGTGCCGGTGTCGTTCACTACAGTTTTCTTAATTCTGACCAGACGATTACGGCAGATGTATATTGCTATCAACTGAAAATCATGATGGAAAAGCTAGCTGCTAAAAAACCGAGGTTGGTCATTCGCTCTAGGCCACTGCTGCTTCAGGACAACGCTAGACCACACACTGCACAACAGACGGCTACCAAATTAGAGGAGCTTCAATTGAAATGTTTAAGACATCCACCGTACTCCCCGGACAATGCACCAACAGATAACCATTTTTTTCGAAATTTGGATAACTTCTTGCAAGGGAAAAAATTCAACTCCGATGGGGCAGTACAAAGCGCCTTTAAAGATTTTATTGATTCCTATCCGAATGGTTTTTTAGTAAAGGAACCAATGAAGTACCTATGAGATGGCAAAAGTGCATAGATAGCAATGGTATATACTTTGATTAAATAAATATATTATGTTTTAAAAAAATCGTCTTTATGTTCCTCCTTTACAAAACGCCCATTTCTTATGTAATGACCTAATAGTACGAGTATTAGGAATTTGCCTATGTATTATGGAATTCAAATTTAAGAAAACTGATGAAGCTTGATTTTCCATTTAGATTTTAGTCTTTCGATTCAGGATCCATATAATTTGGTTGCTATTTAATGTTACCATTATGTCAACTCTACTAGCTGACATAATGGTAATATGAAATGGGAAGACGAATAATATTTAATTTTTGTCACTTTAAAGCAGTTAAATTTTGGTGACATGAAGGTGAGTAGGTATCATTAACACCGGTATTCGCCTACAAATGGAAATTAAAAAAATAAAATTATAGCTGTGGATCGGAAAATAGTTATCATGAAACACTAGTTAACAATTTTAAGGTGTATTTCTAACAGGAAACGGAAAGAAATTTAAAAATTTTCATAAGATTAAACATTTCACGTCTTACTTGCTCTGTAAGAAGTAGGAACATTATTTTGCTAAAGGAGAATGGCCATTCTAATTTCTGGTCTACCTACTTAATACACAGAATATACATATGTATATATTGTAATTTAAAAATGTCTCTTTTGTACTTTTTTCTTTGTATTGCTATAAAAGTGTAACAAATGGGGCTGTTTGCGTAGACGCCAAAAACAAAGGTTTTATTTCGTTTTGTTTGAGCATACTTTAATAATAAAATAAATTATTTGGACTGGGGAGAGTGAAAAAGTTGTTTCATTTTGGGAGAGAAATTCATTTTCAATTCAATATTTTTTTTTGGAAAATTAACACGGTCGCATAGTAAACGGCGGCATAAAACTGACTAATAAAAACTGAAAAATACACACCCTGTTTTATTACACCATTGGATAGTGTTGCATATAAGGAACAAATTCTTCAAAGTAATACAATGGGGAAAAGTTAATGATAACATAATATTGTAATAAATTGTTTCATCTTTTAAAGAAATATTAGGTATATGAGAATACAGTAATACCCCGGACTTACGCGATAGGTGGGTCCGAGCGATTGCCGTGTAAGGCGAATTCGCGTAAGTCGGGGTTCAACTTTGCATATAAATACATATAAAGTATGTTAAATCGGGACCAGAGTTTCAAGAAAACAATAATTTAGAAGAAAAATGTTTAATAAAGAGTAAGATAATAAAACAATTTACATTGTTATGAATAAAGTAACCTAAACCGAAGTTATTTTGATGTCGAAGGCTTCATAAATTCTAACAATGTTGCTTGACGAGTTAAGTTTTTCTTCTTCTCACGCAAAATTTCCTCGTAGCATACCAGTAATTTTTTTATTCCCCGTTTTGTAGTAGAAACGCGTTCTTTCTCAAATTTGTAACCCCTTTTCAATTGAATTCTCGAATTGAATTAAATTGAAAAATATTATGTTCAGTTTACACTCCAAAGAAAGTGTTTTTCTTTTCTTGTTAGACTCAAATGACTCATTTTTTGTTCGTTTAGACGACATAAATAGAGGTTATAATTAAAACGCACTGCACACGTAAAATAATTCTACGCGGAACACGTTCAAACCTGTCGCAAACTGAACACTGAGAGGGCGGAGCGAGAGAGCCGATGCGCGCGGCAATCGAAATGGAAAACCGCGTATCTCCGAATTCGCGTAAAACGGGGTAACGTAAGTCGGGGTATTACTGTAATTGGTATGGCTGAATTTTTCTCAACAGGCGAACATTTGAGTCTTGGCGTCATAGTAACTTTTAGTCATATCAATAATATCTATCCAACTATTGGTATTGGTAACATCTCGCGTAACTATTTAGAAAACTTATATTTTTAACTTAGGTTGTTAATGTTAGTAATAGATTATTAGGTAACAGGGCCAATTTAGATTTTCTAAACAATACATCACTTCTTGCCCTCTCCTCCGCAACACTGTCCAAGTATACATACGATAATGTTAAGTTAGCTTATCGTATAGGGAAGAAAAATCCTTAATTTTTGTTTGTTTTTGACATGTTACACAGAATCCCCATTATTTACATATAGGTGGTCAATGAAGGAAATAAAGTATAAGAAACGCCATTTCCAATAACACATGGCTTGTTCGTATTGAGTAGGTAGATCAGCGTTCATACATTTCTGCCCATCCTCCTTTATTAGGTACAATACGACAGTTAAATTGCACAAAAATAATTTCAAAACCGTATAGTCCATATTTCTTTGCGTCAAGTAAGTTCTATTCGAACAAGTGCAAGTGCTCAATCTTTAGTAAGAATATGCCAAAAAGGCGTTTGGTTATTTTGTTGCACTACTACTACTACTACTGCTGCATGCTTATTATAAAATCCAGAAATAATAATAATTTATGTTTCCTGTAAAACTTATTTTTATCAGGTCAAATTTCCGCTGATAGTTGCGTTCATAAGCGTACGCTATAATTGGAAACAAATAGTACAATGTTACTACTCGTACTACTTGCATAGTTTTAGTTAAAATTATAGCCATAAATAAAATAAAAATAATTGTATTACAAAGCAAAGACGACAACGACATTAAAATATTATGTGACTTCTTTTTAGGGTTCCGTAATAAACAAGGATCCCATATAGTTTCGCTCGGTCCGTCCGTCTGTCTGTCCGCGGTTCTAGCCTCTGTAATTATGAATGTAAATGGATGAAATTTGGTACAATTAAAGATTGTGTATAGATCTCGGTTTTGGCATCATAAAATAACAATAATTTTATATTTTAGGGGTGGCTCTCCATACACGTGAAGTGGGGGTGAAAAATATTTTTTCATTCTACCCCATCGTGTAGAGTATCGCTGAATAGGTCTTATAAAATAAAGGCAAGATTTCATACATGACTTTTTTACAAAGTCGACCATTTTCGAGTAATCGGCCTCCAAAGTGGTTTGTAAGTTGGTCTGGCATTTCTAAACTGTAAGAGATAGAAACTTGTAAGTTTCCATGCTGATAGACCATGCTAAAAAGTCTTTAGGAAAATTATTTTGAGCGAAATGGGACAATAATTTTTGAAGTAATTCAAAGAAAACCTCTTGCGCGTTGATAGTTACGGAACCCTCCTTAGACATGTCCTGACATGCTCTTGGTTAGGTAATTTCTTTCATATAAAGCTGATACTGATATACACAATTAGGAACGACAGATACAATTATATAAACAAATTTCTCTAGATTAGACCAACAGGTCAAACAACTTTGATAGTTATATCACGAGTGTTATTTGTTAAGCTGTATCAGATAATGAATAAGCTTTACACTAACAATTCGTTTGTAGACAGTAAAAGATGTGCATTATCTCGTGCTAAATGTAGGTACATAATATACAATTGCATTCGTAATTATGTTTCCGTACACGGAACCCTTATAGTTTCGCTCTGTCCGCCCGTCTGTGTGTCTGTCTGTGCCCTTTTAGCATATAATGAATTTAAATTGATGAATTTTCCTTATAATGTCCTGACAATTGACATGCTATTTGGCTAGGTTATTTTTGAAGAACACTTTATTTTCGAAAACTAATCGTATTATAAATCATTGGTTCTAACTTCTAACTGGTACCGTAGGCTTTATTATAATCCAATTTAGTCTTCTTGTAAAAAAAGGATTTTTTTTTGCTTACATTGCTCGACAATGCCTGGAAAAGATTGCTACCTGATAAGGCGGCCATTGAGTTACCTACCTATATTGTTTCTTTTATATCTTTATATTTTTATGTTGTGTGCACAATAAAGAATATTTCATTCATTCATTCAAATAAATGTTGTTGTATTTGTTTTATTGCGTGGTTGATATATAACATTTAAAATTGTCTTTTTGTTTACAAAAATATTAAATTGGACCTGAACAGAGTATAGGCATTATATTTTATTGTAATAAAAACCCGCACTCGTCAAAAGTAAAATATTTTAAGTAGATAACATCACTAGTAAACTGATATTACAAAACCTAACAAAGAGCATGTCAGCACATTTCTAAGGAGGGTTCCGTAACTATAATCGCGTAATGATTTTTTTCCAAATTACTTCAAAAGTTGCTGTCCGATATCTTGCCTTTATTTTATAAGACCTATTCAACGATACTCTACACGATGGGGTAGAATGAAAAAATAGTTTTCATCCCCACTTTACATGTATGGAGAGCCACCCCTAAAATATAAAATTATTGTTATTTTATAATGCCAAAACCGAGATCTATACACAATCTATAACTATACCAAATTTCATCCATCCAGGGTTCCTTGATTATTACGGAACCCTAAAAATTTATGTTAATATACGAAAATATAAGAACGCCATGGCAAAAAATATTAGGTAGTAAACAGGTCGATAAATGTAACTCTTTGTACAAAAAAAATAATTTGCTTGACGCACTAGTTCTCGCTGATGGATCTGCAAAACTACATAATTATGTTAGAACATTTGAATTTAGTTTTTTTTATTAAAATGGATCCATCTTCATAAACATAAACCTATTACGAAAACTCCAAAAATAGATTACTTAGGCCTACTTGCGCAGATCTGGGTTAAAGTTAACCCTCAGTTAAATATCATGTTATTTCTCTAGTTCGTATTTATGAAAGAGAACGCATGATATATTAACCCAGGGTTAACTTAGACCCAGATCTGCGCAAGTGGGCCTTAAAGGTTGTGGTTGTGTGGTTGTGGGCCTTAAACTCAGTTAGCGCGACTCGATATTTTTTCGAGCTTTGAATGCATATAAATCATAGCTACAGGGTATTTTTTTAAACTAGACTGCTACGACACTAGAACAGAAACAAAAACTAGTGTATCTGTTAAACATATTAAGGGTTCACGACAGCAAAGTTTCAAGTGATTTTAATTTTTACATACCTCGTAACATTTCAAACTCTTTACAAAATCTGGCCCGGAAAAAATAACGAGCTCCATGTTTTTTTATAGAAGATCTATAATTTTTTTGTATGGTTTAAGTTTCCAGAGTAAATAAAAACACTACTTATTAGTCAAATTTGAATATACATAGATCCGTAGATCGACAGAACAAGTAGGCATATCAACAATATTTTCGACAAAATAACAAAACGAGAATTATGGCCGATGAGGTCATTAGGAAACTTTCCGACTACTTCTTCTTCTTTAAAAATGGCTCCTTAGTGAGTCACCAGGGTGTATTAATGTAGACTTTACGAGTAGGTTTATAATATATAATATCTATGGACGCTTCCACACCACGTCAATCTGATCTTGTACTAAGTATCCGAAGAACAGCCTCTGTTGTCTAGTGGTTAAAGCTCGGCTCTCGACTCGGAGCCCCGCATTAGAGGGGAGGATTCCCGCATGGGAACAACAAAAAATTTTGTTTCCAAGTTTGGTTAGGACAACGCAGGCTGATCACCTGATTGTCTTCTGGCAAGAAAGATGATCTATGCGTCGGATGCGCATGTAAAAAAGTCGGACCTGCGCCTGATCTCTCGCTAGTTGTGTCGGTTATCCGTCCCACTGGGTTATGAGAGTAAAGGAAGAGAGTGCTCTTGTGTACTGCGCACACACTTGGGTACTATAAAATTGCTCCTGCGTCACCGAAATCGGTGTGGGGACTTGGGGAGTTATTATTATTATCCGAAGAAGTATCAAACAAAAGTACCAGACGACGGAAATATATTTAATACTAGTAGTACTTTTATCATAGTAAGAAAAGTTTATTATGATAAAAATCTTAAATATGTGTATAGTATAACCCCCTTACTAATGAAAAGATTTACACAACGGATAACTTAAACAACGTTGCTGTCTTTGTCAAATACGTTGGAAAAGTCACTTGACAGGCAAAGACAGCAACGTTGTTTAAGTTATCCATTGTGTAAATCTTTTTATTAGTAAGGGGGTTATAATATACACATATTTAAGATTTTTATCATATTATACTTTTATTTAATACACATCTAAGACCCAAGAACATAGAAATACCTTTTTTTGTGCCTGAGGCGGGATTAAAACCCGCTACCTCCAGCTTAAGCGCCAACGCGCTAACCACTGAGCCACAGAGGCAGTCAAATCTATAGAAGTAAACATACCGACTAATGTGTATTTGACGAGGCAGGGATGGCAGAGACTGGTTATGGGCTGCCAGTGCTCGTTGTTGACCACATCTGCCAGGTCCTCCTTCGTCTTGTCCGTGAGGAACAGCGCGAACTCCTTGAATGTCACGTCGTGTCCCAACTCCAGAGATTCGTTCGTGGGGTTCGAACGGAATACTTTTATGATTCGCTTCCCGACGCGATTCTGAAAGTAATGTTATTATTAATACATACAATTTGGTCCCATGAAACAATAACAGTTCAAGTGCGAGTCGGACTCGCGGTCGTAGGGTTCCGAACCATTATACTAATTACCAATATTTTACATGTTTACTTATTATTTCGTTACTTTTTGTACGAAGTTTTCCAAGAAGGTAAAGCGTATTTTACAAGTTATGTCTCATTTTATACTTATGACTTCAAAACAAATTCATCTAAGCCGTTATAGTTTTCTTCAAAGTTCATCACATGGAGTACAATCATGAATTTTTCAGATTTTTCGAGCCAGCCGTTTAGCTTTTAGGATAGGAAAAAAACGCTATAAAGTTGAATATCTTGCAAAAAAAAACTGAGGCCTTTACATCTGTTATTGGATGATTTATACAGTATTCTCCGAGCGTAGTAACCACTCTTGAAATACTGTAGTGCCTG
Organism: Phengaris alcon alcon; assembly: GCA_037179445.1. NCBI lineage: Eukaryota > Metazoa > Arthropoda > Insecta > Lepidoptera > Lycaenidae > Phengaris > Phengaris alcon. Next base: position 47,099 of record JAYRCH010000673.1, read on the forward strand.
GGACAGAAGGTTTTTAAATGTCGTATGGTTGCCCATACGGCATTCTCACAACACAGTCAGCCTAGTCCAGAGGAATGACTGGTCAATACGTCTGGGGCTAACCGTGTGCTGGTTTCCTCACGAAGTTTTCCTTCACCGTTAGAGCGTCCGTTTAATGTACTTGAGATCTGAAAAAGTCTCATTGGTACACGCCACAACCTGGGAATCGAAACCTGCACTCTCTCGAGTGCGAATCAAACGGTCTACCCACTAGGCCACGGAGCTTTTATCTTGCAAACGGACACCTATATCAATAATCGTCTTAGCAATCTCTGTCTGTTTTTAAAATACATATCTAATGATACCCCCACACTCCACGCATTGCGTGTAGGGGAGGTGCCCCAAAATTGTTTTTTTCGTGTTTTTTCTAGCACGACGAGGTAAATACATATATATACATAAATACAATAAATCATAAAAAATACAATAAATACATATATACAATAAATCCATGAAAAATTTCATCTTTCTAGCACTATGTAACCGTTTGGACGGTAAGCCGAGGATGGACGGAACTGACGTAACTATAAGGGGTGAACCACGGAACCCTAAAAAGGCAAGGCTTTGCTCGTCTTTATATAAAGCCTAAAGGCTTAAATAGTTAGTCCTTACTAATATTATAAACACGAAAGTTTGTATGTATGGACATGAGGATGTTTGTTACTCTTTCACACAATAACTACTGAACTAATTTTGACGAAATTTGTTATGGTAGTAGTTTATTAGACTCCGGATTTACACTTCCGCTACTTTTCACCGCAGCAAAATGTAGGTACGGTTCCTGCGAGATTTCTTTTTGCTCGTACGTAGTCGCGACTAACATCTACTAAAGTAGGTATATTTATAACTTTGAAAGGCAAAGGTAGTCGCGTGCCGTAAGACAGAATAAACATTTTTTGTAGGAATCGTCCGTAAATAAGTGTAATGTTATACTATACTTTTACCCCCTTAGGCTCGTGTTCACCGACATTTAATCAACCGTTTAAATAAATAATCGGCCGTTTTTGTAAAAAAATCCTGTTCACCACGTCCTAAACACTGGTTATACAGGGTGTACCGTGGCAGATTTAGGATTTGAATTTCGAATATTTTTCTAACGGTTGCGCGGGGGACGGGGGAGGGGTTACAGTTTGGCGCGGCATTTGTGCAGATTGGTCAGTCACGATGTCGCAGTGGACTGGCGCGCTCCGCGCTTTCGCAGTTGAAGCGTATTTTGAAGCTAATAAATTGAACGCGTTGCAAACAGCGTGCAAGAAAATCCCCGCCAGTCCGTGCGTAAGAGAGCGTCAAGTTTGCGGCTTCCAAAAACCACGGTGCACCGTATTTTAAGCTTGGACATTAAATTCCACCCGTTGAAGATCCAATTGGCACAGGCACTTAATCCAAATGACTACAGAGAACGCAAAGAGTTCTGGGATAACATGTTAAGCCGATTCCGAACTGTTAACACCATTTGGTTTAGTGATGAAGCTCATTTCCATTTGAATGGCTTTGTCAATAAACAAAACTGTCGCTATTGGACGCGAAGAGGCCAAAACCCGCGATTGAAACACCAACAAGCATTGCATAGCCCAAAAGTAACTGTTTGGGCAGCTCTTTCTGTCAATGGAATAATTGGACCGTTTTTCTTTGAAAATTCTCGTGGAGCAACCGTAACTGTTGATGGTGATGTCTATCGCCGCATGCTTATCGAATATTTTATACCGAAACTAAGAGAACATCCATCGAACAGCTCTCACACGTGGTTTCAACAAGATGGCGCCACGCCTCACACAGCAAGAGCCACCTTGAGCCTTGAGGAATTCCCCGGAAAATTGATTAGCCGATTTGGGGACATCGCATGGCCACACAGATCGCCAGATCTCACCCCATTAGATTTTTTTCTATGGAGTTACTTAAAGGGCACTTAAGTGTATGACAGTAACCCGACAGATCTATCGGATTTAAAAGAAAATATCGTGCGAGAAATGAATGCTATTCCTCGGTCAGTATTGCAGCGCGTCGCTCAGAATACTCTCGAAAGATTCCGCGAATGTGTACGTCGCGATGGAAAACATTTGGACGGAGTGATCTTCAAAACATAAAATCCGCATGTCTCGTCTTTCTTTTTGTGACAAATATATTTGTGTTCTAAAATAATAACATCCTTTAATTTAATTAAGAAATCCTAAATCTGCCACGGGACATCCTGTAGAAGTTAACCGGCCGATTATCTTAACCAAGCCCGAGACCCTTGTTTAACCGTCGATTATAGTGATTTGACAGAACTTTTGTAGCTTTAAATTTAATAGTTTTATTAAAGAGTAAAGACATATTATTTATTTGAGCCAAAATGATGCCTTTTAATGTTATAATGGAAGGAGATTACAATCTTAACATGCTTGAGTATTTGGACGAGTTAGAAGCGATGACGAGAAGAATTCAAAGTCGCCGTAATTTCTATGAAGTATACGTTGAAGTTTTATTCAAGACCCGGTTTTGCTTATCCAAATCGAGTGCAATTCATATTCTTGGATAAATTGAAGATAAATTAGAATTTGAGTTAATTCTTCAGCGAGTCGTATCCAACCTGCTACTTTCTGAGAATTTGTAGAGGCGTCAGTCCGTTTATTCTCAATTATATTCTTGTATTTCATTACAAGTTCAGATAACACACTCTGTTTATTGTTGCTAAAATTAGTTATTCGCTTTTTCGTCTCGTCATATTTATTACAAGAAAACAACAAAATTTGGTTCACTATGTCTATGTCTACACGATACTATATTGACATAAGGTCTACGTAAATATACGTCCTAGTTAAAATGAATTACTCTTTAAACAAGAAACAATAAACAACAACTTTCAAATTTTGTAGCGTTAAATTTTACGTAACCAAATCAAAATGTCAGAAACATAAATGTCATTTTTATTTAGTTGTATTACATTTCTCACTAATTTATTCATAAACGGTCAGTTTTGTCTCGATTTACTAATCAGAGAAAGAGAAGCGATGGTGAACAGGAAAAAATTACTCTTTGTTTAAAGTCATGTTTAAAATTTAAACGACCGGTTACAAAATCAATGGTGAAGTTACTTATGGTGAACTCGAGCCTTACTAATAAAAAGATTTAAACAATGGATAACTTAAACTTAAACAACGTTGCTGTCTTTGCCTGATGCGTCAGAAAAGTAACTTAACAGACAAAGACAGCAACGTTGTTTATGTTATCCGTTGTGTAAATCTTTGTATTAGTAAGGGGGCTAAACTTTATAATATTAAGTTTATATTTATGGTAACGAAGTTTCTAAGAATGTTCTTATTGACTCACTGTATAGAATGGTCTTTGATTTAAATGATAGTTAGAGGCCAAATTAATTCTACAAATGGTTGATAAAGTGGTCGATGACGGTCTCGACTAGTTCATTAAAACAAGGCCAGATGGTTATTTAAAATATGTTTACGCAATAACAATTATGTTATTACGATAATATTTTAATATTATTTTTATTTTGGCGCACATTTTTTTTCTAGAATCAGTTTTCAATTAACTAGGTATAAGTTATGAAAATTATACCTAATAACTCCAAATTATATTCTTTGATATCAAACAGTTTCTTTCAGTGTCTTTATTTTTATGGACGTCTGTTATATTGTACAATGGTAAAAATGGTAAATATTATGTTACATATTATTATCTTAAAACTTAAAAGTATCGTCTGAGAATCATAATATATTGACAGTAAAATGCATAATAGTGCTAACAGACACTCGAACTTGGTCCGCGGACCGATTCCGGTGTCGCTACACACGCACGGATTTGGTCCGGCAGACCGAATTGAAAACTCGTCACTCGTGTTTTGGATTTTCAGCTCTATTGTATTAGCGCAGAGTTCTATTTACAGTGCTGTTTTTCGACGACGATGATTTCAGCAATCAATTGAAATCGTGCAGTGATACCAACTCTCTATATACACATATAAAAATTGATTATTAAGGAGTAAACTCTTAAAAATCTGCCCCCTAGTAAATCCCCGTAGATTTTTTCCTTAATTTTGGGGGGAAAAACCCTAAGTTGACGCTGAGATCGTTGTCCGGCCCAAACGCCCGACTGTACTACACACGTTCGGATTTGGTACGGAGCGAACCAAATTTGATGCGGACCGCGGTGAACTCAATTAATAATAATTATGTTCGGTATTATATTCGGTACGGAGCGGACCTAATCCGTGGTCCGCTCCGTACCGAATCCGTAGGTTGTGTGTTAGCACTTTAAGAAATAGGAAGATAATTAACTTCAACAATAATAATAAGTAAAATGTATGAATTATTCTTACATGATAACCTTGCAATGATATTTATCATGTGTTATTACATACACAAGAATTTTAATAGCATACTGACAGTGTACTTTACCAATTTTCCATTTTTTCATATTATTAAAATATTACACAGCAAACATATTTATTACTTCTCAGTTCCCGTTCTTATACCCCACAGTAACCTTGTATAAAACATGCAACGTCCTGACTGTGCGACAATTATATATACTGCACTCCACTTTAAAAATCCACCGCCGGGTACAATTTGACCCAACAATGACCGATGGTAGTAAACGACGAAATAGTATATGTCAACTAAGTAAAGTCAAGACATCATTTGCTCAGAGGTTCTTCTATTATAAAGGCTATTATATGTACAATAAAATTAATAGTTTGCTAAACATATACCCGAAATGTAGTTACCGTTGTAAGTTAATAATTGCGGACTGGCTAAGGGAATTAGATTATGAGGCCACGGAAAAGTTCATAACATTTATTAGATAACTATCTATCTACTTATAACTTACATCATTATTATTATTGTATATACAACATAATATAAGGCATACGATGACCAGCTTAAATTTATTGCACACATATAACACACCCATGCACACACACACACACACACACGCACGCACGCACGCACGCACGCACACAGACACACACAGACACACACAGACACACACAGACACACACAGACACACACAGACACACACAGACACACACAGACACACACAGACACACACAGACACACACAGACACACACAGACACACACAGACACACACAGACACACACAGACACACACAGACACACACAGACACACACAGACACACACAGACACACACAGACACACACAGACACACACAGACACACACAGACACACACAGACACACACAGACACACACAGACACACACAGACACACACAGACACACACAGACACACACAGACACACACAGACACACACAGACACACACAGACACACACAGACACACACAGACACACACAGACACACACAGACACACACAGACACACACAGACACACACAGACACACACAGACACACACAGACACACACAGACACACACAGACACACACACACACACACACACACACACACACACACACACACACACACACACACACACACACACACACACACACACACACACACACACACACACACACAAGCACACACACACTTATTATATCGCTACTAGCTATTATTGTAATACATTTTATTTCTTTGTGTAGGCAATTGTTACTGAGTTAGTAAATCTTCAGACACATTGTATTTTGTAATTGTAATGAGAGGGAGAGAGCCTGGGGATCTGTAACACAGGTACCCACCTAGTATCGACCCCAGTCTCTCACATGTTCATTAGCTACTTACCTTGTGTTGTACTTTTCTGTATGTGCTAAGTGATTGTGAGAAAAATAAATAACCATTATTATTATTATTATTAATGTTTTAGTAATGCTTTTTAATTTAACTTTATATTTTAATTTAACAAAAAAAGCTCCCTTAAAAAGGGTTTGGCTCAAGAAATTAATCAAGAATTTCTTGAACCTAACATTTTTAAATGAAATTCATGGTGAAAATCAATTGAGTTTAAATCTTACTACTTATTTCTTCTAGTAGAATTATCTCTGTAGCATGTTAAGCCGCTAAGCCTACCAGAAAAATATGAAACATGATGTTGTACGTACGATGTACCTGTTTTAATCCATAACCACTGACATGTAATTTTGTAGCACAATATGTACAATGTACATATAATGACAAAAATCTCACATCTGAGTTTTTAGCAACTACTGAACATCCCTTTTCATACAACTATATACTTATTAAATCTTAAAAATAGAATAACTCACTTGAAAATATTTTGCACTTGGTGTCTCCCCTTCCAACTTATTTCTATAAGCCGACAAAAGTCTTTCAAATGGATTCCTAACGAATATCATTTTGTGGTAATACTCAAGCATATAATCCCTCTCTTCCTTTGTGACTGAGCTGAGATTCCGGAACAAACCAGGCGTATGAGCTACATTCCCAGGTATTGAGAGCACATTTGTATCGTTCCATTTGCCAGCTATTATCATAAGGGCCCTTTTCCAATTTGTACAAGCAACCTGCAGGATTCCTTACATATTATTTCGTGAATGAAAAGGTAGAATTACATATATAACCACCATTAATGAATTTGAAGGACAGAAGGAAGAAGGAAGAAAAAAATATAGCATTAAAACTGTTATTTTTAAGAAATAGACCAGGAAACAAGGAGGCTAATCGCCTGATGGTATACAACAAGTTTACCTGCTTTACTTGTACCACATTCATTTTTGTGTTTAAATTTGTATTATGAAAATAATTACATTTAATATAATCTGAGAAACATCCTGAAAACACAGACTTAAAAGAACTTGGTAATAAAAGCAGGATCTTAACAAATAACATTTACAATATCTTGATGTTTTTTATTTCCAGCTAAACTAAAAACTGGTATTTTGTTTTTGTTTGCTTATAAATATGATAATATAAGATTCAGGTAAAAGCATAAACATTTATTGCAACTATAGATATTTAATGTATGTGTGATAAAATTTCAGTAAATTGTGGTATGTACGTAAATCTCATATGAGAACTAGATAATGTATCTGTTTCTCAAGAGGAGAGACCTCTGTAGCTGTGGTTGAGCGTGTTGGTGCTCAAGGCGGGGTCACGGGTTCGAATCCCACCGAAGGAACAAAAAGTTTTTCTGTGTTCCTTTGTCATGGATGTGTATTAAATGTGTATAATATAATAAAATCTTCAATATATGTAAGTATATTATAAAAAGTATTAAATATATTTCCGTTGTCTGGAGATGACCAGATAGACTAGGTGTGAAGCTTCCACAGATTTTATTATTATTATTATATTAATGTGGCTCCATTAATATACTATACCTAGAAAAGTGATGATCTTGCTTAAGTTCAATTACATATCGTTACGGAAACACTAATATTATGTTGAATACTTGTTCACCTTGACCATCTCACCTTAGGCACGTAGCAATACATAAGTTTGCGTTCATCGTCGATCAGAATGTGCTCCAATTGATTCGCGGGCAAATCGTCCAGGGTATAGTTGACTGGGAAACGATTGCACGTGTCCTGGATAAGTTCTTGGCGGGCCAAGTTCAATGATTGAGTCAATTCCAAAGAATGTTCGCTTACAAGTTCATTATCATGACCACTTACAGACCACAAAATAGTCACTAAAACTATCACTTTTTCTCGTGCAAAGCACATTTTGCGCCATCAAAAACTTATTTCTTTTCAAAACTTTCGCGGGTCAGCTTGAATTTAAATGTAGGACAATTCAAAATAAGTGAAAAGGTCCACTAGTATACATAAACAAGAAAAATAATATCTTGACTCCACAATAATAAAGATCAAGTTAAGTTTATTTCACATAAGTTTAAATTTGAATGTAGTTATATAATTATATTTTATTAAAAAAAGTTTTTTCGTTAAAAAATCGATCACAAAATCATTTAAAAAATAAACAAAACAAGCAGGCTCACAACTTCACATTGACAGTCAAACTAAAACGCGCGGGTAGTGAAGACTGAAGTGCGGGGCGTGTGGTAACTGGCAACCATAGTAAACAGATACCTTTTCTTCTTCTTTTAAAAATGGCTCCTTATTGAATCGCCAATGTCAGAGTGTGATGGCGGAGACTCTGCCTTATGAGTAGGTTTTATGAAAAAACAAGGGTACGGTGAACTGAAGGAAGTCTGTTGAAAGATCTCTAACCTAGAACAAGCACAAACATTTAGGGTTAGTACCACATAACTTACAATTTTATTTTGTTAGTAACAATATATGAACACAAAATTTCAATAAAAGGAGTATTTACAAAACATAGAGCAGATTTAAAATTGATAGGGCGGGGAAATGTAGGAACGGAAATGTAGGTTATCATACAGTGACGTTTGGTTATTTGGACAAGAGAAGAAGATATGGTCTAGAGTGCCCTCATCTAGGCCACACTCGCACAAAGAGCTATCTCTTACCCCAATCTTAGCAAGAAAAACAGGTGAGCAGCAATGACCCAGTCTCATTCGGCAAATAGTTGAACACACTGTTTTACTAATTGCTTGTTTAAATTTAAAAAACCGTGGTCTAACAGGGATGCCATTTTGAATATCAAAATAGTGTTTTCTCTTGTTTGTACTAGTTTTGGCCCACTCATTGTGCCACCTGATATTCATGTGTCTTAGCTAGGGGAATTAAATCCTGGCAAGAAACTTTATATTGACTAGTCACACCTGATGATATAGCGTCTTTAGCATAGGTGAGCATAGGCATCCACAATATCCTTGCCAGTGATTCTACTATGTCCTGGTATCCAAGCCAAAACTACTTGGATACCGTTTGTGTGACACTCAAAGAGAAGCTGTCTTATTTTCAGGATTAAGGGAAATTTAGATTTGGAGCGGAACTGATTAGAGTTAATGGCCTCCAGGGCACTTCTGGAGTCCGAAAGGATGATGGATTTAAACAGATACCTACGTCCTACTCTCAGTTGTCACTTGTCACTTACAGACGTCAGTTTTTTTTCCTTTCTTTGACACTGACACGTGGGATTTGTGTACTTTGCCATTTGACAAAGACGTCTTTCACTTTCATTATGTATTACTAATTTATATATATATATATATATATATATATATATATATATATATATATATATATATATATATATATATATATATATATTTTTTTTTTTTATTTTGTTTAAAAATGTTCAAAAATGTTCAATGTTAAATGTTTTTCATGGTCTGTATATTATGTAGGGCTTAATAAAAAAATTAAAAAAAGTCTAAGAAACATTGGCTTTGTTATTATTCTGTTTTTATGCTACACACACCGGCATATTTAGCGGAACATAAAATAAAGGTTTGATATCAGTATCATATAAGGTTGCTGGCTGGTTTATATATATAATGAGATTTGCCTTATTTAAATATAAAACTAGCTGACCCGTTAAATCCCGGTTGTTTTGCCATTGTATGTATTTTTTAGTGCCATATCATATTAAAAAAAAATGTCGAAACAATAAAAATAAAAATTTAAGGATTGAAAAAATATATTACAACAGATTCTCAGACCTACCAAATATGCAAAGAAAAGTTCATAATAATCGGTTAAGCCGTTTCGGAGGAGTGTGACAACACTATGACACAAGAATTCTGTATAATATTTTAAACTTAAATTATACTTTATTGAAACCAACTCTTTCATAAAAATAATTATAACACAGTCACTTCGTCATTCCTCAACTTTTCTGGAATCGTACTCTGGAACAAAAGATAAATCATAATTAGATTAGTTTAGATACAAAAGAAAACTTTTAAAAATTTGCATTAAATGGTAAACATACCCTCAGATGTTGTATGTACGAAACTTGGTAATATTGTCGAATTGAGCAAAATGCTTCTTCTGCTACTTGAAGCTGATTATTTTGCCATGCTAAAACTGCTAGACAGGCCCAGAGAGTTTCATCTTCTACAGTGCGACAGAGCTAGAAATAATAAAATCCATATATTAATAGATATGGTTATTACCCCGATAATTAGGGGAATCGGGGACACTTGTTCGCCCTTTTGTTTTTTTAAAGTTCATAATGGTCCTACTCCTTTTTGTGTAAAATAAATAAGAAATAGAACATAGATATGGACTCATTTTATATTCATACACATTACACATCTTGAATATTTTAGTTTCTAAAAATACTTAACAGTTCTAACGAACAGAATAAAAACTAACACAATAGAAGTTGATTTCAACAAAAATTATTTATCGTCCACCATTTAAAAAATTGCCAGACCAGACGGTTCTTCTCTAAAAAGTTATATGGTTTCTTAATATACTACTGACATAACCAGTAGCCACTGTTAAACTAGGTAATGCCCATAAAATATCTGTAAATTGAGTGTACCAAGTCTAGCTTTTCCTTATAAGCTAGACTGGTACACTCAATGATTGATCCTTATCAAGTGTGTGAAATACATTAAGTCCTGCCAAGATTATTTCAAAATACTATCTTTTTAACTAAGTAAACGACACTTAGATAACCTGTAGTCAATAAAAATAACCTTTTCAAATAAAATTATCGGGATAATTGATATCTTTTAATAAGTCACATAACTTGACTAAAGTAGAGTTTGTGAATTAGGCTTGTAGAGTTAAGACATCTAGAGTCAGAAGCTTAGTTTTATATGAGATATGATAACTTTTTGACAGTGCGATCTTGGCATCACTTTACATGAAAATGTTTTTGGTGGTATTTACTTCTTTTTGTAAGTTGTTATGACAATATTTTTATTTCTTTCCCTTTTTAAGGTATATTTCTTGCACAACAGAGGCGCCTTTTTACTGCCCACTTTCTTATCATTGCCTTTTTTCTTTGTTGGCTTCCTAGTTATAATAAGTGACAGATCAGGGCGATTCTTGGCTCTTCGACTATAGCTGACTATTGTGCTTTAATACTAATTACTAAAGTCTATATTTTATAAGGTGAACACCTTGCAAATTAGTCACTGTAGCGAGTACTACATAATCCTGCCCACAAGAGAACGTAGATGACCCAATAAATTATTTGATCTGTTGAGTAAAATAAAACGATAGCGCGATTCAGCAAGACATAATATATCGATAATTGATATCTATCGGCTACATTTACTAAACTGGAATTCTACATCCATTACAAAATACAATAATTTCAAAGCGCCATCTGTCGCATGTGATGTGACCTAGAAATGAAGCATGAGGTACTAGTATACTAAAGCCCGGCAACGCACTTGCAACTCCTATGGTGTAGCGGGTATTCATGGGCAACTGTAGTCGCTTTTCTTCAGGTGACCCAGCTGATGGTTTCACGTTTGGGGTAAACATCTCTCTTATCATAATAAACAATAATTTAACAGTATTTTCATACACATTACACTGGAAAAATAATATAATCACTACCTATCATATACAACGTATTACATAACAATACAAATTTTTATTATCTTTTACTTTAAATGAGCAAATCTTGTAAATATGTAATATACAATATTATAATATTGAGAATATCGGAAACGGCTTCCAGTATTTTAGCTACTAAGCATCAGACTTTCCGTTGTTGGCAAATTAGTCGAGGGTTTGAATCCCGGTCAGACGATGTTTTTAATATTTAAATGAGGTAGAGCCACGCTTCGACATGAATGTGTCGGCTCGACCGGGTAAATATCACGGCCTCACAGAAAACCAGCATGAAATAACGCTTGCGTTGTATTTCGCCGAGTGAGTAAAGTTACCGGAGGCCCAAGGGGTGTTGGGGACTTGGAACGCAAGTCGCAACGCAACACCAGAGGAGTTACACACACTTGTAACACCTCTGGTGTTGCGAGTGTCCATAGGCGGCGGTAATCGCTTACCATTACGCGAGACTCATCTGCTCGTTTCCTGGTTCATTTCATAAAAATAAAAATAAAAATTATTTTTTATAGTTTTTATCCGTAGGTACTAATAATATAAATCCGAGCGAAGCTCGGTCTCCCAATTACTTATTAATATTGTCCGAATCTTTTGGTAAAAAAATATATTTACAGAATGTATGATTTCATAAGTAATCTTTTGAAGGCAAGCATAAGCGTCATACAGCGTTCAAACACTAAGTACATACCATTAAGCACTACTTGAATACACATTATTGATATTGTTTATTAGCTAAGTACCTATTTGCCTAGATGGCGCTTTTGACTAGATGTTATTTTTCTCTATAAGCTAAGTGGATTAAGTTGTTTATTTAAAACCTTTTATATTTACAAAGCCTAAAAACATATTATTAGGCCATAAAACAGTTACATACTTTTTAGTTTTTAGGCTTTGTAAATAACATGTTGTTTTTTTACATTATTTATTCACTTCAATTAATTAATAATTTTTTTGATAATGAATCATAATATTTTTTAAGTTTTATTAAAAGAGCCATCTATCGCGTATATTATGAACTATGTTAGTTATGTCGGCGTTCATCGCTTGGATTGGAAACTAATTGAAGTGATATTGAAATAATTATTTCCCGTGTGTTCTTTAGTAATTTAAACGGAAAAGTAAACATAAAGGTAACATTCTAATTATTAAAGAGCCTTAACTGTCATCCCTTAGTTATTATGACACAATTATTATGTTGGTTGTGTACTAATAATATAACCTTACGTACCAAATTTCAGCTTTCTAGGACATTCGAAAGTTAATTTTCTTGATCATCAGTGAGTCAGTGACGAATTCAGGGGTTTTTAGATATCAATAAAATCTAAAGTATAAGATCTATGCAATTAATACTTTACATGTTTTATAAGTCCACTACTGGGAACATATCCTGAAAATTTCATTTATCTGCTCCAATCCAAACCCAAGTTATGAGGGTTCAAAAAATCGACGAAACGCTTCGAGAAAAGTTGGTCTGGTAGTGCCCTTGCGCTTCGCTCGGCTTATCTTGGCGGAGGCATTACCGTGCCCCCAGAGGTAAAGTTTGTTAATTTTTGACTATGAGATCTCCTGATATACTGAACCGATATCGAAAATTCTTTTACCAATAGAAAGCTACTTAATCGCGAGTGTCATAATAATAAATTATAGAACTCAAATCTGGGTGGGCACGGATCAACTAGTTATATAAATACCTGTAACGCATCTTGCCATAGGTTTGCAGAGAGATGTTTTAACAGCTTTTCTGGTAACACTGCTGAAGATACGTGAAATAATGACCCATTTCCTCTACAAATAATTGCAACACCCTCTTCGATACTTAGTAAAGATGGATTACGGCCGAGATCACTAAAACCATATAATACACAAAATTGTCAGACAAATTTTTTGCATATTATCATCATTATAATGGTATGCGTATCTACGTATAATTTTTGCACTATTTGAAAATTCGGAATGTAGTGGGTTCCAAAACTCCGGTAAGATAAATAGTTTTGTGATTCTTATTATTTCTTTTTCTTTTACATATTTTTAATTATTTTATCGTTCTACTAAAACACCGAGCAAAGCTCGGTAAACCAGGTATAATAACATATGAAGCAAAATCTATGAAATTTGGCACACTTATAGTTATAAACTTTAATGTGAAGGGCGCGCGTCGAGTCGAGGTTCCGGCCTCAGATTAACAACTATAGCATAGATACTCGGATATTAGGAAGATAAGAAATATAATATTATAATATGTTTCCTTATACCACATGCTAACACTTATATTATGAGTGCCATAATGTCGTATGTAATTCCAACGTCGTGAAAAGACGTCTCAAAAGATCATCAAGTCGGGACAACCTTCGAAAAAGTGAAAAGATATGGATTTGCTTTTCTTTCATTAGGCGTTTTGCCATTGATGTTCAGTGAGATAGATAGCTGCTTACAGCTTTGATTTTACCCCATTCTTCTTCCAAGGTTCCAGCGTCGTGCATACAATTGATGCACGTACTTTGAATTTAAACCCAGTGCAGACTGTCTGATAGGCCCGGACTAATCCTTGACCCGCTGTAGTTCAATCAAATATAAATTGTGCGTTTCACAGTTTTCTATAGTTTCGCTATACTAACTACAGAACTTCCTCCACCCACTTCCTCAGTCCGCAGTGTTCTTGCAAAGTAGATAAAAGGCAAAAAGTTAACTAACGCGCGTAGTTCCAATGTATGGGCAGCCTAGTAGCTCAACTCGCGCTTTTTTACTGGACAATGTTGACTTACTGGAGATAGGTACGTGCGTTAGTAACAAAATACGTGCGTAGCTTCTGGACGCAATAGTACCTACCTTGACTCGCGCGTATACATTAAGTGCGTATCATTTCGTTGGTATCTCTGGTGGAAAAAATTCGTAACTATGTCATTCGCCAGATAACTAAAGTCTCCGACATTGCTCAACGAATTAGCACGCTGAAGTGGAAGTGGACCGGCCATGTGTGCAGACGGACAGACAGTCGATGGAGCAGACAAGTATTAGAGTGGAGACCACGCTTAGGCAAACGTGTAGGACGTGTAGGACGTCCAGCGGCACGAAAGAAGGTGGCTGGCAGCATGATGGATGAGGGCTGCCCTAGATCGGGATGGTTGGCGCTCATTGGGGGATGCCTACGTTTAGCAGTGGACAGCGATAGGCTGATGATGATGATGTATCATTTCGCGAATTCGCCCTTTCTGGACAAAGCAATAATTAGCATGTTATATTTTATTAAAGTAATAACAAATTATTAACTTTAGAACCTCCAATACAGAGTTTCCAAGATATAAACTATCTCTCTTTTTTTTTTATTTAGTAGTAAAAAAATATAACAAAAGACTAGATCGCTCAGTTACTTACATTATTTCTTTACTTATTGTTGTAAGATGTAACCAATCTGTCTGCCTAGCTTTCGGGCAACACCAAGCAACAACCGAGTTTGCTCTAAGACCAACTAGTAAATCAGTTTCTGAACTCCATTTAATGCTCAAAACTTGAGAGCCTGAAATAATAATAAAATACGTCATGCTTTCTTATTTTTAATGCGATTACTTTTTTAAGTTAAAGTTGCACAATTTTTGTAAGTAGCTTACCCAATTTTGTAAACTTCGGCTTCGGATCTTTTACGGTTACCACATACAAATCTCTGTTATAGTCCAGTAAAGCCAATTGCCTGTCACTGAGAGGTCCTGTTTGACTTAGAGATATATCAGATACCGTCATCTTGTGAACCAATTTTGTTACAGTATTGTCAGATGAGCTGCGAACTATTAAGCCCGTGGGTAAATCAAAAACGTGAATATCTGAAACAATCGTCGCGATTTAAAATTCGAGAAATCTACTATGATAATTTTCACATAAGACAATATTGCGATTTGCGATGTGACTCCACATCATACTCTATTCACGACACAATAAATTTTTTTTATAAGTAAAATACTTAACTTCTATAGCTTTATGTAAAGTACTTGATTTTTAATGAAGCTATTTCCTCATTGCGCCTTATCTGTTACAACTAGTTAAACTATAGTTGAAATTATTGACAGATGATGAATGAATAACAATAATTCCCGAAATACATTACGAACGTAATTGTACTGTAGCTTATTTTTGGTCACTTACTTTTTGTATTAGTCTGATCTACAAGAGCTAAAGTGTCTAGTCCTAATGTAACGGCGGCACGGCCAATGCTCTCAGGGCGTGAGCCATAACGAGGACTCGCAAGGAGTCTGCCCATATAGCTGTAAACAGATATTCCAGAGCGTTCAATTATGCAGATGCACCTGAAAATGTAAAGTCTATTTACTGGCTTACCATTTAAAAACAAAAAGCGTTCGAACTACGAACAAAAAATTACTTACTTTTCGGCAAGTAAAATCATACTAACAGTACCATCTTTCAGATCAAAAGTGACAGGTGTATTCCACGACGTTAGTTTATGAATAAAACATTGTTTAATTGTAGTCACAACTAAATGGTTGAATCCAAGCGCTATTTGTATTACCCTATCAGGATAATCTAACTGATCACTTTGATCTGCTAATATGTCTTTTATTGTTACAACTTTTCTTCCTGTTTGTGTGCAAGCAAAGTTTTTCCATGTGTATTCTCTAAAAAATAATTATAAATCATAATTTCTTAACATAATAGTACCTGGGAGACCAAGCTTTGCTCGGAATTTTAGTAGTGATAAAATATTTTTAAAAATATATAAAAATGTAAAAGAAAAATCGCTTGTCTGTTAAGTCGGTTTACTGACGATAGTTGAACGTGACAACGTCATAAGAAAATACTAATGGACAGCTCACTCAAGTAGGAGAGAGACAGATTCCGCGCTCTCGCTTGCACTTCAAGCCTTAAATGGAACGCTTCAGAACGAGGTAACGGCGCATGAGTCATGTTTTTTCGTGCGTGCAGCCGGCTCCATCGAATTATAAGACGATATCACGTCAAAAAAATAGTAAGAATCACAAAAATATTTATCTGACCGGGATTCGAACCCACCACATTCCAAATTTCCAAACAACGCAAAAATCATACATAGCTACGCATACCAAGCTGCCAATCAAACTGTAGTAAGGGAGGCGAAATTATTGATATATTGTTGCACGACGAAATAAAAAAACATATATTGCTTAAAGATGCGCGGTTACTAGGGATAAAACCTAGCTAGATTGATTTTTCCCCCAAAACTCACTGCATACTAAATTTCAAGGTAATAATTGTAGCCGTTGTCGAGATTCAGATTGTATTATAATTTCAATTCATTTAAATTAAATTAAGATTAATTTTAATTATGAGTTTATATATAATATTTTTTTATACAAGATTGTCTCGTTTAAAGTAAGTATAATATTTATTGTATTCTGTAAAAATACTTATACGAAAATATTATGTTAATTATAATAATATTTTATGACCATAATAAAATTAACAAGGACTTCCTTTAACCCACCCTATATGGGTTAGGTTGTAGATAGTTTACATAATTTAACCTAACGTTTGATAAATACGTCGAACGACACCGGCAATACATAATTCTTACGGAAAAACATATCGACTCCAGCTATGCATAAATAAGCAAAAATAACAATTTACCTATCAATCACGTGCGCAAAAAGTACGTTTCCATTAGCGCAAGCTGCTGCCACCTGTGTTCCATCTGACGACCAGGCTAAGCTGTAAATGCTTCCAGTAGATGGTCTGTCCATACTGTGAGACCACTGAAATGGAAATTATTATACGCGAAGCAAAAACTTCAATTGAAGTAAAACGAGAATTGTGCAAATGGAGAAGTATCAAACTTAGCACAGTAAAAGTTTATTTGGAGGAAAGTGTGCAGATAGCTAAATTTTTAAAATAATGCTCAGAAATACATAAAATAATTAATAAAAATAGAGTATCACACACTACCCACATATAGTTCACTCTACCACGCGTTTGTATACTAACAGTAGGTTTGATAGAATTATCAAATTTTTTTTCACATTCCATAGACAACTTTTGCATATTTTTATTGCGTATCTAAGAAGCAGGGGAACGATAAAAATGTTGAAACTTAAAAATTAAAATATGAATTACTCATGTGGTCGAATTGCGACCACCGGGCGACCTCTACTTATAATTCTTTTGCGTTATGCTTACCCCATTAGCGTTGCAGAGTCGTATTAAATTAAAACTGCCGATAACGAACATGTCACCAGCAGGTGACCAGCTTACGCTTGTAATGGGTTGGTCGTGCTTCACACTCACTGATATTTGCTGTCCGTAGGAATCCCAGATCTAAGAAATATTAAAAGTAACCGATGATACAAACAAATAGCAGAAGACGATATAATATCTTATACTTTATACGTGCATTTCTTGTATATTATATATCGGAATTTCGGAAACGGTTTCAAGTAATTCCATGAAATTTAGTATGCAGGGGGTTTTGGAGGAGAAAAATCGATCTATCTTGGTCTTAACTCTGGGCTGTCTCGGTCTCCCAGGTACTTTTTATTGATAACACGTAATCTGAACGTGGGAGAGCAATGCTTCGGCACAAATGGGTCACTTTGACCTGATAACTACCACGACCTCACAGAAAACCAGCGTGAAATAATTCTGGCGTTGTGTTTCGCTGAGTGATTGAGGTTACTAGAAGCCCAAGGTGGAGTTGGGGATTTTAAAAACCAGGAACGCAATTGTGCGCAAAACCAGAGAGTTTACAAGACGTGTAACTCCTCTGATGTTGCGAATGTCCATGGGCGGCGGTAATCGCTAACCATCAGGCAATCCATCTGCTCGTTCCTGGTTAATTTAATAAAATAATGTGGGTATACTAATCGACACTACCTTAGAATATCCATCTTCTGAACCAGATATTATTAAATTATTGTTCGCATTCCACGCCACACATACTATAGCACCTTCATGTGCTTTCCACTAAAAAGTAACAGACATATTATTATATTTTTTTACACAAACTTATTGTAGGTCACACAAAATATCTATATTATTATTATTTTAAAAGAAAAGATCGAGTCTCGGCTCTTTGCCGGTACAATGACTCAGGTACGTATGCAAATTAGAATCCTGATTCATATCGTATAAGGGTGAGTTAAGATGGTATAGAGAAAGATGATGATCAGTTGAGATTATTATTATTATTACCTATTATCATGTAATTAGAGCTCCGTGGCCTAGTGGGTAGACCATTTGATTCGCACTCGAGAGGGTGCAGGTTCGATTCCCAGGTAGTGGCGTGTACCAATGAGACTTTTTCAGATCTCAAGAACATTATTCGGACGCTCTAACGGTGAAGGAAAACATCGTGAGGAAACCCGCACATGGTTTGGCCCCAGACGTATTGACCAGTCATTCCTCTGGACTAGGCTGACTATGTTGTGAGAATGCCGTGTGTGCTTGGGCAACCATACGACATTTTAAAAAAACCAACTATACCAGGCACTACAATATTTCAAGAGTGGTTACTTCGCTCGGAGAATACTTTATAAATCATGCAATAATTGATGAAAAGGCTTAGTTTTATTAAGTAGTTTTGTCATGTAAGTACTTACTTTCGTTATTTTAGAGTTTGAATTCAAATGTTTTATTATCAGGTAATAACCCTTGCCATATAATATAGACTCACTATCAGGACTCCACGCAACACCATAGCAAGGTAAATCTGACTGTATGACGGTAGATCGCAGAAGGCCATTTCGAGACCAAATCTTCACAAAACCATCTTCTCCACCTATATGAAAATATACTACAAAATTAATAATGAATCGTAATGTCTTTTTTAAAAATACCTTTAACTAGATCTTTTTTTATTCTTTGAAAATACAAAAAATAATAACTAAGTGATCGACCTGTCAAGAGACCAGCACCATCCGGGCTCCATTGTGCAAATAAGCAAGCGCCTTGGTGAGCTATTACGCTTTTTTCTATTCTTCCATTATTGTTGATAATGTGAAATCTGAAAAGACCCGTACCTAATATTATAATATGTGTTATAGACAAAAATAATTAAAAAAAGATTATTACATTACAATTACCTGCCATCAGCAGTTGCTATTAAAATTACATCTGACTGGTGCTTTGGACCTCCAGATTTGGGAAACAAATGCATGCAAGTTGGAAAAAAATCATCCAAAAACGTTGCGACGACTACACATTGATTATTAGCAACATTCCATTTTAAAAGTTGGTGGTCGTCTCTAGATGGTTTGAAAATAAAATTCAAAATTAAAACCAGACTAATTTGACTTTGTAATACACCCAATGTCTGTTACACCCAAATTCTGACGAAACTTCTCAAGCCAAAAACCATTTTCACTATCACAGGGGTCGTCTACCCTAGGTACATGTTAAATTTTTTGTTTAATTTAAATACTCAGAAATATTGAGGTATTACTACTTGATAAACGTAAACTTTTAAACCACTTTGGAGGCCCTTATTCGTAAATGGTTGACTTTGTAAAAAAAGTCATGTATGAAACCTTGCCTTTATTTTAAAAGATCTATTAAACGATATCACGATGGGCTAGGATGAAAAAATATTTTTCTTCCCTACTTCACCCCTAAAATATAAAATTATATATATTTTTTTATGCTAAAACCGAGATTTATATACAATCTATAACTATACCAAATCTTATCCATTTATATTCATAACTAGCATATTTTGCCCGCGGCTTCGCCCGCGTGAATTAGATTTTAAACTTGTATCTCCTATTTTACCCCCTTGGGGGTTGAATTTTGAAAAATACTTCCTTAGTGGATACTTACGTCATAAGATAACTACGTGAGCAAAATGCAGCAATTGCATTTATAACTGCATGTGCCGTGTCATGGCAAGCTTTATGGTACAGAATCTAATAAAAAAGTACCAGATATTATGACTGTCTAGCAACACCTTGTATAATAAAAGTTGATATTAAAAAAAAATATTTATTGTCCACCATTTAAAAAAGTACCAGATCTGACTGTTTTACCAACACCTTCTTTATTATAATAATATGGTTCTACCCTCTTAAAAAGTTAGGCGGTATCGTATACTATCGACTAAGCCACTATAAAACAAGATATTGCCCATGCAGGTTATGTAAATTGAGTGTACTAAGTCTCCCATCAAGTGAATCAAGTGAGTCGCGTCGTCGTCGCGTCTTCGGAATTAGTACCTATCAGGTGAGCAGGTTATGCTATATGCATGTGGGGCGCGAGCGTGACGAAGAATGAATAACACGTATCAATCAAGTAGATGTTGCTAGCGACTTTGTGCGCGTTAAAGTTAATCTCACTGAAATCGTACATTTTCCGCGATAAAAAGTAACCTATGATCTTCCTCGTAGGCTATTCTATATTTGTGCTAAATTTGATCAAAATTTGAAAAATTTGAAAAAAATTTGGTCCAGTAGTTTCAGAGCCTATTCAATGCAAACAAACAAACCTACAAACAAACTTTTCCACTTTATAATATTAATAAAGATATAGATTGTATAGATAACAGGGCAGTATATATATATATATGAGGGTAGCTGTAATAAATAGTAACGACTTATGAGAGAGAAAGGCTGCGTGCACTGGCGGCCAGGCCGCAGCAGCCAGTATGCATACATTTCGGTGGCCAAGAGTGCGCGCTTAGGCAAAAGGTCGCGACTCGCGACTCATCTAGCCTGCGGCCTGTTACGTCGGTGACCGGTGCACGTCACCACAGATTAATAAATTTAATAGTTACTACGTAACGTCACACTTAAGAATTAGTGTTATGAAAACTCAACCAAAACTTACGAAGATATCTCTTTGAAAATATTTTAGAGACTTACTCATTTAAATATTGTTACATAGGTAATATTATGTATAATAAAATATCACTCTATTTTAGTTTATTGTTTTTATAATTCTATCTTGATATTTTCTAGTGAAGTTAAATTAATGAACGTTTTTTATCATATTTTAATGTAAGTAACTACTACTTGCCCGCATGAAAACACATCTTCAGTATTATTCCAACAAACGCAAGACACAACACCTAAATGCTTAGGTTCTTTGAATACAGATATTTTTAATTTCATTCTAAAATATATTTTCAATATTACTTGGGAGCGGGTTATTTTGTCATAAACAGTACCTATTCTGTTAGATATTATCAGTGTTTGGCCCTTTTGTTTCCATAGAAACTGTAATAAAGCTTAGGATACATAATGCAAACGCAATCCTGTGGCGCATGCGCAGCGCATGAGCGTCGGGCGAAGCTACAACACTGCGTCGCGACGCCACCTGTGGGCCTAGCAGGAACATTTGAGAGTGGCCTAAACGTAACATTATCGAATGAGTATTGTACGAAAATCTGTCAAAATCATGACAGCGCCTGTACAAATCGATAACGCTACGTTTACGCCGCTGTCAAATGTTCCTGCTAGACCTCCTGTCGTCATGCATGAAGACCTTGTGGCCTCGTTTTCGCATTTCGATATCGCGCCGAAAATTTGTCATGTAATGACAAAGACAGAATACAATTATAATATTATGTTTCTTGAATCATACATCTTTCACATCATCCAATTTTAATATTTAAACATGTCTTTCTCATTCGGTCCGATATCGGATCGGATAAATATGTAAACGCTCTAAGGCATGCAAATTACTTAGCACGAGCTACAGCGCCATACTCACGATTCAGCCCGCAAATACAGCACTGTATGAGGGCTGGATTTAATAGTCGTCATTAGTGTCAATTGTGTCAATCATAATTTTTGTATACAAGTCCGCGGCCTAGGATTTGCAGGCTGGACGGTGAGTAAAGCACCTTACTCACGGTCCAGCCTTGGTCTTGAATTGCACTGTGAAAAAATGTCTACGTACAATTTAACACATAAAACATTTTTTCATAGTGCACTACAGTTTACACTGTGTCGACTTATTTTTATAAGGGCTGATTTTTCAATCGTCAGATAGTTATCTGAGGAATATGTGACTTTGACAGATTTTGTATGAAAAATCTGTCAAAGTCACATATTTATTTCTCAGAGGCGACGACGACTGACGATTGAAAAATTAGCCCTAAATGGAAAACGCTCCTTCTCTACATGTGTCGAATTCTATGCCTGTTTATGGCATCCCGGTAGGGATATTTGTACAAATACCAAGTGCCAAAAAATTACTGTCGGAGTTATGCTGGGAATGTCAATCAGCGACGTTGTTGTATTTGTATCTCCTTCAAAATTTGTGATAGTTCGGTTTTTACTGTGTAAGACTGTTTGTTCACCGCTACCGTCAACGGGACGTCAACGAGAACTTAAGTAACAACAAGATAAAAATGGCCAAGAAATTTAAATACGCCATTTATTCAATAATATAACTTGTCGAACGTTAATATAATGTTTGTGGGATAAAACTAAGAATGCATCCAAAGATAAAATTTTGGAAAGAAATCCATGACACAAATGTCTTTCTGGAGCCGAACATTATGGAGATGGATCAGAAAATTACAGACGTAATCAGTACAATGTACATATTATTGTAACACATAGTAAGAACAAACTGAACCACTGAGATCGTTGCAGTGGACAGTCGATCACCGCTACGTCAACTTAATCTCGGCCTGAAATAATCTCGTTCTCGGTGACGTCCTGTTGACGGTGGCGGTGGACAAACAGCGTAATATTGGTAGAATATTAACCATTAGATATTCGTTGATGTGTACAAGTGTGAGCAAGAGGTATAACTACAAAAAGCGTGCTATTTTGTGTTTTCTCCAAAACTCCCTAGGAACTTTCAGTAAAGCTTCTACCACTTTACTGAATCGACTGACATGACTCATGGACTGTACTGACTATATATTTGGACTTTGACTAGACTATGTTCTGTATATTATGTAGGGCTTAATAAAGAAATTTAAAAAAGGCTAAGAAACATTGGCTTTGTATATTATTCTGTTTTTATACTAGTAATTATAACTTGTATCTGCATGAGGTACCCATGAAGTCATTGCATGAGCCATTCCCTGCACTGTATACCATCGGCTTTTCACTGAACATCTGTTGCATCACTCTGACGCGGACGTTGGCAACTCCTATTACAGGGAAGGCTATACCAAAAGAAGAAGAAGAAGACTAGACTTTAGACTTGACGATATAGGAATACGGTGTTGAAAATTGAAACAAAAGTTCTATTTCCCGCCTTTTTAACTTGACACTGGCAAATGGTTATAAGCTGATGCCATATATCAATAAATAAAAAAATAATTGTGAAATGTCAATTGGTGTGTCAACTGTCAAGGCACAAGGTACAAACATCACATTTTAATTATTTACAATTTACCACATGGTTTTATATTACAACATTTCAATTAATGTTGAGTGAAAAGTAAAGTATCAATTACAAATTCTACTACGTATTTTGATTTTATAACATTTCCTTGCGCGAATTCTGTTAAATCTCCAAAAAATGTCTGATGTGCCAGACCTCAGTTCTGACGAAGAACAATATGAGGAAGATGAATGGCAAGAAATGGAAACGAGTGACCAAAGTGTGAAGTGCTTATTTTGTCCAAGTACATATCCTACAATAGAGGAATGCCTGAACCATTGCGAAAGTGCTCATAACTTTAATTTGAATACGCTCAAAGCAAATTTTAACATGGATTGCTATTCGTATATTAAAATGATTAATTACATTAAAACTCATAGTTGTAGTTCTGCTGAAATTATAAATACAGATAGACCACAATGGGACGGTGAGCAATATTTAAAACCAGTGGAGAATGATGAATGGTTGATGTACGATTTTGATTCCCTGGCAGAAGCCCCAAATTCTCCCAAAACTTATCATGCCAATGTTGAGAATGGATTAGTGACTTTGTCGCAGGCTCATTTTACGGAATTGCAAAGAACGATTCATACATTAACTAAACAATATGATGAAAGTCAAAACCATCTGCAGTTGGCAAAAGAAGACATGCAGAAAATGAAGGATTCAATGAAAAATTTGGTTGATGGTGCAAGCAATATAGATGTAAACATTGATTGTGTTGGAAAAGTGCCTATAGAGAGTGATGAAGGTTACTTTAGTAGTTATGCTCATTTTGGAATTCATTATGACATGCTATCAGATAAGGTTCGTACAGAAAGTTATAGAGATGCTATTTTAAATAACAAGGATACCATACAAGACAAAGTAGTTTTAGATCTTGGATGTGGTACAGGTATTTTGTCCATGTTCTCTGCTACTGCAGGAGCAAAGAAAGTGTATGCTTTAGATCAGTCTGAAGTGATTTACCATGCTATGGACATAATCAGAGAAAATAATCTTGACAGCACTATAACAACTATAAAAGGAAGACTTGAAGATACAAAGTTGGAGACTAAAGTTGATATTATTGTGTCAGAATGGATGGGATACTTTTTGCTCTTTGAAGGAATGTTGGATAGTGTTATTTACGCCAGAGACAATTGTCTCAATCCTGGAGGAACTTTACTGCCGAATAGATGTAATATTAGCTTAGTAGCAAATGGTGACACTGAAACTCATAATAAGTTAATACAGTTTTGGTCGGATGTTTATGGATATAAAATGAATTGCATGAAATCTGAAGTGGTAAGAGAGGCCAGCATAGATGTTGTGGCTAGCAAGCATATATTGTCGGAACCTTGTGTTATAAAAGACATAGATATCTATACATGCAATACAGATGTAATGACTTTTACATCTGATTTTAAACTGCTTATCACAAGTGATGGAAGCATTACGTCTCTGGTTGGGTATTTTGATACATTTTTTGATCTACCCAACAAAGTAGTTTTCTCTACCGGTCCACTCAGTACTCCGACACATTGGAAGCAGACTGTCTTTTATTTAAGGGATTGTGTAAATGTAAAAAAAGGTGATGTTGTTGAAGGTAATATTTCATGTACAAGATTAAAAACTGATGTTCGAGGTTTGTCAGTCCAGATAAATATATTCAGTAAATTACATAAGTTTGTTCTAAGCTGATTTAAACTTTTTTTATTGTAATAATGCTATACAGCTATCATCATAATCTGGTTTCCATTGATATAAGATAAAATGCTTAGGTCAGAAATGAAGTCCTGAACTTATAACCTGAATTTTGTGGCTAGGCCCTCATATACTCTGCACACTGGCCTGTTTATCAGGCTACTGTCATTTATGTATGTACATTAAACAATAGTTTTTCAAATAGCTTTTGCATAAAAAAGGTTACAGCTGCAAATTAGCTTCACACTAAAGTATAACTTTTGAGTGGTGTCCTTTTTTCATTTTGTGATATTTTTGTAAAAGATTGTCTTAATAGGTAAGGTTTCAAAATTCAAAATTTTGTTGTTAATATATATGATTTAGAAATTATTAATTAATTTTGTGTTACACATATTTCAATGAAAGTTACCTCTCAGTTTTATGGCATAGTAATAAGAGCTTACAATTATTATCACTATAGGTAAAGTTTGTGTTGTCATGTGAATGCTTTTGTTAATAAAAAGTATTTTTTTCTACGAAAGATCTTTATTACATCTCCACATATTTTACACAAATTTAGAAGTGTTTTAGTTTATTTACAATAGAGTAATAAATACATATAATAATTATAACAGACATCAAATATTGGACTACACAATGGATATTAGAAAAAAAATAGGAATTACAGTTCCTTTTCTTTTTTTTTTTGTGGCCATTTCAAATGTTATTATTAATACTGGTAAGGGTTGTGTTTATTTATTTGCCACTTGATAAGCATCTATACACGTGAGAACTCCTGAAGTTTAACATTTGTTACTAGATGTTGCCCGCGACATTGTGCGTGTAAAAGGATTTTGCTTGCAGGATCCATACATTGTGCCGCAATAAAAGTACGCACGCACGGAGTAAATTTATACACAGGCTGTGTATAAATTTACTCCGTGCTGTGGTCAAATCTATTTTTGTGCTATACTTCATCAAAATCGGTCCAGCAGTTTCGGAGCCTATTCAACGTAAATAAACAAACAATCATAAAAAAAAAAATCTTTTGCTCGTCATAATATTAGTGTAGAAGTGTACAGTCCATTCTGCTGTCTACCATGAAGAGCAATAAAAAAAACTGATGAGGAATTCGATGATGGTTTATTAAATATTTCTTTTTAGTTCCTAAGTTTTCTGTATCTATATTTTATGCCTTATGTTTGTGGCTATGCAGATAATTTTTAGGCGAATCAAAACGTGACGTTCCTAAGGTTGATCCAACAACCACTACCACCAGTTGGGCTCCAGTTCTTGTGTCACCACAATGATGCTTCAGTTACAGCTGCAGCAACGTAGTGGCGGCAGAAGCTGCAGGTTCTACTGAAGACAGTCGAATACTTTGACATCATTGCCGGTCAAGCTGGATCCAATTTAAAATTTACCCAATGAATAAAATAGAATTGTTGGTGGTAAATAAATATTGCTGGACTGAATTTCTATAACTACCTATATATTATAAAGCTATAACCCGAATTAATATGGCATACACATCTACTCTTACAATATTATATTCACTAATTTAGTAATAATTATAATTTACGAACAATATCCACGAAAAGTTTTACGTTACAAGTATATAAAAGATCTATTGTAAATTCTATGATAAGCGTCACCATTTATGTACTATCCTTCTAAACCCCAGATTCAGACACGGGGATATAATTTTTTATAGTGTGATTATGGTTTAAATTGCAATGATATTCGAATAGAATGGTCCCACTTATCTATTTGGACAACAGCTAGGCCTTTGATATAATATGATTGCACAATGTTAAGCAACGCTGTAAGTCCAATCTTCGTAAGTTTCTGATTAAAAATATTAAAATATTCTTCTACAAAGATGTATTGTGGGATTATAATTTAGGTTTGGTACGTAGGTATAAATTTGAAATTAAGATTAGACGGAGATGATGGTTTAATTCTGTCCTTTGATGATGAAACTACGTTTATTTTGCCTCGAGTGTCAATACTTAGGTAAGTATATAATATTTTTCTGTGTGTAAAATTTCCTCTATCATTAGATACCTAACATCTAGTAGCTGGAGCTTGAGGTGTATGCATTTAGACGGGTACCTATTTTTATTATAAGTAGGTATACATATTGTACATTACTGTATAATACATGGAATAGGAATTACCTAGTTGCTTCAAAAACGGAGTTGTTGTTTCTTACGCTTGTCTGTAGTGTCGGTCTTTAACATCATTCACACCGATGCCAACATGGTTAGCTCCGATTATCTAATTTTGTAAATATTATGAATGTAAGGTATATGACATAATATTTTTGAACCTACATTTTCATAATTTACAATAAATCATCTCGACATCTAGTAAATATTTTCTAATAATAATAGTGTATGTCTATATAATATATTTTTCTCTATCTAAATACAAAGAATTAATTAACATTAGCTAATGATTTTTTGATTTATAATAACACTTGGTCAGGGAGTATATGGAGTCCAATTTTGAATCGGAAATATTAAAATTAATAAGCGTATCATTACTATGGGATAGTTAAATCTAAATTATAGTATTATTATATTAGTTTACGTACCTTATACTATGATAATGTTCATAATATTAATATTAAGTTACGCCTAGCGATAGCGATTTTTTCTCTATAGACAGAAAGAGATAGTATTATGTTTGAACTTTGAAATAAGCTTAAACAAAAGAAATTAAGCAGACATAAACCATTCTAGAATTGCAATCCGCTAAAGGGGCGTGCGTTTTTAGAATGGTTAATCTCTACCTAGTTAGTGAGACAACTTTATAGACGATAATAATAATCAATACATAATACATACATGACACAAAATGTATGACAATATTAACCTAATACTGTAATTAAATGCGTACAGCAGGTCTAAAATGGATAGGTAGGTACATTAGATGAATTGATTTACTTAATGTGCCCAGTTTAGATCTGTATAATATTACCTAAATGTGATTAATATAACAAAAATATATAAGTATTATCATGTTGACCTTATAACTGGTATAGTATATTGGTCTAGTAGGTAATTTAGCTAGACTTGAATATTAAATAGATCGTGAGCTTATACCTAATTTGAATTTAAAATGTATCAATTTAGTTTTGCCTTAGCTCCTATTGATGTCATAGTTAACATCAATAGGAGCTAAGGCTAAGCTAGCTAAGACATACACTTAATGTAGACATACATACTTGTACATGACTAATAGGTATTATAATATTCAACCGGAGGTATATTTCTTCTTGAACATTTTGAGGAAAGCTATAGGTAATACAGGTTACATTAGAAATGGTTTTATAATAAATATTTAAAATAAAAAATGAAATGGCTAGAAAAAAAAATTGATATATTACCTATTATAATTCGTTAAATATCCTCAGTTTATGAAAATTAAAATTATTTTTTTGAAGAAAATGTATAGGTAGGTACAGTTTTCTTATTGTGACTAAAACTTAATAAATAGGCTTAATTGAGAGTTTATAAGATAAAAAAAAATTACAATACGTATTGAATAACATATTTACAAATCTATATAAAATTCAAAGATTATGTAGGTTGTAGGTGTATCTAATAGTTGTAGATTTTATTAATAGAAGTGTAAAAATTATATTAAAAAAAAGTAGACAGTAGACCGTATATTATACAAATTTCCGTCTAAAGATCAGCTCGTATGAGATAATGTTTAAATACTAAACTTCTAATATATCATTAACACTAACTGGTTCCCGGCGCGTTAAGCTATCGTACTCCGCATGGTGATTAGGTAGTTTGGTACACCTCGCTATTTCAAACAATAAATCTGATCAGATTTATCGCTATCTATTAATCATAGTTACGAACAAACAAACTAATTTTAATTATTATACATAACATAAAGCTCTATGTAATAAATATAATTGGCATGAACCGCGCTGCGGTCTATCGCCAACGACCAATTTAAAATGACCTCACTACATTGTCTTCCAATTTCGCAATAATACACCTACAAGTTACTCGGCTATGATTGTGCTACTAGGACATCTTTACTTTTATTTCATCTAGGTAAATAAATACTTTTAAACTATTGAAACAGATCTAAGTACGAAAAAAAACGGTGAAAATACTTATTGAGATTAGTAAGTTGTCATGTTAAAAAGTCTATTACGAGAATCTCAAAGGAATAATTATAATTTAGAATATAATATTACATCGAAAGTAATAAGTACAATAAATAATTAAAAAGGCGATAACGGAAATTATAATTTTTGTCCGGATTTAAAACTTAAGAGGTATTTTATGTCACCTAATATTACCAATTAACTACTTAAGATACTCGCAATTTAATACCCTACTTATGTATAATAAAATCTCTATTTTACACAAAAAGGTTAGACAATTTTAGTGCATTTCAGCGAGCAAAAGAACACAAAGTAAAGCTTGAAGCGAATGGCGAGTCGCTTAGCTTTTGTTTAACAACGAATGAAACATATTGTAACAACTCGACTTAAGGCTATTTACAAATGAGGCTAAATATTATTCCTCCGGCGCCGGCGTCACGTTCTCCTCTTCTTCTTGCTTAGCCCGTGATTCGGCATCTGAAATGTTGAATGTACCTAGTTACTATGTAGTCTAAATATTATGTATCTTTTTAGCAATACTGATGTTGACGAATATTCAAAGACTAGCTTTTGCTCGCGGCTCCGGTCGCGTAAATACAGTATCCCACGGGAACACTATACTTTTTCGAGATAAAAAGTAGCCTATGTGTTAATCCAGAGTTTAAACTATCACCATACTAAATTTCATCTAAATCCGTTCAGCAGTTTTTACGCCAAAGAGAAACAAACATCCATCTATCCATCCTAGAAACTTTCACATTTATAATAGCAGTAGGATATAGAATCAAGTTTCGATGCGAGTTTCTTACACCGCACACACGGCAAAAGTGCCGATCTACGCTGGACAAAAATCGATTTACCGATGTTCTTCAATATTGATGATATTTTGGGTAAACATCCTCAAGTAGTTAACTAACTTAATAATAATATTGTAAAGTTAATATTTTTTTAGAATAGGTCTCCAAAGTTGTCGAATTCGTGTCGAATAAGCGCGGGCTTCATTTAGTCATGCTCCTTAACCCTCTTTTAAATGTAATTTCAGTTCGATTATTCTTTAGATTTGTTTTTAAATATACTAGTAAACCCTTCTACTAATTAAATCTTATTTTTTTGCTATATATGCATTAATTTAATAACAGGTAGGCATTTAAAGAAATTCTATCGAAATTACTCGAAAACTGTGGTAACATCATCATCAGAACAATACAAAGCTCCATGGGTAACAGAGGATTACAAATAAGTATCTCCGAGTACCCAGTGATAGTAGTAGTTAAATACATATACAAAAACTTGAGAGGTGTCAAGGGACACCCGGATGGAACGAAGTTCCTTTCGATTAATTAGTGAAGGAATTGTAATAAAATTTTATTTTTTATAAGTTATAATAATATTTTTTTATTATTAACAAATATAATGTAATATAAACTTAATCAGTAGGCTCAATTTTAGTAATAATTGGCTTGTGGTAAAAAATTGAAGGGAATTTTTAATTTATTCCACGCCGCACGGCTTACAACTAGCAAAAAGTGTCGTTACAACTTTTGGTCTTAATTTTTTCCGTCTAGCCCCCTTTCGCAACGCGCGATAAGGA
>JAYRCH010000674.1:0-63440 GCA_037179445.1 Phengaris alcon alcon
GTACAGGAGTATAATGGTACGGGTATTGTCCAGCACTGTGCATGACGAACCATACTTTCCACTGGGAAATGCCAAGACATTTAGCCACAACATTTGTTGATGTGGTGGGATCGGATTGAAAGAGTCTTCGTATTTCATTTTCGTCGTCGTCGTCGTCATCAAGAATACGAGGTTGCCCCATGTCAGTACGTCGTACTAGAACAGAACCAGTTTCTCGTAGTCTTCGATAAGCTCTGTCGAATACGCCGATATCAGGTACTCGGCGAGTAGGATACCTCAGGGATATCAGGATAGCTTAGGGACACAAAACTTAAAATACAGTAAAATACATTCATACCAAAGAACAGTTATACGCTGTACGACCATGGCCTGGTAATGTCTCTAGACCAGCGTTTCCCAACTGCCGGTCGCGAGCCGGTACCGGCCCATCAAAATAAAATACCGGGTCGCACAATCCCGCCTTGTTTTAAAAACAATACCTGCTATCAATCGGCTTATCTTAAATATTCGTAAGAGGGAAGCCGATACCAAATTAATAGAGCATTTTTACTATTAATATTTTAGCTAATGGAACCAGCTTGGGTAAAAAAATAATTAAGTGGCCCACGAAGGACAGTGTGAAAATTACGGGCCATGGCAGAACAATGTTTGGGAAACACTGCTCTAGATATACCTTCTTCTATAGAGTGACAGACGCTGTACGACGATTCCCGAAGTACAGAGACTATTACACTGAAACAATATTGTTAATGCTATATATTGTTTCACTGTACTAGCCTCTGTAGCTGAGATGGCAGCAGCGATGACCGCAGAGGCAGGGTCCGGCAGACTCCGACGAGCGACCAGTCGACGACGAGGACTGGCAGGATTGCAAAACTGAGCTGGAGCCGAAGGGATATGTGGATGTCGGTCGCCTCCGCACGCGCACTCGTAGTTTTCCGTTTTGCAACCCAGGTCGTCCAGTCGGCGACCGAGGACTGGACGACCTGGCTGCGTCTTCTGGATTTTCGCGAGGTGGTCGCGTTGTTGATGCAACTTGTACTCGACCAGCGCGGGGTCCGTTTTGCTTTGGCATTTTTGACCCGTCTGCCGCGTTTAGCGAAAGCGGCGCTGGCGAGCTGCTCCAGGTTTTGCACCTAAGGCCAAAACAAAGATAAGGACCGAATTGCAATCTTAATGAGTAATTATTAACCCCAATGAAAACAAAGGGGTTAATTATTAACCCCAATGAAAACTGTTATAAGTTTAACGTGTCTGTCTGCTTGTCTGTGTGTCTGTCCGTGGCATCGTAGCTCCTAAACGAATGAACCGATCCTGATCTAGATTTTTTTTTGAAAGCTGATATGATTCGAAATCGAAAGTGTTCTTAGCTACAATTCATCATCATCAGCTCGCTCAATGCGTGACAATTCGAGGGTTACTAATTTTTTTAATTAAGTTTATTTTTATTGGCGAAATTTTGTAAGTTGCTAATTTTATATTGTTTCTATTTATTGTTTACTCTTTTGTCTACGCTACGCCCGCGTAAATATCGCGCGGGAATACTGGACTTTTCGGGATAAAAAGTAGCAGGTACGTTTTAATCCAGAGCCTAAAAAAAACCTTCGAATTTAAACCTAAGAGAAATAAAACCTTCGAATTTTCGCTGGTTCTCACGGACACAGTATCGTCTATCTCTCTCTCTCTCTCGTCGTCTCGTCTCTCTCTCTCGACGGCGACTCCGGATCCGGAACATTCTGGTCGCTCTTACTGTACTTGGACTGGACCTCGTTGGAGCTGGAGGATTCCGTAGTATTTTCAATTTCCTTTTCCATTCCAAAATGTTGTTATAGTTACTTGTATATTATTTTAAAATGTTAACTTTAAACATTTAAAATTCTTCATAATTCCTTGTTCATAAATTAACGCCTCGGCGAGTCTGTCTGTATGTTCGCGATATCTCAAAAACTACTGAAAGGATTTTCATGCAGTTTACATTTACAGACAGACTTATTCCTTAGGAAGGTTTAGGTCGATAATTTGTTAAGTTTTTATGGAAATTCTTTGATTTAATATGACGATAATTGTTGAAGGTGTCGGAAATAAAAATCAAGTCGTCTAGGAGCTTTTATCGAAAACACTGCCTAATCTAACCCGTTGGAGATAAATAGCAAAACAATGAATGGTGGGATTGATTCTCTTTAAGAGAAGAGAAGATATATATTTATATATTTATTGTCACATGGATATCTGTATGATTGTGTCAAGTCTTCAAATGAAATCACCATTACACATGAGTGGTGTTTACTCGTAGGATGGGTGTAGGTTACCAGAAGTCATAAGCAGTATTGCGTTGTATATGAATATCAAACGGTTTCTCCGTACGATATATTAATCTCAGTTCGATGTATAAGTTACCTACATGCAATTTCTTTGCAAGATGTTGTTGAGATCTCATCAGATAATCTGCTTACTCACGACCAAATTTTAACGCTTGTTAAATTTTTGACAAGGCATCTGATTTTCCAATTTTTAGGTTAAGCGATCAACTAACTCTTGTCAAGTCAAATATATCTAGGTAGGCTGCATTTCCTAATCCAATATCCTTGGACCTAGGGAGTTGGGAGACCTTTTGATGCTAACTGCTGTAGATCAGTGGCGTGGGGTTCTTGTAACTCCATTCCTTTGGGCTTCACTTACAACTTACCACCTTTTGAAGAACCTCATCCAAATCCCTACCTATTATACAGGCTAGGGCTTCCTGTGAAGGAGAACCAGCTTTAGCCACTGCTGTAGATGTAGATGCATGTACTAAATGCTATTTACATCAAAATACTTTTTTTCTTACGAAGAGAAAACTTTCAAAAAAGAAAGAAAACTTATTTAAATTGCATGTTAGTTATATCAACTGGTGAATTAGTGATAATTGATAATAAACTTTTATTTTACGAAATAAAAATTATTGGACCCGAGTTGCTTGCCCAATTAGTCGTGCGAGATATATTCAAGTTAACTTGTGATGAAATAGTAGTTATAGATATTTTAATTCATATGACGTGCAAAAACACTTAGACCGATGACCTACCTTCAATGCTATGCCATACATCGTGAGGACGCTCCGCACCATCACATTGCATAACGCCACCCATCGAAAGTGCCCCTTCCCCCGGATACGGAGCGCACAACTGTTTATAAAGACAGGTGCCGCCGGGTCGCTGGACATTACGCCGTCTTAAACTGCATTCAACTGCGCCTTCAACATGTGTGCCAAAGGGGTAGGTGTCAGTGATAGTGCTTTTCGGGTTCAGTGCTACAGTGATCGATCTAGTGCTCGTCAGTGTGTGAGAGACCTATATTTTACTGATATGAGATTTGTTCAACAGGTAATGAGGCCAGTGCTGTTGGCCGCCATTGTGGCGTGCGCGGTCGCTAGGCCGGAACCGCCGTTGTCGTACGGGCCCCCGGCGGCGTCGTACGGGGCGCCGGCGCCGCAGTACGGGCCGCCACAGCCCATAGTGCACAAGCACGTGTACGTGCACGTCCCGCCGCCAGACAACGAGCTGCCCCGTCCCCAAAAACAAATATACGTGCCGCCGCCGCAAAAGCACTACAAAATCGTGTTCATTAAGGCCCCGACCCCGCCGACGCCGACCGCGCCCATCATTCCCGTGCAGCCGCAGAACGAGGAGAAGACTCTCGTGTACGTCCTGGTCAAAAAACCCGAGGACCAGCCCGACATAGTCATCCCCACGCCCGCGCCCACGCAGCCTTCCAAACCGG
The DNA here is from genome assembly GCA_037179445.1 of Phengaris alcon alcon. Taxonomy (NCBI): domain Eukaryota; kingdom Metazoa; phylum Arthropoda; class Insecta; order Lepidoptera; family Lycaenidae; genus Phengaris; species Phengaris alcon. Next base: position 3,760 of record JAYRCH010000674.1, read on the forward strand.
AGGTCTACTTCATCCGTTACAAGACCCAGGTAGAAAGTGCCAGTTCAATTTAGTCTATTCCTAATCAGTAGTACAAGAGTTCTACTACTAGAGATATTCCAAGACCATTCTATCAACAGAAATCTTGAAAAGCTCTTTTGATAGTAAAAGCCTTGAACTTTGGCGGCATGACAGTTTTCACAGTACTGATATCAAATTTTAACTGCACTGTAAATACTAAATAGAGGATTCAAGAAGATGCTAATTGCAGTCATGTGCTGTTAAGCTCAGCTATTTAATATTGCTTATTAAGTAATATTATGTTTATTGTAATTTGTTTTGTAAATGGAAATGGGCCTTTTGAAAATAACCGCTTAACTATTTGATGCAGGCAAAACCACTGCAAGTAGCCACTAGTTATTTATAATGTTATAATAATATTACTAATCTTTAGCCAATTCGATACCGTGTCTAATAAAACAATAGTATAATAAAACAAAAGTCGAGAAAATATTCGCGTGTAAATATCCGTATCTACCTACTGTATCGGTAGGATTAGATTACTTAGTTACTAGTTATAATTTGATATAATTAATTATTATTATTAGTTCATACTAAATGGAGTAAACAATTTTAAGATTTCCCCAGGGTAAATATACCGTTATGTTCAAACAAATAGATAATTATTGAGGTTATTTTAAAAAGCGACATCTTGCTATAATAATGGTTTCAGTGCCTTTAGTCAAGATGTATTCGATAATTTCGACGACGAAGTTCGAAAGTAAAATGTATGAGATTGGACATAATGCATCGCAAGCGACATGTCACTTAACGATGACTTATGTCAAATCCCATACATTTTTGATTTGGAAGTTCGCCATCGAAATTATCGAATGCATCTTGATTCTTGCCTAAGGGCCCACCCAGACTTTTCATAAATTAGTTTTCCGCAGTCCGCTGCACTGCACCCAGTAAGGAACATTACAAAAATCTTACGACAGTAAGATCATATTTTAAATGTTATTTTCAGAAGCAAGAAGGCTACCCAGCAGCCGCTCCCGCCCCACAGTACGGCCCTTCAGCTTCGGCGCCATCTTCGGAATACGGCGCTCCCTAAGCACCACAGTACCAAAAAGCCAATGACGACATCTTGTTCACACCTCGTACATGTGTATTGGCCAAAATCTCTAACATAAAACTAATTCGAGTAGATTATGAATTAGGTTTATGGAACGGACTTTAAGTTGTTTGTTAAATTTGTTGTATTTGAAGTGTAAAATAACGTGCGTTTGTATTTTTTTTGTAAATATTGTTTTCTACTTATTATAAATAAATATCTTTATTGAAAACTATTTTATCTAAGTATCTATATTTTAAAAAAACCGTGCAGCTGTAATCATAGTTTTTGCAAATTCATAATATATTATGAAGATAAGATTTTTAAAGATTAAGTAAGTATACTTAATCATTAAGAATTAAGATAGAAAGTTCTAATAGACTTAAGAATCTCAAATCAAGATTTAATGCATTGTGTCGGTTACAGACGCTGCACGCTGTAAGATAATGTGCATATTATACAACAAAACGTTTTTCAATGATGTGAAAGCGGCTTTGAATATGAGAATATTTTTCAGAGGTCAAGGAAGTATTTTGTAATATGTTAACTAATGTCCTACTGGAGGGTTGTTAGCGACATGCTAAAAGCGAAAACTCGACAATGAGATTAGTGTGGTTATGTAACAGAACGCTATTACGATTTCTCTTAATAGTTGTGACTTGTGATCTGTTATCATTTATCAACTAACATGAAGCCAGGTATGTGTTTACTATTTTTAGACTTATAACTTATTTCAACAAATTCTATTGATAGATAGGTATTTTAAGAAGTTTAATTATGTTATCACGTATAAGTAGGTACCTACAGTCAAAGCGCTAGCTTTATATATCAGCTAGCGAATCAGCGCGCGAGTTGCATTTGACGAGTTATTCATTAAATTATAATACTAGCTTTTGCCCGCGGCTTCGACCGCGTGGAATAGTGTTCTTGGAGAAAAAACTTCTTCAGCAAATCACTCTACTCACTGCAATATACCTCTGTATACAATATTGAAAATTTTTTTAGGGTTTCGTACTCAATGGGTTAAAACGGGACCCGACGACCCGACCCGACGTCGAGGTGATACCTTGACGCGACGTGCGAGACCGCTTGATACATATTTTTCGCGCTTGAATATAAATATTACGATATCTTCTAAATATAACACTTTAATTTAAACTGTATGGTTTAAAAAGCTACTAAGTATGATGTGTGTAAAATGCTTAAAGTGAGTAACGTATTTAATTTCATAAGGATCATACTGTATCCGTCTAAATAGCTTGTGAAAATACCATACATATTGTGTTTACGACATTAGAAACCTCTAAAATTATCAGTGTTTCTCAACTATATATGCATGTTATACATACATATAAACCTTCCTCTTGAATCACTCTATCTATTAAAATCTAAAACCCACATCAAAATCCGTTGCGTAGTTTTAAAGATCTAAGCTTACATAGGTACAGACAGAAAACTTATTAAACTTGTAAAGTTTGGACTGTATAGGTCTTATACTTTAAGATTTTATTGAGATATCTAAAAACTTAATATTATATGGTACAAACAAAATTATATGGTACTTCCAGACGTCCTACAAACCTAAACCTAAACTTACAATATCACAGAAGTTGTTATAGTTTTCCTTTAAAGTTAAATCACATGGACTACCTACCATCTTGAATTTTTTCAGGTTTTTCGAGCCAGCCGTTTAGATTTTAGAGGGGGGGGACTTATTTTAACAAAAAAATGCGCTATAAAGTTGAATATATCTTCAACGGATACCTTATTCGGAAATCGTTATAGCGACCATTCAATGTTTTTAAAAGACGTGTCTAATGATACCCCACACTATGGGTGAAAAAAAAATTCACCCCACTTTACGTGAAGGGGCCATCGATAAATTACGTCACACTAATTTGACGGTCACATTTGTTAGACGCCCTCCCTAGTGTGACGTCATATTTTTTCAATTTTACATTTAGAAATAATTATTGAATTAAAACAGCAGTTCAGCAATTTCTTCTATTTTAATTTAAATAATTTTTAATAAAATGAACATTAAATCAAACATTGCAACAAATTAACAAAACAAAAAACGATTAATCAAAGAGCACAAAGATTATTACGATAAGAGATACCTGTGTACATACTACATAGGTAAGGTCGAAGACAAATCCGAACTTTTGAATGTTGAACCTTATTGCCAAGAAATAAGGTCGGAAAGTGAATGAACCGGATCTGTTTTCGACCGTACCTATTTAGTGTTCCGCGCGAAACGGGAACACTAAATAGGTACGGTCGCGCGGAACGATCTAGCAATACCTAGTCAGTTTATTTGGTTGTTATTACAAAATTCGAACTTACCTTTTAACCGACTTCCAAATACCTTTATTTGGAAGTCGGTTAAAAGGTAAGTTCGAATTTTGTAATAATAACCGGCGGTTATGCGTTCGGGTGTATAGATATATTCTTTTTAATATTTTTTTTGATATTATATGATTTTTGATATTTTTTTATATGGACCGATTTTCTAAATTATTTTTTGGTATAAAGGGTTGTTTGATGTAATCCGAAGTTAGTCCCGTATTTACCAAAGTGGTGACCTGATGATCGGAATCGAGGGAACTCCTCGAAATTTATATGGACACATATAGTGATTTTGATTTTGACTGAAATAACCCAAGTATATGCTACCAAAAACTAAGATTTTGCTTCAAGGTATACCCTGGATCCAAAAGTACTGAACAGAACTCCTGATTCTTTATATATAGATGTTTGGGGTTTTCGGCGTTGTTTAAAGAACTACAACCATATGCCACTATGTCAATTACAGTAATCATCATTATCACCACCATCATCACACCATACATCATCACATTATGATGATATAATAGGTACTTCTCACTTACACCGACACGAATATATTTGAACATTAAACTCTTCCGTTTGTGGACCTATTTGCAAAATTATTTTGTTTTTGTTTTGTTAAGGGTATATATACAGAATGTGGCGTGATTAATGGATAATCCTTCACCTGCAGCAGGAGAATATTATCATAACGGATCAGAAAAATACAATTCATGTTTTGTAAAAGTTACATGGTTTATTCCTTTCAAATTATTTTCTTTGAAAAAAATTTTTTTCTTTGTGTTTGATCGCACATATCATTAAAAAAATGTTGAAAAAAAAACTTGACTGACCAACTTACAAGTAATTAGACTATTAAATTGAGATTGTAAAAAGGTATATATTACACATGGTATTTGATCCTTCGGTTTCAAAGAATTATCATAATTTATAAAAAATAGAGCCCATTTATTATTTTAATCACAGGTTTTATAAAAATTTAATTTTATAACGTTTTTATTAATTTATGAATTATATGTAAAGGAGATTACAGAAAAGAAGCTTATCTTTGCACAGTTTATTATTTACTTTTATAAAAAGTGTTCAAAATGACCACCCCGAGGTCTAATGCAGGTCCTGCACCTTCTAATAAACGATTCTTTTATTCGTTGCGCGTGGCTCGCCTCCTTAATTTCTCGAGCAGCGGCCAATATTCGTTCGCGTAAATCTTCCACTGATTTCACTGGTTTTTATACACCTTCTCCTTTATACAACTCCAGTAAAAAATCCAGAGGGTTAAGGTCTGGTGATCTTGGAGGCCAAATAAAATATCCCAAACGGCCAATCCATCTTTGAGAGAATGTCGCGTCTAAAATATATTCGCGGACGCCACGGGCATAATGCGCAGGACAGCCATCGTGCTGCAGCCACATGTCCCTTCTCGTCTCCAAGGTCACGTCCTCCAAAAGCCCAGGGAGATCATTTTGTAAAAAATTTAAGTATCTCTCGGCGGTTAATGTGTCTGGCATCTCGAACGGGCCGATAACTTCTCCATTAAGGATCCCAGACCATAGATTTATTTGGGTTATATTAAATGTGAGTTAGTCAGCTGCCAATTGTGTAAATGATGCATATTAAAATAGTCATATTTTTTAAAAGAAGATTCTCCATAGTATTTTGTCAAAAAAATTTGGTTCGTTTCTTATTTTTTGTAACATTCTTCGACAAAATGCTAATCATAAAGGGTGGTCCCTTGGCAGAAGACTGTACACGTTTATTATGATGGGGATGAAGCTTCTCGCGTTTTAAAATCCTGTTTACAGTTCTTGTTGATATGCCTGTGCGGCTTGATATGTTTTTCACGGAGGTGGTAGGATCAGCTTCAACTTTGAAATATAAGGGTAAAATACCATTATACCTTTTTACAATCTCAATTGAATTTATATATAATTATTTGTAAGTTGGTCAGTCAAGTCCCCATTGCATTTGTAAAAAAAAATTAGGCAATAGCACAAAAGATAAGACATGATACATTTCATAATACAACTATTCAAGTTTAATAAATAAAAACCTGATAGAGATAGTTCATGTTTTTGCGACTGTGACAACAAAATTAATGATAGATTTAAAAAAAATGGCCGAAAACTAAAAAAAACATGATACTTTTACTAAACATGAATTGTAATTTTCTGATCCGTTATGATATTCTCCAGCTGTAGGTGAAAGATTATCCATTAATTACGCCACACCCTCTATGTCACCGTAAAATTGTAAATACCGTTAGATTGTAATATAACTAGCGAGATTATAAAATGATTATAAATAAATAAATTATATTATAATAAAGATTATAAAATATATTACTCTAAATTGGAGATTTAGAAGTCCTTTCACTAAACTGGAGATCTGATGCTGCGATCCATGATAAATCGAGGGAACTCCTCGAAATGTATATGGACACTTATAGCGATTTCTTCTGAAGTAATCCAGCATATGCTACCAAATAGTACGATTTTGCACCAAAGCATACCCTGGATCCAAAAGCACTGAACAGAACTTCTCAGTCTTTAAAGATACGCGTTTGGAAATTTCGGCATTGTTTAAAGAAGTGCAACCATAATATACCATTATGTAACATACAGTAATCATCATCATTATCTTATATACAATACCTATTATCTTCACAATTTTGAAGTCGGTACCAGCCAACTTAAACGTGGAACTATGAATATTGTCTTATCATTATATAGTTTGGGCTGGTACCGACTTCAAAATTGTGCAGATATTGTAGAGAAATAGTTAAAATTTTAGCCGAATTCAAAAGGGAGGAATTTAGAAAAGATGATTTATTTCATACTTTTTTGTGCGTTTTTACTTTGGAAGTCGGTTTTTATACGTCCTCGGACTCAAGTTCCAGTCATGATGTTGACGACAAAGGAATTTTCGAAAAAAAAATCACAAGTGTCGCTTTCTTTTTCGTAATTTTTATTTACAATTCTTTGATTATATATTCCAATTAATATTGTCACTACTTTTCAAAGTTTTCCATAAATACTTAACTTCTTCTTGTACATTTTGTTTATTTTTATCAGTATAAGCTGCACTGTATGCTTCATATAGTTTATGGTAAAATATATTACCTAAATCACTCCTTTTATTCATTTTAAACTTGTTTCATCAGTAGTCACAATAAATCACAATAATCTAATATATAAAATAATAGCAGAACTAAGAAAACGACCTGCGAAAGTCAATTGTCCAATGAAATAGAAACAATATCACCGCTAGGTACAGTGCATTTAGCGGCATTTATCAAAGGGCAATTAAGCAGTCGGCGCTTAACACTAGTAGAGCGATTGGCCGACAAAACAATTTGAGCCTTATGTTTCTACAGAGTTAGAGAGGTTTTTGAGTTTTTCGTTATTAGTTTATAGTTCGTGTTTTATTTAACACTTACATTAAAATCGATTTTGAAATGTGACGTCACGAAATTTAGGACCCCTCCCACCCTCTTATCACACAATGTCACACTTCGTCGACACCCCCTGACGTGTCACGTAATATATGGATGGCCCCGTAGGGGAGGTACCGCAAAATATAACATCCAAACGAATGCACCAAACTGGATAAATCTTTCTTTTATTGTCAGGAGAAGGTTGTATGAAAAATACATAAAAGCGAGCGAGCCTTTTAGTAGTTTCATATGATGCGTAACATTTTATGAAAATATTTCAAATAAACACAATGCTTAGTACGATTTTCTAATATGATTAAAAAAATTCCCATTTTCCCAAAAGAAACTTTCCCATTAAGCAGTACAGAAAACGACGTCAAAATTTAAAAAAGCTTATTACTGAAATATTTTATTCGAATCTGACGGCCAACTCTACCACCACGCGCTCATTCGTCAATTCAAGTAGCGCACTTCCGCGACTTCCTGTTACACTTCCGTCCCATTTCACGAAATCACTCCCACAAATTGCAAGAAAGCGAAGGGCAAGATGTTAGTTACAAATAAAAAAGTATTATAAAAAATTATAGCAATTTTTTTTCGTTTTTTATTTATTTTCATATTAAATGGCATAGCATTAAAAATACCCGGCAAAACAACGTTTTCCGGGTCAGCTAGTATTATATAAAATTATGTTTAGTGCTGGTCATTAGTGATATAACTACTTCATAAGTAGGTATACCTGGGTACAAATCAGGGCCTTTTAATTTTAACATATTATGTAAATCATAACAATTAGCGCCTACGGACATAACAAGTAATACTTAGTCACCATCATTTAATAGCATAAAGCAAAAGTTTTTAATTTATATAGGTACTTACTTATTTGACTACGTAGCAAGTCCCAATATCACCAACGCCTGTTAGGCTGGGACTATATGATCCGGAATCCGGCGGGCGCGGCAAAATTCAGAGCAGTGAAAATAGAACTCTGCGCTAGTAAAATAGAGTTTAAATGGAAGTGTCGAGTGTCGAGCTGTCATATATGACATTGACACAATGATTCGACACTTGTGTGCTCGATTTTCAACTCTATTGTATAAGCGCAGAGTTCTATTTTCAGTGCTCTGAATTTTTACGGGCCTGCCGGATTCCGGTACATGTAGTCCCAGCCTTATATGTTAATAGTTTGTCTAAATAATAAATATCATGCCTTCTCGTTCATTAATACGAAGAACGAGAGAGATAACTTGACATCTAATCGACAATTAACTTTAACAGGCTTTAGTGACATGGCACCAAAGGTATGGTAATATGGTTAATTCATCTGTCATCAACAATAACATAAGTATGGGACTCTGATGACTGATGACTATGACACACACTCGCTGTAAGTTCAAAGTTAGTAAAAGTGGAGACATAATAGCGTGTGGTTCTGGAATTGTTTCTAGTTTCCGTTATTACGTAACCAGACCGCACTCCACATTTATACAGAAATAATGAGAAATGTCTCACGGCACCATTATGACTTTATAATAATCTTACTATATTTTCTCTTCGCGTACTAAGAATATCTTTTGCCACTTCCGGGCTAAGGAATTGAAAGTTATCAATTTAAATTGAGTTATAGTCCAAAATGCGATACGTTTTTATTTAAGCCTATGTCGCCTATGCCTAATGTGACCATACGTCTCCTAACGTGACCAATAAATAACTCAGAATATGCGCGAGCCTCATTAGCAAATGCCTGGCGTTTTCGATACCATGATGTAGAGGCCGTTCAGCGACATCTGTTGCCAGTCAGCAAACTTTTGCGACTCGTTCTCTTGTCCTAGGTCCTTGGATGTCGCTGTTAAGATATTTAGTAGAACACCGCGTTTTTACCCGACTACGGCGAAGCCAAAAAGAAGGGTAATAATGATTTTGGCAGTCTATGTACGTATGTATGTATGTTTGTTCCATCGTAGCGTCTAATCTACTAGCGTAGGTCCGATTTTAATAAATGAGGTGTCAATAATTCGAAAGTGAGACCTCAGATTGTAACATCTAAAAAAATTAAGCCGAGATAATCATCACGTGTTTGGTATCAAAAGAAGGTCTTGACAAGCACATTACAATGTATATGTATATTATATTAAATCAAATCGTTTAAGTCATAAAATACGTTTAAAATGCGGTCGTGTAATTCGTACAACACAGTTGACCAATTTTCGAACATTACGTAATATAAGACTATAAAAAGATGTATAATTTATATATTAATAATTAATATATGTTATTGTGCCTTCATGAAACTTATTTAAACGCGACTTTTTCGGATTTCTTACACTCATGGCGTAGTCCCGACATTGTGGAAGGCAGCTTGGGTACAATCGATCCCTAAAGAATGCGATCGCTCCAATCCGTCCTACAGCTCACTCCAACTACATACCAATCGCCATAGCCTGCCCCTTTCTCAAAGATAATGGAATCCATTATCAATGGCCACCTCCTCCGGTACTCAGCAGCAGATATTCTCGAACCACTACGACCTTCATACCTCTAAGACAAGAGCGCGCCGGCAACCAATTTGCGACTCCTCTTGTGTTGCGGATGTTCATGGGCAACGGTAATCGCTTTCCACCAGGTGACCCGTCTGCTCGCTTGCATTATAATTGCTTTTTTATTTCATAATAAAGCCTGTAATAAAAATGAATACATAGGTATACTTTGGCCTCATTTTTGTATGGACCCTGGAGGTTTGAGTCAGGCTCGCACTTGGCATTTGGCAATATTTTTCTATTATGTCATAGTTACGAGTAGGTCAGTGTTTACAAGTAGTAATTTGGTAGTATTTGTCAATAAAAAAAATTATTTCGAAGCACGTAGGGCACTTATTGTTTCGGATTTGTATTGCGAAATCCTCAATTTGTAGGTAGGTCCTGCGGCCTGCCTATAATATCAAATATCGAGGACATACGTGATTTGCCTAACGACAATTTTTAAGGCTTCAATTTCATAAAAGTAAGTACCTAGCTGCACTACAAACTGATTGCTATTTAGGATCTACAGGAATATTTTTTTTATATATAGAGGTGAGGCAAACAAGCAGACGAATCGCCTGATTGAAAGTGATGAGTTTCAAGTGCATTGTCGGTCTTTACAGGTCCTAAACCTATTGCAAATCTGGTTCATTTTCACTGAAATCCATCTATTTATTAGAGTAAAGGTATTACTATAAGTATATAATTTACAATTTCGGATTTTTGTATTTTGTAGGGGCAGAAGACTGAAGAGGGATACCTATCCCTCTTTTATTAATTATTCGGATTAATTTATTTTACCCGGTACCTACCGTGTAGAATAAATTAATAAGTGGTAATTAATACCCAAGTTTATTTTCCAACTTCCAGCTGGTAGAGCTGCGATCACCGAGGAGACCGACAGAGGAGCTTTAAATAGATACAAGCATCTTAGGTTTTAGTTATTTTAGGAGTTTATTTTGGGCGTGCGGATAATAACATCCACAATTGCATTTAGTATTAAGCAGAATTTTGCAAGCAGAAGACGTTTGATATTAAACTTTTAAAATGTCCTTATCTGTTGAAGTTGAAACGAAAATTGACTTCGATCCCTGCGTTGTTGCTTGGGACGACAAACTATACGTCGGTACCGACACAGGACATGTATTTGTGAGTTCTATTGTGAAACTAGTTCTCTCATAATATTGTTTTGATCTAGGAACACATTACTTATACTTAACATAATACTTCGAAAGTTGTTCAAAATACTTACTTAGTTAAGTATCTAGTAGGCACCTAAGTACTTACAAACTAAGCGACGGAATAAATTCATTACATTCAACATAGGCATTCGACGCCGGTCTTGCGCCGACTGAAAAATGGCAAGCTCATCAGGTGCAGTTGTTTGCGATTAGCGCTGCGAATGGGAAAGTGTACTCCGCGTCCAATGACGGAGCCGTTAAAGTCTGGAGCTCTAACGGAGAGAAGATGGGAGAACTGCCGGCGTCAGAAGGAGACATTGGATGTATCAGTGTTCATGATAAATATGTTTACGTCGGTGACGAAATTGGTAATGTAAGTATTACGGGGTTCAAGTTCAAAATGGTCTCGGAAGTCACGACTCTAAGAGTGCTTAAATTGGAAAAAAAATGAAAGTTATGAGTACAGGATTATAGATCTACTTATCGGATCTAGGTACCTACTAATAATAAGAATTTTTTAGTTTAGCCATAAGTAAGTAGTAATAAAAACTGATAACTACCAAAGGCCAATATCCGCCGTTTGTGATCGAGTACGTTGTACGGCTACTTATTTCTTATTCCAGATAACTGTTTTCGAAGATAAAACGTTAAAAGCAAAGTACAATGTTCTGGAGGAGGTAAAATCCCTGGTTATAAGTTCACCTTTTATGTTTACGGCTCGAGATCTGTATGTTACAGTCACGGAAATTAAACCCGGTAAGATTGCTTATCAACAATATGGACTACTTTTTAAAATTATGCGAAATCACTGTAGAAAATCTTGGTAAGTACTTACCTACTGCGCGTACCTAGCAGCAGGCCCGCACGGCCGAACTTTTGGAAATGCAGATGACTGTAGGTGTCAAAACACACATAAGTATCGTCAGTTGAATCGTGATATCTTTTCTCTCCCATTTCCTATCACGATAAAACAAAATTGATCAGAGAATAAGTAAGTGCTTACTAATTATTTATTTTATAATCATAATTAATGTAATGCGCCTATAGGCTAATACGGCAAATAGCGATAGCTGAAACTAGTGCGACAATAAACGAAGACTTCCTCACTAGCTTTTACCGCAGCTGTGCCCGCGTAAATAGTAAATAAAGTATCCCACGGGAACACTACTGTTTCGTGATAAAAAGTGTGTGCCTGTGTTATTCCAGAGCTTAAACTACTACCACACCAAATCTCATCAAAATCCGTTCAGTAAGTACTTAAGTAGTTTTTGTGTTAAAGAGTTAAAATAAACAAACATCCATCCGTCTATCCATCCTCACAAACTTTTACATAAAAAAATTGTGGTAGAAGCTAGGTTAGCTAGCTAGGATACCTGTCTTGAATCTATTTCAGCTGCTATTTATTATTTGTTTTAGATGAATCAAAGGACCGTTTTATAACGCGTCACACAATGGAAGGTCGCGCTCCTCTTAGTATTGCAGGCAAACACCTCCTTTGTATTGGCAGGAATGGTAACGATTTACAACTTCATGATTTATCGTTAGAAAATAAATTCAAGAAACTACACGAAGTTAAGGTAACAATCTTGACAATGTGACTACAAGTTTAATGATAATATTTTTTAAACCATAATTTACCTATTCCTAGGTGAGTGACATGATAATAACAAGCCTGACATCAAGTGTCGATCATTGTTGGACTGGTGGATGGGATGGCGTCGTTCGTCGATGGAAGATATCTGGAGATCAGTTACAAGTAGCTGGGGAACTAAATGTCGGCACCTGTGTAAACGCCCTTGTAGCTATATCCAACAACAATGTTTATGCTCTTTTGACTGGAGGGAAAATAGTCTTACTTAAGGCTTAATTTTATTTAGGTATCACAGAGAAATAGTGTACTTTGTTAGGCCCTGCGCAGTACAATTTGCAATCCATACAGCTTATAGACTGCCGAGCACAAAAAATCTACTATACTTTCAACAAAATAAAGACATGATACAGGAACGGGCATTGCAACAACTAGCTGATAATTATATAACCATAGCAGACAACAACCACACTTTACCCCTGGGAGCTATCTACATCAGTAGAACTCTGTTGTCCTTATGTTTGGGGGCCTTATGTCGTCAATGCAAACCATAATATTGTGTTTTGTGTATACCAAGGTTTTCCATTTATATTGTTTTTTGTGTAAAGAAAGCTTTTCCATTAATAACTTTTAATTATGACATTTCAATCTGATAAATACTTAGGGTCTCAAAATTTTTGAATGAAAAGAAATCAAATTAAAGAAATCATTTACGTATATGCTAAGACAATATTTTTTTTAAATTGATATTATATGAATTGATATTATACGAGGGCGTCACTGAAAATTTCGGGAATTAAGGAAGTGACACAACATTACTATTTAAAAATGTATTTATTGCTTTTCGAAGTATTCTCCGCGAAATTTGACACATTTTTCCATACGATAGAACCAATCATTGAAGCAACCATTCCATTCGGAAGTTGGGGTCTCCAAAATGGCCGTTTTGTAGGCGTCCACAGCTTCTGCAGGTGATGAAAATCTCTGACCACGCAATTTATTCTTTATTTTAGGGAAAGTATAGAAATCATTAGGGCTTAGGTCGGGGCTGTACGGCGGATGGTCTAATAATTCTATGATTTCTTGCTCTAAAAACTCTTTTGTTCTGTGCGCAGTACGAGAACTCGCATTGTCGTGATGGAGGATGATGCGGCGGTTGCAGTTCTCTTTACGGAGTTCAGAAACGACCTGTGGCAAACAAATGTTAGCATACCATTCTGCATTAACCGTTCTTTGTCCCTCAAGAGGAATAGTCGCAACATGGCCAGTTTTGGAGACAAACGTGGCCACCATTTTTTTTGCAACACTCCGTGAACGAACATTTTTTGTTGGCTTTAACTCATTTTCGAACACCCAAACTCGAGACTGGTTTTTTGTTTCGGGTTCGTACGCGTATATCCAGGATTCGTCACCTGATACGATGTTGTATACAGCATTTGAGGATCTTGCGTGGAATCTTTCGAGAGTTCTGACGCACCAAGTAACGCGAGCCGCTTTTTGCTCTTCACAGAGCAAATGCGGTATACATCGGGAAAACAACTTTTTTACACCTAATTGTTCATGCAAGATTATTTGTATTTGACTCATGCCTATGTCTAAAGTTGCCTGAATTTCGCGGTATGTCACATGTCGATCTTCCTCAATCAGCTTACGCACAGCATCAACGTTTTCTTGGGTGACTGCAGTTTTTGGACGACCTTGACGGGGATCATCACTGAGCTTGACACATCCACGTTGAAATTCAGCAAACCAGCAATAAATTGTGGTTTTGGATGGGGCTTCATCACCAAATGCAGAAATCATCCGGTCAACACACTGTTTTTGTGTTAAACCACTTTGAAAGTCATAATAAATCATCGCTCTAGAATTTTCTCGAGTCAATTCCATTTTCTCAACGACTAAACAAGCTTGACAAGACCTTGTGACAAGACCGAGAATCTTTTTTTAAATAAATAAACAGTATTCGATTTTTAAAACCAAGGAGTTTTAAATTAAAAAGATTTTAATATGACAGGAACAGTGGAAATATTCCATTCCCGATACTTTTAGTGCAGCCCTCGTATGATTTGAAAATAATATAATTATTATCTTCTACATAAATGTTAGTTTAATCTTTTATTAAAATATTGTTCCTAATTATGATAAAACTACTAGCTGTACCCAACAGACATTGTCCAGTCTTAACTGAATACATAACAACCTTTCACAATTTCTACACCGACGGCTATACCTGAAACTATGTATAATACCTACACCTAGAACTTACAGGTAATGTGCAAAAGAGTTATCAACCACTGAGGGTAGTGGTTGATAACTCTTTCGCACATCAATTACTACAGTACTAATATCGCTATTCAACAATAGGGGTTGGTGTTAGAAGAGGGAAAGTTGAGATGAGAGGTGAAAAGATCCTTAGATAATATTGTGATTTTATAGACTGAATGTGATTATAAATAAATATTAAACCCCACACAAAACAACTAGTTTTTTATGGTAATCATTGTATTTCCATGGCAGCTAGCTACAATGTAGGGAGCTTAGCTTGATCTTTAACAAAATACATTAAGAAGGAAATAAATATAATTAGAAAAGTAAGCAAGCTTGGAAATAATTTCAAGGTAATGGCAACAGTTGCTGTAAATTTCATTTACTTTTTGTGTTTATTAAAAAAGGAAGAAATAAACTGTACCTATATCTTTTATTTCAAGACAATTTTGATTTCTACTTATTTATATAAGATTGATAGAATTTAATAAGTTACTTCAAACTGTTAAATTGAAAGTTTTTTTTGCTAATTATATTATCTACAAATAAAATTCATATCAGATACAAATTAAATTACAATTTCAACATCACCAAGCTCTTCATCTGAGGGAAGTGTCATACATAATGGATCCAAATAATTAGGACTAATTGGAGGTAATCCAGCTTTTTCACGGCGATGAAGTTCTAAGTAAGCTTCGCGTTGTGCCCAATCCCGCAAATGTACGTCAGGAGCGTATGCCCAAGCGAAACCTCCAAATACAAGACACAAGGTTACAGAGAAGAAATATGAAGCATTATGGGCACTGTCGTCCTCTTCCTTACTGGTGTAATCGAAGCCATAGCTAACCCAATTTTTCTCTTGAGGTGTTGTATCGCATGTGGTTGTAGCTGTCTCACTATTTTTCTTGGACGTAGAAATATTGCGACTGTTTCGAAGCAGGTGATTGAAAACACTTTTTTGTACAACAGGCATGTGACGTAACTTTATCAATGCTGCCATTCTTATTGTAACTGTACACTATTTATTTACTTTATGAAACAATAATTATTTTCGGAAACGAAATAGGAGTGATTATGAAACGACGAAACTTTTTTGAGAGAATTTTTTTAAATGTTTTATGGTATTTTAAGACATTGTCATTTGACAGCCATTTTTTATTTTTATATATGGCGTCGGCTTAAAATCATTTGCCAGTGTCAAGTTAAAAAGCATTTCTGCAGCACCGCATTCCTAAATCGTCAAGTCTAAAGTCTAGTCAAAGTCGAAATAAATAATCAGTGCAGTCAATGAGTCAAGTCAGTCGATTCAGTAAAGTGGTAGAAGCTTTACTGAAAGTTCCTAGGGAGTTTTGGAGGGACACAAAATAGCACGTTTTTTGAAGTTGTACAACTTTCCCACACTTGTGCACGTTAACGAATATTTAATGGATATTATTCTACCAATATTACATAATAAGAATTGGAATAATACAAATTTTAGAAACTATACAAAAACCACAACGTCACCCATTGATTTCCCCGGCAGAATTACAGTCATTTTTAACAATTAAATAACTGTCCAAAAATAAAGAATGTTCAGGCGGCAAATGTTTAGTAGGCATGTTGCCTAAAAATTTTTTTTTCGTCTATTCGATGTTAGACAACATGTTAATAAAACCATTTTTGTATATCTTAAAAAATAACGAAGATACAAACACTTTAAATTTACAATATGAAAGAAGGTGCTGTCGTAAATAATGGATAACCCGTAAACTGGAGTTGGTCCGGATGTGAAACTGTAAGAAAATCGTATTTTCTTGCCAGGGTTTCTAACCATATGAAAATGGCGTAGCATTTTATACTTTTTTATAAATTTCGCTACTTTTTTCGTTCATTCCGTTGCCATTTCATCAAATTTAGGTATTTCTGTGTGATTTTTTTAGTATTATACTCTTGAAGACGTGTATTATTTAATTTTAATACAATTTTAGGTGTTTTTAACGTAAACAATTTTCAAAATCATCTTTTATGATTTTTTTTAAACAATTTTTTTCTTAATGTCAACTTTGATCATTTACTGTGAAAAAAAAAGTATGGCGCTATAGCTGCCCATTATCTTAATAAATTGTCTAGTATATGTAGTTTCTAAAAAGGTATTACAATGTGTACTTTACTAGCAATATTAAGTTACAGGAGCGAGATCAATATCAAGGTCAGAATTCAAAATTTTTAAGTATTGTTATAAAAGGTTATAAAACTTCGTCATAATGATCTTATTCTACCAAAATTCTTTACACAAACGTTATTGGGCCACTAATAAGGATTTTCAGAAGAACAACAGGTTGTTTTTAGTATAAAAAATATAATAACTCCATGGTAATAATGTAATAAAAGTGTTCAAATTTAAAATTATTGTGCTCTAAATGTTTCATTTGTTGTTTGGAAGTTTTTGCATCATGCCTCAGCAATACACGTCGGCTGAATACACAAACATGCATTACATTTATGGTTTATGTAATGACAACGCTACCAGAGCAGCAAGTGTTTACCGTGAAAAATATTCAAATGCTCGACATCCTGATTACCGTGTCTTCATTAGAGTGCACAATGCATTTATGGAAGGACGATCTCCTGGGACCGGCATAGGCGGGGCCAGTCAAGGACGACCTCAACGACACAATGCAGCCGAAGTACTGGAAATAGTCGCTGAAGACCCAGGTACGTCCATTAGTGTTATTTCACGGAGTACCGGGATACCTCAAAAATCCGTGCACAGAGTTTAAAAAGGCATGAATTATATCCCTTTCATTATCAAAGGGTTCAAACACTAATGCCAAGGGACGCTGCTGCGAGAGTAACATTTTGTCGCACAATGCTGCGAAAGATGAAAGAAGACCCAAGTTATTTTAATAAAATTTTATGGAGTGACGAGTCAACGTGTCGAAAAGATGTTTTTTTGAACCTCCACAATTTACACAGCTGGCAACTTGAAAACCCAAGATTGATACGTGAAGACAGATCGCAGTATCAGTTTAAAATAAATTTATGTACTGGCATTATTAACGGACAATAATCATTGGTCCATTTGAGTTCCCGGCAATATTAAATGCGGATATGTATTTGGATTTTCTAATAAATACTTTACCTGGATTACTGCAAGATGTTCCACAGGAGATAAGAAACGAGATGTGGCTTCAAAATGATGGGTGTCCAGCACATTACGCTGTTCGTGTAAGGGAACATTTAAATAATACATATCCAGATAGATGGATAGGGCGAATGGGTCCAATTTTATGGCCTCCACGTTCGCCAGACCTTAACCCGTTGGACTTTTTTTACTGGGGCTGCATTAAGGAAGTAGTGTACATGGAAGCAATAAGTTCTGTGGAAGAGTTGAGAACGCGCATTCAAGTAGCAGCAAGTAAAATCGCAGAAGCCGGCTATGCGCGTCGGATTAAAAGATCTTTTATTGGGCGATGTAGAGCTTGAGCGGCGGAGGGCATTTCGAGCATTTAGTTTAAGTTATTGATAAAATAAATATTTTTTTTTACTAAAAATAACCTGTTTTTCTTCTAAAAATCCTTATTAGTGGCCCAATAACGTTTGTGTAAAGAATTTTGGTAGAATAAGATCATTATGACGAAGTTTTATAACCTTTTATAACAATACTTAAAAATGTTGAATTCTGACCTTGATATTGATTTCGCTCCTGTAACTTAATATTGCTAGTAAAGTACACATTGTAATACCTTTTTAGAAACTACACATACTAGACAATTTATTAAGATAATGGGCAGCTATAGCGCCACGCAATGAACGAAAAAAGTAGCGAAATTTATAAAAAAGTATAAAATGCTACGCCATTTTCATATGGTTAGAAACCCTGGCAAGAAAATACGATTTTCTTACAGTTTCACATCCGGACCAACTCCAGTTTACGGGTTATCCATTATTTACGACAGACCCTGTATATCATACTGTGGCGTTACGAGTTGCACCCGCCATACATAATATTTTGTCATTACAAAATGTATGGCTGTAGCAATTTGTGACGCAACAAGTCTTCTATAAACTTTCAATAAAGCTTTAACCACTTTACTTCATCGGCTGTTTTGACTCTGTTCGCGCCAACACTAGCGCGACGTTTAGAATAAACACAAAGGACATCACTACGTGATGTATGGCCGACCGAAAGGGGCGCTGTCAGAGAGTGACGAACACTTGCATTTAGATACCCTTCCGCGCCGGATGCATTTTCAGCTCATCCCGAAACCTAGTGAACGCGAACGCGTGTGCGCATATTTATTTGTGCTCGTTAATATAATACCAAATTCGCCGGCGAACCGCGATAAATCTATCGATAATCCGCTCAACAGCTGTGTAGTGTAGTGAGAAGAAACCTCCGCCCAGATACAGAACCACCAGCTCAACAATATGGTCAGTCCCAGATTTCTCCAGCCCTCACATTAACCTATATACCTACTTCCCTCAGCTCAAAGTCGTATGTGTAAGTTCCTAGCTTACACATTTCTTGGTCCTTCGAGCCTTCGTGAAGCCCTTCTCCCTATTACCGGCGTTGGGCCTCATTAGAACCAGCACCTACAGTTCCACTCCGCCCAATTCTGCACATAAAATCAGCTCGATTATTTATATTTTGTCCAATTAATTCTGGCCAGGCCGCCCCGCCATTTTAAAACCAAGTTACAGTCCATTCCCATTATCAATTCGGCACATTTAACATTAAACCCCTATTCTGTACTTTGATATTAACCTATATGTTAATTATTTAAATTATTTTGTGCATATTTCGGCCCATAAATTCATAGGAAAAACCCAAAAAAAAAAATAAAAAAAAATAGTGGGTAGGTTGTCGGCTTATTGTCGAACAAAGAACTCGAACATTCCAGAACTTCCCTAACGTACCTAATACATAATTTGTGCCAATAATATCTCATATAATTTTCTCAGCTCGTAATTACATACAAAATATTTTAATGTTTGATTCGCATATAAAATAAGTAATAACTAGTGCGTATTGTGAATTACGTTCGGCTCATAACAGAGTTGTGAATCGTCGTTGCATTACTAAGTATTTTATCTATATATAACGTTTATATCTTCATATTCTCAATTTTTAAAACACAATATTAATTAACTTAGCATTATTTTAATAGTTATGAGTCGCATAACATCTCAAGTGCCCATACAAACATCGTCGGCTCGCTTCGGTACTTGATTTTTTGTGCATTCTGTAGGTAATAGGTACCTACACGGCGCCCGTGCGTAAACAACAGCTGTTACATTCATTCTCAAATAGGTATTCTTCATAGAATAAATAGTGACCTTCACATTGAATTCATATCTTATCTACGTTCTGTGTTTATACAAATATATTATACGTTTAGGTGTTACGTTACAGCTGTTTTGAATAAGTCGGCACACTATTGAGATTGAACCTGCTCATACCTACTTACATTGTTTTCATTACGTTATTTTGTTTCTAACGCGCCCGCTAAGATTTGTTTATATTCAAACTTCAGGACATTAATATAATATTACAGACGACTTCTAACGCATTAATCTCCGCTCATCAAACATACACTAATACTATATTAGCATCAGGCGATCGGTCAGCTCATTTGTTAATTAACTCGTACACATTTTATGATAAAATTGTATACATTGTCGGCACATTATTAAAATCTATTTTCTGCGTTTTAATTAATTGCGCGCGTATTTTCCGCTCATTACTTTTAAATATTTAACTTAGTTACACGCATATATTTTTAAACATGCATACAAAATCGCAAGCGGCCATATTTAGGCAAACTATAAAATCTATTAGTCGGCTCAGAGAGATCGCATTGGCATTACACAAAGGTGACTCAAAGTCTAACAAAACGGAGTTTAATGCGCGTTTTAAAGACCTACAAAATTTGAAACAAAAATTAGAAAATTTATACTGCGAAATTTTAGACGACGGCAGTGTTACAGAAGAAATTGAAAAGTTTTATACAGCCGGTTACGAGAACGCGCTATCCGAATATTATGATATTTTAACTGCAGCGGAAAATATAAGTTCCACTTCAGAGTCAAGTCAGCTCACTTCTGCCGTTCTGCCCAAAATTGAACTGCCAAAATTCAGCTCACGCGTTGAGGACTGGCCATCGTTTATTACGATTTTTAGGAGTCTTACAGACGACATGACGTCACTTACAGATGCAGTTAAGCTGCACTATCTTTTGTCTTGCCTATCGGGGGAGGCGCTCAGCATGATTGCGCATTTAAAAATCACAAATGATAATTACAGCGTCGCGCTCGATATACTCACACGTAGGTATGAAAACCGCCGTGTTCTGATAGATGGGTTTGTTGATATAATACTCGGCCTACCTAATATTCATATTCGATCAAGCATACGCGCGACGTTTTTAACTCCGCTCATTTCCGCACAAAGCGCATTAAATAATCTGCGTTTACCTATGGATAGTAATTACGTATTTGTGTCTATTGTAGTTAGAAAATTACGAGGCGAGCTCCGCACCCTGTTCGAAAGAAGATACGGCATCTCGGACACTCTGCCCACCTTAGGTGATTTGATTTCTTTTTTAGAGGAGCACGCGCGCTGTATCGAAACCGAATATTCTAATGCAACGCGCGGTGTTACCTACTTACCACAAACTGGGCCCTCTCGTCAACACACACCCCCCGCAAACTCTCCGCGCAGTCCACGCTTTAGACCAATTAGTCCCGCGTATCCTCGTAATACTCAGCGCTCGCCATCGGCTCACACTTTAAGTAGCTATCACGTCAGCCCAGTTCCTCATTACCCTCAACGCTACTGGCCCCCCTCCCCCCGAAAAGAGCGGCGCGAGTACTCAGCCCGGAATACAGATAAACACAAGCGATTCTACTGCCCCTATTGTAGGAATACAGAACACAAACTTATCGCTTGTCCAAAATATAATCATCAGCCCACTCAAGGTCGTTGGGATTTCATAGAAGCCAACGACAGATGTCGTAAATGTCTAGGTCCGCATTTTGAAAATGAATGTCGTTCGACAAACTCATGCAAAGAGTGTGGAAGTGCAAATCACCACACCTCGCTTCATCGTCACGGAACTCCAAATTCTCCGGTGTCGTCAGCGCATTTGCTTCCTCCTCATTTACGTGCACAGCCCCGCCGGCGTGCTCAAGACAAGCCACATACCTACACGGCCTACACACAACATACGCGTGCACATCAATCATCATTATCAGACCCCAACCAATCGTCTGATCATGCACCGTCTACAACTCATCAATATCAAAACAAAAAACAATGACTACCTACAATCACGGAGCACATAGAATTAGAAGATCAACCCAATAATTTAAAATGTCATTCAGCTCATAGTACACCTGCATCACATTCAGCTCATAAAATATCTAAATCTAGTTCAGCCCAATATTCTGTAGAATCAGCCCAAGTAAATTCAACTCAGCACATAGAAAACGCATTAAAAACTCCAGTGTTACTTCCCACAGTCGTTTTAAATATATCTGATAAATGCGGAGAATATCACAAAGCTCGGGCTTTATTGGACTGTGGTAGCATGATAACGCTCATAACTCAGCGCATGACTAGAAATCTTAATTTGCAACCAAAACAATGTTCATTAAAAATTACAGGTGTAGGTGATCAGCACATACAAAATTCTAAAGGTTGGGTCACAATAACATTTAGGCCCACACACCGTGACACGCCATCTATTACTACTACCGCTCATATTCTCAAAGAAGTTACAGGTTATTTACCTTTGCAAAAAATACCAGATGTTGTACAAGACTCAGCTCATCAGCTCATTCCATTGGCGGATCAAGCTTATCATACTCCTGCGCCCATTGATCTCATTTTAGGCTCAGACGTTTTGGGTCACGTTTTGGATGGTACTAAGATTGCTTTGGGCCCGGGGAAGCCCATAGCCTTCGGCACGATTTTTGATTTTGCACTCATAGGACTCGTTGAACACTCATGCGATTCACCTGTAGCTCAAGTTAACTCTGCTCATATTACTCATACTCATTATACTCAGTCGGCTCACTCTACACATTCTGCTCATTCTACTCATGATATTTGCAAAAGCCTGGAAAGATTCTGGGAGTCGGAAGAACCCCAGCCTCGTTCTGCTCATTCAAACCCGCTACACGAGCAATGTGAACACATATTCAGCTCAACCACCATTCGTGACGATTCAGGCCGTTACATGGTGACTCTTCCCTTCTTATCAGATGCACCCGTATTAGGTAGTACTCATGCTATTGCTCTACGTAGATTTCTCAATCTAGAAAAACGGTTGCAATCCGATCACACACTGCGACAAAAATATATAGAATTCATGAACGAATACATAAACTTAGGACACATGACACCGTGTCATCCGTCTACATTTACTCATAAACCTCATTATTATATTCCTCATCATGGCGTGTTCAAATCAGGTACTGACAAACTCCGCACAGTATTTGATGGCAGTTGTAAGTCATCCAATGGAGTCAGTTTAAACGATTGCCTGCACACAGGTCCAGCACTTCAACGAGACATTGTAGATATTATTATATCATTCCGCGCACATCGTATAGTATTCAGCACTGACATAAAAATGATGTTTAGAAATATTCTCTTAAGACCAGACCAAAGACACTATCAGCTCATACTCTGGCGATCGTCTCCAGATCGACCTCTGCTCACATATGCACTCAACACTGTTACATACGGATTGCGCTCAAGTCCATATCATGCTATCCGCACATTATTACAATTAGCTGAAGATGAAGGTCATCGCTATCCTCAGGCTGCCGAAATTTTGCGTAAATTTGTTTTTGTGGATGATGTACTTTGCGGCCATGACACCATAGAAGAAGCATCAGCACTCCAAACTCAGCTCATTGATTTGTTATCACTCGGTGGATTTAAACTTAGTAAATGGACATCAAACACACCTCAGCTCTTGCAAAGATTTCCAGACGATCAATGCGAAATGCCTAAAGACTTTGACATCAGCACAGAGTCTCCATCAATTAAGGTTTTGGGTATTAGATGGATTCCCCGGTCTGATAAATTTACATATCACATCTCATTACCACCAGTTACCCACATTACAAAACGTTCAATTCTTAGCACAGTAGCTTCTCTCTATGACCCAAACGGTTGGGTTACACCCGTCATATTCCGCGCAAAAATACTTCTTCAAAGGTTATGGTTAACTAAATTGGACTGGGACGATCCCACTCCAAATAATATTACAGATGATTGGCAGCGCATCTATCATGATCTTCCGCACATCTCAGATATACATTTTCCCAGACATATCGCTCCACACAAATTCAAATCAACATACTCACTTCACGGATTCGCAGATGCTTCGGAAAGCGGTTTTGCTGCAGTGATATATTTACAAGAATCAGCTCACAACGAATCTGTTAACGTTCACCTCATAATTGCTAAATCTAAAGTCGCACCGATTAAAAATAAACTCACAATCCCCAAATTAGAGTTGTCTGCTGCAACTCTATTATCTCAGCTCATGTTGCGTGTCTCCCAACAATTGTCTGCTCATCTCACAATTACACATCACATTTGTTGGTCAGATAGTACCATAGTGCTTGCATGGATAAAAACTCCGCCCCATCGTTTACAAATATTTGAATCAAATAGAGTAACAAAAATTAACTCAAATTCACTCACACTTAAGTGGCGTCATGTACCTTCCCAATTAAATCCTGCTGACTGTGCAAGCAGAGGATTATCAGCTCAAGCTCTCTCCGCTCATGATTTATGGTGGTCTCCTCCTTGGCTCAAATTGCCAGAGGATACCTGGCCCAAGATGCCTTCAGCTCATACTCGACAAGACTTGCCAGGGCTCAAACCAAAATACGTACCATGCAATTTCTCGATACCCGGTGTCGATAGTGATCTGCTCACTCGCTTCAGCTCTTTAGAAAAACTAACTGGTGTCACTGCCTACATGAGGCGATTCATTCGTAACTGTAAACTAAATTCAAACTCGCGACAACTAGGCCCTCTAACTGTAAGTGAACGTAGAGAAGCATTACTCTTCTGGATCCGCTCTGTACAGCAGAATGCATTCGCAGAAGATATTCACCGCCTGCAAACCGATAGAATCTGCACAGTACGACTACAACGTCTGTCGCCTTTTACGCAGGACGGTCTACTCAGAGTAGGAGGTAGACTCACTCGTTCGGAACTCACATACGATGCTCAACACCCATTCATTTTGCCTAGTTCTAGTCCGCTCGTAGACCTCATAATAGATCACTATCATCGCATACACTGCCACCCTGGCACGGACACGCTACATGCTATTTTACGTCAGCAATTTTGGATATTATCTGCCCGCCGCATTATAAGGCACAGAACGTTTAAATGCATAAGATGTTTCCGTTGCCGCGCTCAGCCCGAAGTACCTATCATGGCTGACCTGCCAGCTGATAGAGTTATACCTCAGCCCGTATTTAGTCACGTATCAACAGATTTCGCCGGACCGTTTCTGCTCAAATCAAGTCAATTACGTAATGCTAAGTTAATTAAAGGATATTTTTGCATATTTGTTTGCCTCACTACAAAGGCGGTTCACTTAGAACCAGTCTCATCGCTCACTGCCGAAGCGTTTATTGCAACATTACAAAGGTTCTGCTCACGTCGCGGACTTCCGGTATTGATACGTTCGGATTGTGGCACAAATTATGTAGGAGCTAGGAATCATCTACTAGAGGTACAACAATTTCTCAATGACAATAACGACGCCATTTCTCATAAACTCTCAACTCAAAATATAACTTGGTTACTCAATCCGCCTAAAGCCCCATGGATGGGAGGTATCCATGAGATTAATGTTAAATCCACAAAGCAACTTCTATACCGTGTTATCGGTGAGCAACACCTCACTTTCGAGGAATTCTTAACTCTGCTCACTAGAATCGAAGCTGTGTTAAACTCTCGGCCCATCAGTCCACTTTCGTCCGATCCCACGGACTATCAGCCCCTTACTGCTGGCCACTTTCTCATTGGCCGTCCGCTCACAGCTCTCCCCGAGCTGACTCTAGATGAAAGAGTAATATCTCCGCTCAAACGCTTTCAGCTCATTCAATCACTCTCTCAGCGCTTTTGGAACCTTTGGACCAAGTCCTACCTCCATACCCTTCAAATCCGCTCCAAATGGCTTTCCTCTTCCTCTCCACCCAAAATTGGAGAACTGGTTCTGCTCAAGGAGGACAATTTGCCTCCTCTACAATGGAAGATGGGAAGAATCTCACGTCTGCTACCTGGGAAGGATGGAGTCATCAGAGTTGTGGACTTGGACACGACTCAAGGCCAGCTGCGGAGGCCTGTCGGCAAGATTGCCCGGCTCCCACTGGATTCTGCTCAGGATGGGACTCAGCTCGCCGCCTGTGCGGGCCCCCCAGGATGTTCGCGCCAACACTAGCGCTACGTTTAGAATAAACACAAAGGACATCACTACGTGATGTATGGCCGACCGAAAGGGGCGCTGTCAGAGAGTGACGAACACTTGCAATTAGAACCCCTCCCGCGCCGGATGCATTTTCAGCTCATCCCGAAACCTAGTGAACGCGAACGCGTGTGCGCATATTTATTTGTGCTCGTTAATATAATACGAAATTCGCCGGCGAACCGCGATTAATCTATCGATAATCCGCTCAACAGCTGTGTAGTGTAGTGAGAAGAAACCTCCGCCCAGATACAGAACCACCAGCTCAACAATAAGGTCAGTCCCAGATTTCTCCAGCCCTCACATTAACCTATATACCTACTTCCCTCAGCTCAAAGTCGTATGTGTAAGTTCCTAGCTTACACAGACTCATTGACTGTACTGACTATTTGATTGAACTTTGACTAGACTTTGCACTTGACGATTTAGAAATACTGTTTTGAAAATTGGAAAGATAATTCTATATTTTGCCGCATTTTTAACTTGACCCTGGCAAATGGTTATATGCCGACGCCATTTAAATATATAATTTTAAAAAAGTATCCCCTTAGTAGTCTGTGATTCCCACTTGTCAGTTGAAGTTCTTAAAGCTGCATTCCGGTAGGAGTAATAGTGTTCTGTGCTGCATTCTGTTAAAAGTTTTTAATAATTTACATGCAGAATTCAGGGTGATTTGATTAATTTATTTACTTTAATTATAAATAGAAGTTCTTACTATCCAATTTATCCATACAAAGTTGGTGAAATATACTAAATTAAATAATTTTGTGAAGATGGTAGTCAGGCAATATAACGAAGAGTTAAAGTATTTAGAAAAGATTAATCCTCATTGTTGGAAGATTAAGAAAGGTTTCCAACCAAATATGAACGTAGAAGGCGTATTTTATGTGAACAACACATTAGAAAAGCTAATGCTGGACGAGCTAAAAAACTCTTGTCGACCAGGCATGACAGGTGGTTTTCTTCCTGGAGTGAAACAAATTGCTAATGTTGCGGCATTACCCGGAATCGTCGGTCGGTCTATTGGCCTACCTGATATACATTCTGGATATGGATTTGCTATAGGTAAGTATAGTTTTTTCTTTCTTACTTATTTGTATTTATGAGTTACATCTGATGATTGTGTACCACCCAATTGGGTCACAAAAAATATATGTTACTAACAAAATGTTGCCCAATATTAGCTTAAATTTAATATTCTTGTATTTTTAATTATGTAAATGTTTGCCTAAGAAAGTATTGAATGGAAGTTTATTAAGTATAATTGTAGTTATTTTTTAACTACTCTCTCATTTCGGTATTGTATTAATATTGTGTAATTTTTATAAATATTTGAATGTTTTATGTATCCAGGTAATATGGCAGCATTCGATATATCTGATAAAAAATCGATTGTGTCACCTGGAGGGGTCGGTTTTGATATTAATTGTGGTGTCAGATTGTTGAGGACAAACTTATATGAAAAAGATATTCAACCAGTGAAGGTAAATGTTTTTTCTTATTATAATTTTGCTACTCAGAAAAAAAATATACATACATATATTACATAAACATATAATACATTAAACATATATTAAACTTCTTTTATTTTCAAATAATTAATTCATATTTCATGGATTTCATAACACTGTTATTTACAAGAAAAAATATTAAAATGTTTCAGGAACAATTAGCTCAAAGTTTATTTGATCATATTCCTGTTGGAGTAGGCTCCAAAGGAATAATACCTATGAATGCTCGAGATTTGGAAGAAGCTCTAGAAATGGGTATGGACTGGTCATTGCGGGAGGGGTATGTCTGGGCTGAGGACAAGGAGCATTGTGAAGAGTATGGACGCATGTTAAACGCTGATCCTTCTAAAGTTAGCTTAAGAGCTAAGAAGAGAGGTCTTCCACAGCTGGGGACACTAGGTGCTGGTAATCACTATGCTGAGATACAAGTAGTAGATGAAATATACGACAAATTTGCTGCAGGTAAAATGGGCCTCGAAAAGGTAGGCCAAGTGTGTGTAATGATACACTCGGGTAGCAGAGGATTTGGACACCAAGTTGCCACTGATGCCTTGGTACAAATGGAGAAAGCTATGAAAAGAGATCAAATTGATGTCAACGATAGACAGCTCGCATGTGCCCGAATTAATTCAGTTGAAGGCCAAGACTACCTGAAAGCTATGGCTGCTGCAGCCAATTTTGCATGGGTGAATCGTAGTTCAATGACCTTCCTAACTAGGCAAGCCTTTGCCAAGCAGTTCAAAATGGCTCCTGATGATTTAGATATGCATGTAATTTATGATGTATCACACAATATTGCCAAGATTGAGGAACATGTTGTAGATGGAAAAGCAAAAACATTGCTTGTCCACAGAAAGGTAAGTGAATATTTTTGTACAGCAGAAAGTTAAACATAATCAATAAAATTTAGGAACAATTTTTGTAGTCCCATTTATTTACATATATCATAGTCATATAATGTAATTATGTAATTCTGCAACAACATATTTTGATGTATAGATTTTTTTAATTTTAAACTGTTTTTAAGAATGAGACATTGAAGTAATTGAATGTATGTCCTCTGCAGGGTTCAACAAGAGCATTCCCCCCTCACCATCCAATGATACCAGTAGATTACCAACTAACTGGCCAACCTGTCCTAATTGGGGGTTCAATGGGAACCTGCAGCTATGTACTTACTGGCACTCACCAGGGCATGACGGAAACTTTTGGATCCACTTGTCATGGGGCTGTAAGTAAAATTGTTATGACTCTACTGTACTTCACATTTTAGTAACAAACTTGTTTTAAACAGTTGTCATTAGATGACAATATTATAATTAGGTTACAACATGAAGAAAAGTGACTATCACAATTTGTAGATAGGTGGCTAAAACCCAAACTGTTTAAAAAAGCTAAACCCTGTTTCCAAACCCTTACGATATTGAAGACAAAAATAAAGTAGAAAAGTGTATAAAAAAGTTGTGTAATATTATGATGAAGACAAAAATGATGAAAACATCCTAATATATTAATTTCGAATCTTTTTAGGGGCGTGCACTTTCTCGAGCGAAATCCAGGCGCAATATTGACTACAAGGAAGTACTAAATAAGCTTGAAAACATGGGAATTTCTATAAGAGTAGCATCGCCTAAGTTGGTCATGGAAGAGGCACCAGAATCTTATAAAAATGTAACTGATGTAGTTAACACTTGTCATGCAGCAGGTATAAGTAAAAAGACTGTTAAATTACGACCTATAGCTGTAATCAAAGGTTGAACTTAAGCCATAATAATTTTGCGTTCATAAACTTTATATTTATTTTTTATTTGGTCATAATAATACATTTTTATGCAATTTATATGTTTTATTTACCTAAAGTGGGTGGGAAATTTACCTGGGAGACCGAGCTTTGCTCGGAGTTCTGGTAGTACAAAAAAAAGAAAATGGGAAAGGTATTAAAAAAATTATCACAAAAATATTAGTCTGTCCGGGCTATGTCTGGGACTCGAACCCGAGACACCAATTTGGCAACAACGCATAAAGTTTGAACACATACGTAGCTGAACCACGTGCTTTGACAATGAAAGAGCGAAATAACTCGTATTTTATTACGCAGCGAAAATACATAAAAGCCCGAAAATTTGCGCAAATTTCATCGAAAAATGTTGACGCAGTTTCCAAAATCTAATTATATTAGGTTTTGTAAAGGAGGAACATAAAGTCGATTTCTTTTAAACATAATATATTTATATAATCAAAGTATATACCATTGCTATCTATGCACTTTAGCCATCTCATAGGTAGTTCATTGATTCCTTTACTAAAAAAACCATTCGGACAGGAATCAATAAAATCTTTGAAGGCGTTTTGGACTGCCCCATCGGGGTTGAATTTTTTCCCTTGCAAGAAGTTATCCAAATTTCGAAAAAATGGTAATCTGTTGGAGCAAGGTCCGGGGAGTACGGTGGATGTCTTAGACATTCCAATTGAAGCTCCTCTAATTTGGTAGCTGTCTGATGTGCAGTGTGTGGTCTGGCGTTGTCCTGAAGCAGCAGCGGCCTAGAGCGAATGACCAACCTCGGTTGTTTAGCAACAAACTTTTCTATTATGATTTGCAGTTGCTAGCAATAGACATCTACCGTAATCGTCTGGCTAGATTTAAGAAAGCTGTAGTGAACGATACCGGCACTAGTCCACCAAACGCTCACAAGTAACTTTTTTTGAGTCAGTTTTCGCTTAGAGCAGGCTTTTGCTGGTTCGCCAGGGTTCAGCCATTGCGATGAGCATTTCCGATTATCGTACAAGATCCACTTTTCATCACAGGTAATGATTCGATTTAAAATCCCTTCATAATTGTGCCGGTTGAGTAATGTAACGCAACAGTCGACACGCGTTTGTCGGTTTGCTGCACTCAATTCATGAGGTACCCACCTTTCAAGCTTTATCACCTTCCCAATTTGCTTTAAGTGGATTAAAAAAGTTTTATCACTAACACCGCCGCCTGCAGCTAACTCGGACGTGGTTTGCGATGGGTCCGCTTCCACAATAGCCTTTAATTCTTTATTATCAACATTGGTCTCCGGCCGTCCACTGGGCTTGTTCTGAAAGTCGAAATTTCCATAACGAAAACGTTGGAACCAAAAACGCACTATGTTTTCTTTTGCGACACCGCCGCCATACACATCATTAATCCTTTCAGCCGTTTCTGCAGCACTGGTGCCACGGTGGAACTCGTACTCGAAAATAATACGATATTTCAAGTTTTCCATTTTGTAAACAGAGTGACGCTGAGAAAAACCCAAAAGAGGAAAAAACAAATGAAATACTGTTTTCGAAACACAAATGCATGAGTAAATAGCGGAATAAATTTGAAATTGGGATTCCTAACCAAAGAAGATGTATTTGAGATCAAAGTGGCCAGTACGACAAAACGCCAATTTCATATGTAAAGACCTAATATATATTTACAATAACTGCTTGTTTAAAGTTGAAGATTGTAACAAAATCATAACAGCATGCAAAACTTCAGTTCGATCATAAATAATGATTTTAATGTGATTGTAATGACAAGCAACAATTTGTCCTATAGTCATATAAGGAAAAATTAGACTGATTTATTTTCCTATTATTAGGTAGCATAATAAAAACTATCTGAAATTGTATCAATATTTATTTCTGTGTATGGTAACTAAAAATCACTAACAATTTATTAATACTGCATCGATTTGTTAATAATAATTATACATTATCGGAAATGGCAATATGGCAAATGGTTTATATAATTTTCAATTTATCAGCTATAACGACCAGCAGCGCTGTACCGAGGAAGAACAATCCCGATGGAAACACTGCAGTTGTGTATTCTGCCTCTTCTGAAAATTATTGTATTCTATTTAATTTTTGTCATAAAAATAATATTAAAATCAAGGGCAAATCAAAATTACAATTTATTTTCTGTTATTGTGCTATTTATGTTCAGTAAGCTTAAAGAGGATTAACACTACACAAGAACCATCTTGCCCTCGGATGCGGTTGTACCTACTACTTGTATTTCTTTACATTTTTTACGTAAGAATATTATAATTCAAACTTGCCTTTTGTTTGACTTTTGTTGTTATCCTCGGTTGACCACCCCATGCATCTTTCTAGAGCTTTCTCCCAACGGGCTCGACGAATTTCACGCTCTGTTGACGTAAATTAATAAAAATATGTTTGTTGAAATCAGCAAAAATATTACGAATATCCTGAAATTTAAACTTATCTAATATTAGAATATATATTCTCAAAAATTAAAGATAACTGCGGAAAACATTACTTTCCCCTTTTTAACAGACAGGATGAACACTTTCAATTTCTGTCATCGATTTTCAAACTCGATCGATTCTCAACCACGCTATAACAGAAGTTTTTACAAAAATAATGTACCGTCAGAGGAGATGGCGGGTATGAAGGTATCGGAGGGCGGGCTGGGAGTGCTGGCGGGCCACACGCGCAGCGCTGTACCCGCCACCATCGCCGCACCCAGCGCCGTGCTCTCCATCATTAGCGGCCGAATCTGATGATAGAAAAGCGGTAAGAAATGAATCTCAGAATGACTGTTTATGCTCGTGCTGTTTAAAAAGATTTATAGGTATTTTTCTATTTTTAATTATGAGAGAATACAAAAATGATATTAAATTATGTGGACAAAAATCTTGAGTTATGTGGTAGAATAATTTCAACTCAAAAGTCAAGACAATCTGGTTTTAACATCTTTCCACTCTGTGGCTCGCTAGTATTATTTGAATAGCTCATTCTCTTCAGAATTTATTGACACAATGAGGATTAAACGTGAAGTTTAATTTATAGTTGTAACTGATATCACGTCGAATTCACCAGGGGTATCCCGAGCACGTCCGCCTGCATCTGCATGAGTGCGGTGTTCTGCGCCATGCCGCCGTCGGCCAGCAGGCGGCGCAGGGGTGCGACATCGCGCGCCATCGCGTCCGCCACGCCGCGCGCCTGCTGGCACACTGCCGCTAGCGCCGCGCGCACCACGTGGCCTGCGCTCGTGCTGCTGCTCAGCCCGCACATCACGCTGCGACCATATTTAAGCGTCAACAAACGCTCACATTTTCACAGGAAATCTGTCTCCTGATAAGTGTAGGCCGAGCCAATAAGGACGAAACAAGTCGGAACATAATATTATCTTCAGAAAGTTAAAGACGTAACCACTAACAAGTAATTGAATATAAGCAGGTAACTTTGAAATTAGCTAGGGTACACGTCAAGATACTATCAGAGGTAGATTAATTCAAAGTGAATTGTAGGTTTCATAAAAATATACAGCGATAAAAATGTGCCTACCCCCGAGCATCTTTCCTCCAGTACGGCGAGTAGAGGCCGTTGAATGCGGGCACGAAGCATATGCTGCCATCATCTTCGTCTGACACCTCCGTAGCCAGACGTTCCGTGTCCGATATGTCCGGGAGTATTTCTAAGTTGTCTTGGAGCCATTGCAACATATCACCTGTAACCAATAATATATTTCAAACTAGCTTTTGCTCGCGGTTCCGACGACGCGCAGGTATCCAACGGAATCACTGCGCTTTTTCGGGATAAAATGAATCCTATGTTTTAATCCACAGACTAAACTATTACCATAACGAATTTAATCAAAGTCCGTTCAGTAGTTTTTGCGTGAAAGAGTCACAAATATCCACCCATATATCTATCCATGCTCACAAACTTTCACACTTATAATGCTTAGTAGTAGCCAAAAATGCTTTCATATCTGCACACATACTACTCATACGGCATACCTGCTATTGCAACTGATCCTTCTAAAGCATAAATTGGTGGGGCAGTTGGACCAAGTTTATATGCCACAGTAGTCAGCAAACCATTCTCAGAGTGTACTATTGACTCACCTGAAAATAAATATGTAACTTGTATTATTCAAGTAAACCCAGGTTGATACTTGATAATATAAAAATTAACCAGGTATAATATTCAAAAAGCTTTTTACCTGTGTTATACAAAATGAAACATCCTGTACCATAGGTGCACTTAACTTGACCAAAATTCATACAATTTTGTCCTACAAGGGCTGCTTGCTGGTCTCCTAAACACTGAAATAATAAACACGGCATATATTTACAAATAATTGAAAAACATGTAGAGTTTACCCAACCTCTTTATCTCGCTTATATTGACCACGAAAAAGCTTTTGATTCAATTTCACACAAGAGCATATGGCAATCACTTTTGAATCAAGATGTTCCAAATACATGTAAAAAAGGAATAAAAGTAGACAGAGTTTGTTAACAATTTAAGATTTGCTGAGAATATCATTCTTTTTGCAAAAACATCAAAAGAACTACAAACAATGATAAGAGAGTTAGACTATGAGAGCAGAAAAATTGGTTTACGAATGAACACTTCAAAAACAAAAGTAGCGATAAATAGTATAAAAAACGACATATACGTAAACAATATACAAATTTAATATGTGCTATATATACCTCGGAAAAAAAAATATACTTTGAGAAGACGCGCCACGAAGGTGAATTAGAACGCCGTATTAATATGACTTGGAGAAAGTACTGGAGTTTCAAAGAAATTTTAAAAGCCAAATTTCCTATGAAACTCAAAAATAAGGCAATATACCTACTGTTTATTGCCATGCTTGTTATATGGAGCACAAACTTGGCTATTCAAAGAAAAAACAAAAAAGAAAATTCATACGTGTCAGCGCGCCATAGAAAGAGGCATACTGGGTATCAAAGTTATCGACAAACAAAATAGCAATGTTATTCGTAAAAAAACAAAACTCATAGATACAGAATATCATGCACAACAACTTAAATGCAGAAGGGCTGGCCATGTTGCCCATATAACAGACAGAAGATGGACAAAAAGTGTCGCCAAGTGGAAAGGCCCAGGTGGAAAGAGAAGCAAAGGAAGACCTAAGGATAGATGGGTCGACGAAATCATAAATATAACGGGCTAGGAATGGGTGACAAAGGCAACAGAACGAAAAAAATGGAAAAAATTGGAGGAGGCCTTTATCCGAAGAGGAGCCATGCCACAAAACGAATATTATGTAAACATTTTATATGTTATTAAGTATGTATCAATTTTAAAATCTACTTTCTTTAACTTCCAATAATTTAAAAACTATGTAAACAATCTATGTAAAGCATGGAAATAAATGGCTGTATTATTATTATTATTTGACAACCTCTATGGCTCAGTGGTTCAGCGCATTGGTGTCCAAGCTGGGTGTTGCTGGTTCTAATCCAAAGGAACAAAATAGTTTTTCCTGGGTCATGGATGTGTATTATATGTGTATAATATAATAAAAATATTAAATATGTGTATAGTATAAAAGTATTAAATATACTTCCCGTTGTCTGGTACCTGTAACACAAGTTCTTCAGATACTTAGCACGGGGCCAGACTGACATGGTGTGAAGCGTCCATAGATATTATTACT
The DNA here is from genome assembly GCA_037179445.1 of Phengaris alcon alcon. Classification (NCBI taxonomy): domain Eukaryota; kingdom Metazoa; phylum Arthropoda; class Insecta; order Lepidoptera; family Lycaenidae; genus Phengaris; species Phengaris alcon. Next base: position 38,650 of record JAYRCH010000674.1, read on the forward strand.
TTTATTATAACAATTTGGGCGCGCAAAAGGAAATCCCGCAGGAATCGTACATTTTGTCGCGCCTGTGTCCCTGTGGTCCGATTTCATCAAAATCAGTCCAGTAGTTTCGGAGCCTATTCAATGCAAACAAACAAATCTTTCTTCTTTATAATTAGTATAGATAGTAAAGGTCAGTTTACACCGCGATGATACGCGGTGCTGCATTTTTAAGATAGCTATTCAAATTTGTACTATATTCACTCCAAAAATATTGAACTTTAGTCATACACTGCATTTACACATTGCAGCATGGTGAAACCTGATATTTGAAGTCCTACAATGAAACATGTACCTTCTTGTGTAATGAATAAAGTTCAATTTTGTATAACTATCTTAAAAATACAGAGCCGTGTAGCACATTGTTTCGTTTCAATGTAAATTGACCCTAAAAGTGCATTCAATTTCTGATTTGCATTTCTATTAATTTAAATTTGAAATGCATAATAATATTACCCCTGCTATTGGCGTACCAAGTAGAGAACCGGTTGCTATATATCCATATATTTCAGCAGAACTTCTAATCTTTGGTAAAATTGACTTTGGTATATCAAAAAAGCGTAGCAATCCATCATCCCACTCTAAACTTCTTAATGACATTAGCTGGGTTCGTGAAGCATTTGTTACGTCAGTTGCGTGAACTCCTCCGATGTAGCCACCAGTTAGGTTCTGAAATTACCTAATGATTATACATCTTATGATTTTTGATAAAAATGTAAATCTCGACAATCAATTATTGTAAATAGGAATAATACAATTACCCATATTAACCAAGAGTCAACAGTGCCAGCCATACATTCATTTAGAGATACCGCCTTTTTAACTTCTGTTACATTTTCCAAAAGCCACTTCAGTTTGACTGAAGAGAAATATGTTGATAATGGAAGTCCACTGGTTCGAGTTACGGCATTTATACATCTTGCTCCTTTGTGTTTATTCAGTTCATCAACAATTTTAGACGTTCGGACATCCAACCAAACTGTAAAAAAGAAAATGTTTAAAAAGGGCGAGGTTTTTTCTTTAATTTTTGTATGTAACAGTAAAATTGAAAACATTTTACAATTTTGCTGTTACATACAAAATGTTTATTAATAAAAAGTTTATAATACCTATTGCACTGTATAATGGCTTTCCTGTTCTGGAATTCCATACTATGGTGGTCTCTCTTTGATTTGTGATACCAACTCCAACAACATCTTCCGGATTTATATCGAGCTTTCGTAAATTGTCAACTGTTACCTTTAAATAAAAATGTTAGGTACCTACTTTAACTTTGCAGTATGTTTTAGGTAAATAATGTATCTCTGTAAAAAAACTTTACAGAGAGTCTATACAAGTGCATAATATGTATTTATTGTACACACCTCTATACACTCCACAACTGCATTAAGAATTTCCAAAGCATCTTGCTCTACCCAGCCGTCTTGGGGACTAAATCTTTTGAGGGGTAGTTGGTGGTAAGTAAGCACTTCTGAAGTGTTAGCAGCGAAGACCTGAGTTTAGTAAGTTTGAGACATAAAATAAAAGGGTAATAAAGTTATAAATAAAATCTCGGTAAATAGAGAATATTGGCGCATTCATACCAAGAATTTAACATTTGACGTTCCTTCATCAATTGCACCTATCAAAGGACCAAATTTACCAAATTCTCGCATAATTATTTATAATTTACTACATGTCTGTATCTGATCTGATCGATTCTGAGTGGAAATTACAGCATAAAAATTAGAGATTCATAAAAATCAAAATAGATTTCATCTCGGAGTTCTGACAAATGTAAAACAAATCAAACGTCAAGTTACAATCAGCTGATTTACCACAGATTAGGTATAAGTCTTTAAATCACATTTTTTTATTATTTATTTATAGCAGTATAGCATAAAGGTCATAAAAGCACTGTCAGTATCAATTTTCTTTTTTTATTTATATATGGCATCGGCTTATAACCATTTGCCAGTGTCTAGTTAAAATGGCGCGAAATAGAACTTTCGTTTCAATTTTCAACACCGTATTCCTATATCGTCAAGTCTAAAGTCTAGTCAAAGTCCAAATAAATAGCCAGTGCAGTCCATGAGTTATGTCAGTCGATTCAGTAAAGTGGTAGAAGCTTTATTGAAAGTTCCTAGGGAGTTTTGGCGGGACACAAAATGCACGTTTTTTTGAAGTTGTACCATTTTCCCACACTTGTGCACGTTGACGAATATTTAATGGTTAATATTCTACCAGTAATACACATTAAGAACCGGAATAACACAAATTTTTGAAAAATATACAAAAACCACAACATCATTCCTCGCCAAAACTCCCGTGGCACAATGTGTCAAGTTGCCAAAACAGAAGAGAAAAAAAAGTGTCAAACATTTTTGTCCTACAAGTCCGCAGCCGAAAAAAAACGGCGGGAAACTCGAACGCGGGCGGTCTTGTTTTTTCTCAAGCCTTAAATTTATTTTCTTATGAATAGTTCAGTGCGGGTGTATAGTTTATATTTTTAATTTCTCTAATATTAGGTAAGTTTTTTTATTATAAACCTCTAACAATGAATCGGCTTCCGGATCCGGGTGGCGGGAACTCTTTATGCACAGTTCCGCTGCCTAGTAATCATAAATTAATATGTATAAACGGAAACTAGTAATTTTGTTACTGCAGTAGATTATGACGATTCCAGTATGGACACGGATCAAACAACCAAAAAGACACTTAAGAGATCTCGTCTTCATAAGATTTGTAAGCATTGTAACAAAAAAGTAAGGAAAAACGCGGGAAACCAGAAGGTTGGTTGCCAATGCTGCAGCTCAGGGTCTGATAAATCAGAAGAGAACAGGACGTTATTCTCATTTGTACAATGAGAATAACGTTCATCAACGTATCACCTTACTTGGTGATACGTTCCACCCCCATCACTTTTGGTGATTTTCTCATGAAAAACAATATTTACAATATTATTAACGGCAGCCTAAAAAAGATAGGGCGCAATAGACTTTCAGTTTAATTTATTAATTACACAGACGCAAACTTATTTATAAATAATAGTTTACTTCTGAGAACAACTATGAAGCATTTATACCATCATTCAATGTTATACGAATAGGAATTGTGAGGGGTGTACCTATTGAGTGGTGGTATGTCGGTATGGACATACAAAATTACAGTGCAGATCAAAACCTACGTGTATCAAGTGTGGCCAGGAGCATTTAATGGAATCTTGTGTTGTTGATGAACGTGAATATTACTGTTGTTTGTGTTCTGGCCATCATATGGCAAATGACAAAGTATGCCCGGAATTTAACAGATAGAAATCTATAAAATTACACATGGCCGAACATTGTGTCTCATATGCGGAGGCTAATAAAGAAATTCCATCATCATATAAGTCATACTCACAAGCATTATCAACTACTAAAGTATATTTGCCTCCAAACGTTGAAAGTATACCTACTGCTAATAGATCATACAAAATATCTAGACCTCGTGCACCTTATAAGCCAAGTAAAGGATACGATAAAATTGCTCACAACAATATATTAAAAGAGTTTTCTTTTTAATGAATTAGAAAAAGTAACAACACCTTAAATGAACATAATAACATTTATTCTAAGAATGAATTTTCCACAATTACAGATGTTATATCATTATTACAAACTTGTTTACAAAATAATAATAGTTTACCGTCCATCGTTGCCCCCTTAATACAATGTATAGTCAATATTCTTAAAAATGGCCAGTTCCGGGTTCCCAGGCAATGATTCAGTGGAACGCTAGAAGTGTAATTAATAAAAAAATGACATAATTTATTTGTTAAATAATTATAAACCTTTTTTATTTTCTTTTTCTGAAACTTGGCTTAGGCCAAGTAATACTTTTAGATTTAAAAGTTATAATACCATCAGAGAAGATATATTAGATGGTTATGCAAGGTGTAGCTTTTCTTCTTGAGAAAAACTACCCTTTTAGTTTAATTAATATTTCTGTACATAGTCCTGAACTTTCTATTTTAGCAATAAGTGTAAATAATATTTGTTTTGTTTTTGTGTAATATACACATCTTTCTATTAACCCATATTTCCCATATTTCTATTAACATTTTTAATGAAATAAGTAGTTAACATTTTAGCATCTCTTATAATTTTTTTTTTTTTTAAATTAAAACACCTTTAATTATCACAGGGGATTTTAACTATCATCATCAGTTATGGGATAGTTCCATAACCAATAATTATTATGGTAATAAGCTGTTATTTATTGACCAAAATAATTTGTGTATAATAAATTCTGGTGACCCTACAAGGCGTACTAGTCCTTAGAGGCAAAAGTGTGGTTGACCTAACTATTTGTTCTCCACAGTTTGTATCGCAATTATCATCTTCAGTTCTAACCTCCACTTTTGGAAGCGATCACTTCCCTGTAAATACTTCCTCCCCTTTAATAATGCTCATGTTCCTAAGCATAAAAACAGATTGTTTCCTATATATAACCTTAATAATCTCACTGATGAATCTTGGGAACAATTTAGTAATAAAGTTGACTCAAAACTGTCACAGAAAATGTCTGGTAGTAATGGCTTCATATATTATGCTCTTGTTTTCACGGAAGTCTTGATTGATAGTGCTAACGAAAGTTTCCCAGTTAAAAATGAAACTTCTTCCATTCCAAGCCCGCCATGGTGGGATAAAGAGTGTACTGAAGCTATAAAAGAGAGAAAACAGGCTAAAAAAATTTATAGTAACAATATGTCTCTAGAAAACTATTGGTCTTTAAAAAATATTATAAATAACGTATTGGCACCAATAATCGACACGTTAAGGAGGTTATGTGCTTAAAAAAGAAATATAAAAAATATTTTCATACTTAGAAAAGCAATGACGAGTGAAAATGATTAAATATGCCCTTGAGAAATGATATGCTGATTATTGTTAATTACAAATATATAGTTTTTGAGAAAAAACCGAAAAAATAAAAATATTTAAAATCTCCAATAATCGACATGAAAACTCCAGTAACCAACACCCAGTTATCGACAGTTACCAGTTATCGTTACCCAATTATCGACTGATTGCCAGCAATGTGTACCTACCTGCCAGGCCAGCCATAATATCATGTAATTTGCGTCAGCAATGCGACAAGCGAAAATTGTACAATATCTGCTGTCTGGTTTGATACTGAGTCCGTAAATTAAAAGTAACAATTCAAAAAATATTCATTTATTTGTATAAAAAAGTCTAAATTATAAAAATCAATTACATAAAAAAAACTCTGAAGGACTTAACTTTTTTTAAATTCTAAAAAGTTTTTTGGTATTAATCATATCTTTATCATACATTACTTATTTGGAAACATTGCTTTGGAATGATATACTTAATAACTAGTTGACAATTCAGTCATGTTTGTAACAAACTAGGAATGTTTTCTTGTAACAATAAAACTTAAAGTACCTAATCTTTATATCAAATATATTTATATATTGGGTTGACGTTGACGTTTAATACATTTTTTAGTTCCTCGATTGTTCGTTAGAGCGTGAACCGTCACTTGTCGCTGTCGCATTGCTATCGCAAATTACAGAATCAGGGGGCCAATCACTGATAATAATTCTTCTTAATTTAAAGGTAGATATTGGGTAAATATTTATCCATTTCTGGTATTCTGTAAAATCCTCTCTTATTTAGACATATAGGCTCATTAATTTCTTCAATTATTTCACTATGGCCATATAACATTATATCAGGTGGATAGGGCCATTTGAAAGTATTTCCTGTAGTGAAAGTCATTGTACTTATTTCGAATTCGGTATTTACCAAGTTTTCAGTCTTACCTGGAAAATACTCCCCTTCATACTTAATTATTACGAAACTTCCTATCGAAAACTTCTTCTGTAATTTAGTAAACTTTGAAGATGGAAGTTTCTTTATAGGATAATTTTCCAAGTCTGAGTTTAAAGAATCAGGCTCATCATAGCTATTATCACTTTCAGCGTAGGAAATATCCATATCTGAATCTGAAGTCAATTCTTTTTTAAATGCTCATCTTTCTTTTAACTTTTGTCTTATCTGTTTTCTTCTTCTTATCGTTGGCTAACTGTTCCTTCAATTTCTTCTTTTCTATTCTCTGTTTTGCTCTTTCGTCTTTTTCTCGTTGTTTTTTATTTTTCTCATCTTCTTTCTTCTCGTGATACTCTTTCCAAGCTTTACTTGTCACTGTTGAAGGAATCTTTTCTCGCTTTGTCTTCTTTTTGTTACTATCCAAATTATCGGGCCAAAACAGACTCCTCTTAAAAGGAGATGGCACTATTACTCCCAAAACGGTTTCCATAGAGTTCTTCTGTGGTGTTGTGTCCTGTAGTACCATAGTACTAATTATAGGTTCTTGAGATATGCGGTCTTCTATTATTTTGGGCAAATCGGAAGAAGATAATGACTCCGGTAGTGGTAGTGCTTGGTCAATTAATGTATCAATATTGGTGTTAATGTTGGGTGCTTCGATTAGAAGATCTCTTGTCACTTCAGGTAAAGTTGGAAAAGAAAGTAATGGTAGAGGAAGAGGTTGGTTGGGTTGAACAGTAACACTTTCTATGACTGCGTCTTTTGATGAATTATCAGTCTGCACGCTGTTTTCAGTTTCTGTTAGCACAGTGAGACCAGCATCTGACGAAATAAAAACATGTTCTTCGGTTAAAACTTCGTTTATCTGGGCAGTGGTTATATTATTTGAGACATTGTTTGTCTCTTCCAATGTGTCTGACGTTAAAGCAGCATCCGACGAATTTGAATGACACGCGGATTCGGATTTATTTTTGGCCCAAATGACATATAAAGCCACGTCTTCGTTAGGTATGTTACTTTCCAGTGTATTTTCTATTTTCAAAGTATAATTTATTAAATAAGTGTAACTTTTGAGCTGAAAAAACATTTATGATTTCCTTTTCTAAATATTTCATGAACTCCTTCTGCACTGGATTAGTTTTAGGCGTGGTGTCTTTTTCGGTTTGTCTAATTTTAGACATGTCAATATAATCAGGCCCGAATGGAAAAAGGCCTCCCGCTCTGAACCCATTTTTGACGCAATCTTTCGTTATATTTGTGAGTGCTTTTTGGAGTACTGTGGCAAAATTCTCTTTACGGAGATTTTGACCAAGGTTCTCCATTTTCCATTGCATCACGGCTTTTCTCCAATGTGCTTTGAGGGGTCTGAATACTGATAAGTCCATCGGTTGTAATAAATGTGTTGAGTTTGGATATAAGGCAAAGATTTCAATACCATTTTGAGTGCAACAATTCGATAAATGAAGCGTGAGATGCGATTTGTGGCCATCAACGAATAATAAAATCGGTTTTTCAATATTGTTTTGCTCTAGCCAAGGGTTGAAGACATTAGTAATATATTCAAAGAAGGTACTGCTGCACATCCACCCACTCTCCGACTTAACTATTGCCCATTCTTCGGGAACACTTGCAGCAATAGATGCAGGTATCCGTTCATAATTAAATACAATCATTGGAGGGTCTAGGTCTCCGGCTGCATTTCCCGTTATAAGGACCGTAAGATTGTCCTTGTCATCGCCACAACTACTATATGGGTGTTTGTCTCCTTTCTTAACTATTACACGATTAGGTTTGGGTGACAAGAAAAACGCACTTTCGTCTGTGTTGAATAGCCTGTGTGGGTTGTTTAGAACAGTTTTTAAATTTTGTTCGTCCAAATAACTTTCAACTTCATTAAACCAGGTCCTGATGTTATTCTCAGACACGTTATCTCGAGCTCTCGACAAGTTGTCTGGTACCCTTTCTGACAAGATTAGATGTCTTTTCATAAACGACTGAAACCATTTCTTACCAGGCCTGTTATTAGTAAAAGGATTTGGCCTGTTATGATTCATTATTATTTTTTGGACACTGTCTAATAGAGAATCTTTAGTCAGTGGTACATGTTTTTCAGATAACTTTAACAACCATCTTTCCAAAATGTCTTCTTCTGATTTTGTTAATATAGTATTTGGCCCCATAGCGCAACCGATTAGATTTTTTCCTGATAATTTGTCGTGTAGAGTAATCCTTGGTACTCCAAAAAGTTTCGCAGCAACTGCAATCTTTTCGCCATTCTTTACAGCCTCAACCACTTTTTCTATCTGGTCGGGAGTGTAGTTTTTTCTCGGAGCCATCTGAAACCAATTATCGACACATTTAAATTCCATTAATCGACGTGGTGTCGATTACTGGTAACTCTACTTTGATCAACCTATTTTAAATATCTACCAATTCTGCAAAGAAAAGACGACCGTATTCCTTTGTAAAATAAAAAAGTTGAAAAAAATATATTTTCGACACTTGTCGATAATTGAAGAAACTCAATTTTAGAGAACCAGTAATCGACACCAGCAAAAACCTTTAAAAAAGTAACCTCCAAACTTCTGTTATAATTTATATTGATACTATAATTCCCATAATACACCGTAAAACACTTAGAAAAAAAATAAGTTAATAATACACCAAGGTAACGATCAAACATTGTACTTACTTTGTTATAGATTTCGCCTAGAATTGTCTTTGTTTTGGAAGGAACACTAGCCGGTCACAGTTCTCACGCCGCCATTTTTAGACGAAATGACGGATTACAATCAAATGTCACTGGATGACAGTAGAAAGCGTACTTATCAGTGTACAGTGTAGCCATATTAAAAAATCGGATTCTCACTCTTATTTCCTTTAATTACAGAAAAAAATGTCGATCATTGGTTCTTGTCGATTATTGGTGCCAATACGTTAGTACCAAATTACTTTTCAAAAGGAAAAAATCCGAAAGTTGGCGAAAATTTTGCTCATCATTAACACTCCATCTGATGTATGGAAAAGTATAAAAAGATTTAAGTCAGCATAACGCGCCGCGACCGGGACTACTCTTCCACACAGCAGAAGTATGGTGGAGGTGTACTTATAGCAACTCATAAAGATCTGCTAGTTAAATCGCAACCAAACTTCCATTCATCCGCCGAAGATTTATGGGTAACATTGATAATTAACTCGGGTAAGCAGATTTCTGTTAAATTACATTTATGTGTTTTATACTTGTGCTCACAAAAATTAGGTAATTCTTTCTCACAACAAATAAGTAACTATTTTAATAAGGTTAACGATATATTTTTGCAAAATCCTCTTGATAAATACTTAATAATCGGCGACTTCAATATGAGTAAAATTCGGTGGCATTTAAATAATGATTTAAGCTATAGTCCATCTGACTATCAGTCTCCAAATGAAATTTTACTTATTGACGAGCTACACATGCATGGTCTCGCCCAATACAATGGTGTTTTAAACTCCCAGGGTAGAATACTAGACTTAGTAATTTCAAATGACGTAGTCAAGGTAGTGGAATCTCTTGACCCCCTGGTGCCAACTGACCCCCTACATAGTGCTTTATGTATTACTCTGGATTTTGTCACTTTAGATTGTTTAAATCCGGCTCCTCGTACGAAGCGTTTATTTTACAATGGCGACTACGTTGCAATTAACTCTGAAATATGTAAGATCGATTGGAATCTTGAATTTTCGAAAAGAACTATGGAGGATTCGGTACAATACTTTTACGATTCTATTAATAACCTTATCTATAAGTACATCCCTACTAAAGAGTTAACCAATAAAGCTTACCCTGCCTGGTATTCTAAGCCACTGATCAAAGTGATTAGAGGAAAAAATAAATTTTTACGAAAATATAATATCTACGGCAATCGTACAGATCTTGTGTCATTTCAACTGCTTCGTGACAGAGTGAAGCACCTGGAAAGAGAATGTCATCAGACGTACATAAATAACGTCGAAAAGTCTATCGTTAAAAACCCTAAATACTTCTGGACCTATATTAAATCACGGAACAATTCTAATTCAACTACCTTTCCGTGCAGCCTTAAGTATAACAATTTACAAGTAAACACAGGTAGTGAAATGTGTGACACTTTTTCATCTTATTTTCTTTCCAACTTCGCTCAGACACCCCCAGCTCCGGCGAGCCAACCCGGTAATATTAATCCCAGTTCGCCGATTGATGTTTCAGTTTCACATATCTCTAACGTTAATATTCAATGTGATGTGGTCAGAAAACTTCTGTTGGAGCTTGACACTTCTAAATCAGCCGGACCAGACAACTTGCCAGCTCAATTCTTTATATCTACTGCTACTTCGATTGCGACTCCCATAATCTTATTATTTAGTAAGTCATTTAGGGATGGAGTAGTCCCAGGTATATGGAAATCTGCGTTTATAACCCCGGTACATAAAAATGGGCCTAAAACTGATGTTACAAATTATAGACCCATCTCAAAGTTGTGTATAGTAGCGAAAGTTCTCGAGCGCATAATATATAATCAATTATTTCCGGCTCTGAAGACCTCTCTTGGTTCCTTTCAACATGGGTTTCTAAGTGGAAGATCCACAGTCTCCAACTTAGTGATTTTCAATGACTATCTAACGCAGGCCATGGATACTGGCAAGCAAGTTGATGTCATTTACACCGATTACTCTAAATGTTTTGACCGTATAGACCATACTATACTTATTAAGAAGCTTGCATCCATGGGAGTCGCAGGGAATCTTCTTAGATGGTTCTCTTCCTATATTGACCGAAAGTCCCAAGCCGTAGTTGTTAAAAATTATATTTCTAGTTGGGTAGACATTCCTAGTGGAGTTCCCCAGGGATCGTTGCTTGGCCCTCTTCTTTTCAACATAATGGTTAATGATATTCAAAATTGTTTACATTCATCTCAATTACTTTGCTTCGCAGATGACATGAAAATATTCTTAACTATATCTTCTCAATCTGATGCATCTATACTCCAGGCTGACATCTCGCGTCTTGAGCAGTATTGCCTTCTAAATGGTCTGGATCTCAATCCCTCCAAGTGTTGTGTTGTTACCTTTTCAAGAAAACTGACCGTAATACCTACGAGTTATATGCTCAAGCAACAACCATTACAGATCCTCACAACAGTTCGTGATTTAGGCATTTATCATGACTAAATTACTATTTGACACACACATACATAAAATAGTATCAAAAGCCTACAAAGCGCTTGGTTTTGTTCTAAGATGTGCGGCATCATTCAAGGACATTAAAACAATAAAAACATTATACTGTACCTATGTGCGCCCTCACTTGGAGTATGCCTCTCAAGTTTGGAATCCTAGGTACAAAGAATACATAGATCGCATCGAAAATATTCAAAAGAAATTTGTTCGATATCTTTGCTATAGATCAAAAATGTATTATAACTCAGAAAATTATTTAGAACTATGTAAAAGCATCACCTGGTCCCGTTAAGGATCCGACGTAATGTTGCTGACTTAGTTTTCTTACTTAAGATAGCTTCCAATAAAATCGATTCGCCTGAACTTTTGGAAAAACTCAACTTAAATACACCTATAAGAATCTTTAGATCTAACCCCCTTATTTTTCTACCTGTAGTCACGACCAACTATCGGAAGAACTCGTTTGTCTTGCGCGCAGGTAACAATTTTAATAAAATCTGTAATTCTGTGGACTTAGATTTATTCACAACTAGCGCGGCGACAGCTAAGCGATTACTTTATCAATATTTGCTCCAGTAATGTAGTGCTGACTTTATCTTTGAACTTCTAAATTTTAAAGGGTCTAAATAAGTTTTTTTTTTTTTTTTAACTTTTATCCTAATTGTACTATTGCTATATATAAGCTAACCACTTGATAGTTGATTTTACACTTGTGACTGTTTCTTTCGTTATAATTTATAAACTGTGTCTAATTAGCGTGTATTAGTGTACACTATGTTTAACTCATGTTAACCTATTCGGTTTCTACATGTGAGGACCTGTAACTGGCTTTCTAATGATTTGAATAGCTTTATATTGTTATCACTGATAGCTGTTGGTCTTCCTAACAAAATAAAATAATATAATATCATCCATTCTGTATCACTTCCCAGTAGTATAGCTAATGATTTTCTAGACAAACTTGCTCCTCCAACAGTTAATTTTTTGGAGGTACTTGTCGAGGCTGACGACTGAGTGACATCGATACTACGGACTGACGACTGTAGGTATGTCCGTGTAGCTTCCAAGTGCGTTGATTTGTAGGCTTGTTCTTCCATCGATGAGTTTTCTATTTTTCAAATCGACGATTAATTCATGATGTTGAAGAAAGTCGGCACCTAGGATAGGTTTCGAGACTGCAGCGACGATGAATTTCCACTTGTACGGCCGGCGAAATCCAATGTTAAGTTCTAGTGTTTTCCCGCCGTATGTAGGTATGACGGTGTTGTGTGCGGCGTAAAGTTGAAATGGTAGAGGTTGAAGATGTGTGTCTTTCTTCTTCGGTATGACGGATATATTGGCACCCGTGTCTACCAAAAAGGTAAGTTTCGTTGTCTTGTCCGTGACGAAAAGGCGGTATTGTTTGTTTTGAACGCCGGAGTCCGCCGCTGCCAGCGCTTCAATTGGTTTCCCTGGTTGAACGTGCATGGTTGTGTACATTTTCTGGCTTCTTTACCATATGTTTTGTGGTAAAAACAGTATGGTGACGGAGACTGGACTCGTGGGCGTGATGATGAACGTTGGCGGTATCTTGATGTTGACCGGAATCGGGAGCGTTGATGATGCTGATGATTTCTTCTATAATTGTTGGAGTGAGCTTGATGTTGCTTCAGTTCTGCGACTTCAAGTGACAGTTTTCTTATTTCCGCGATGACGATGTTCTCGATTGCCAGGTGCCAGGTTACGCATTCGTCTGAGTAGTTGTGACGGTTTTTGGTCCCCGAGTTCCATTTCTGACAGGAGCTGCTGGAACTGTCTGCTGTCGGATTCTTCATACGCCGAGATTAATCTGTTCTTGAGAGCTTGGAATTCGTTATTCTCTGGCGGATTGTACAGCAGGTCTGCGATTTGCTCAATGTCCTTGGTAGCGCCATCTAGGAGCGTCGAACGCCACTATGAATGGCATCTCATAATATCGATAAAGCAGTATTAAGCGGTTTGTCCCTCAGGAAGGGCGGTATTCGCATGGAGAGCGCGATACCAGCGATTTCTTGAGATGGTGTAGAATTTTCGGGCAGGGATTCACTTCTGGCTTCCATTCTCGATATTTTCTTTTCTTGAGCAGAGTCTTCGGGCAGTATTTTCTTCTTGAAGGTGCTTGTAGTTCTTCGGGCAGTATTTTCTTGCTTGAAGGTTGTTGTAGTTCTTCGGGCAGTATTTTCTTGCTTGAAGGTTGTTGTAGTTCTTCGGGTCACCACTTTGGAGGTAGGTACTCCAACTTTGAAGGTACTTGTCGAGGCATTTTGGGTAGAGAGTAAAACTCGATCTACAGTTGTGAAGTGAAATTCTTATTAGAAAAAGTCCTTTCGGCCTGCACCGTTGTCAAGATGAATGAAGATGCTTCCAGTCACGGATTATTATTCGGATACTCGTTTCATTCGTACGAACGTCGCTTTTATCGAAGCGTTCTTTGCTTCACTCGCCAAACGATTTAAACACGCTCTTATCAGAGCGATGTTCTTGTTTCGACGTACTTCGAGCGTATGCTACAATTTTAATACCAACCTCTTCTACGAAGATAGTACAAATGAATATTATGAATCTTCGGAATTAAATTCTCCTTTCTCTTTAACAGAATTAAAAAATGTTTTGTCATATGTATCAGATTCTTCTCCTGGACCTGATGGCATTTATTATTCATTCATTCTCACTTAAATGATAATATTCTACTAATTTATCTCAAATTAATGAACTTTATTTTTGTGTCTGGCAATATTCAATCAGAATGGAAATGTCAAATTTATTATTCCTATCCTAAAACCAAACAAGGATCCCCTTCCCTCTCATCTTCAGATCGTCCAATAGCTCTTTCATCAGTTCTTTTAAAAATAATTGAGCACCTAGTTAAAAATCGCCTAGAGTAGTGCGTTAAAAGTAATTGTCTTCTTTCCTCGTCCCAATACGGTTTCCGGCGAAATAAAAGTACATATGACAATTTAAGCCTTTTTACCACAGACATAAGATTAGCTTTTTCTGTAAATAAATTTGTTCTTTCCTCCTTTCTTGATTTGTCGAATGCTTATGATAATGTCAATATAGCAATACTTAGACAAAAATTAATAAAACTAAAGATTCCCATAAAAATTATTTATTTTATAATTAATATGCTGTCGGATAGATCTATAATTTTTTATAATGATTTCCAAAAATATATAAGAATCCTATCCAAAGGTTTGCCACAGGGTTCAGTTTTGAGCCCTTTATTGTATGATTTGTATAGCTGTGATTTAGAATTGTCCATTTATGAGGGTGTTGGTGTTTTGCAGTATGCGGATGACTTACTTTTATACGTTATAGAAAATAATATTGATTTTGCATCAGCAAAATTAACAAAATCTTTCTTCTATCTTAAGCGATGGCTAGACAACCATGACCTGGATTTATCTCCAGCTAAAAGCTCCATAGTTCTTTTTAATCGAATGCGTATGTCTCCACAAGTTCAAATATTTTTTTGACAGTACGGTTATTCGACAAAATAATTATCATAAATTTTTAGGCGTTATACTAGACGAAAAACTTTCAGGGATACCTCATTTTGATTTTATTGTAAATAGATGCGAAAAAAATGTAAATATTATTAGACGTTTAGCAGGTGTTGGGTGGGGTGCTCATCCTTTTTACTTAAAAATGATATATAATGCTTTGATACGTAGTATTATAGAATATGGCACATTCCTGCTAGCGCCCGGGTGTAAGTCGGGATTTAAAGCACTAGATAAAATTCAAAGTAAATGCCTTAGGATTATTTGCGGCGACATGAAATCTAGCCCGATTAACGCTTTACAGGTTGAATGCTGTGACCCTCCTCTGTATTTGCGTCGTCAGTATCTATCAGATAAATATCTCTTCCGATGCCTGCAACTTAATAATCATCAAATTATTGTAAAGCTTCAAAAACTTGTAAATTACCAATTTTTTCTTCCTCATGTGAGGCACTTACTGCTACTCCAAATATTGTTAGCATTGGTATAGAAAAAAAATCATTGAGGGGTAATTCTAAATTCAATAGAATTGTTGAAACAAGATTTAGGGACTATCATTATGTTTTCACAGATGCGTCAAAACATGAAATTAATGGCCATGTCGGGGTAGGCATTTTTCACTCTCAATATAATATAGTACAAAAAATCAAACTTCCATCTGAATGTACTGTATTGTGTGTGTTATTCAAGCCCTTATCAATAATCCATTTAAAATTAAGCAACAGCATCCTGTTTTATTTGGTATTAGGCAGTTACAAACAGAATGTATCAAGAAAGATTATTTAATAACATTTGCTTGGATCCCTAGCTACTGTGAAATTGTTGGAGCTGATTCTCTTGCCAATGATGCGTTAACATGTGGAGATTTAGTTCCTTATAAAATTTACTATTTAGATTTATTAACTTTGCCTAAAAATTATTTAGACGCATCATGGAAATTGTCTTATGATCAAAGTTGTAGGCAAAAAGGAGCGCATTACTATAGACTTCAGCCTGAAATTTTGGCAAAACCATGTTTTTATAAGACGGATTTCAATAGAAAATGTTGTAGAATTATATCACGATTAAGGCTCGGCCACACTTGTTCTCCAGACCATCTCGCTAGGTTTAATATAATTGCCAGTCCCGCTTGTGTGTGTGGTACTGAAATTGGGGATATCAACCATCTGTTCTTTACTTGTCCCCTTTACAACCGCACCCATTTCCTTGATTCATTAATAGAGAATAAAATCCCTTTTCCTACATCAGTAATTTGTAATTTGCTCACTAGAAAATATGTTATTTAAAAAATATTATCTGATTTTATTTTATATAATAACATTGAGATATTATTTTTGTTTATATATTATGTACTTATGTCTTTCTGTCCCTTCCTTTGAAAATATATTTTTCTTTCTGATCCTGTCCTGAATTCCTTTTCCAAATTCCTCGTACTCGCTATATTATTGTTACATACGTTTTTCCCGTTCGTCATTGGCTATGTACAGAGTGCAAGCCATTTAAAAAAAAAAAAGTCCGCAGCCGAGTTTTGCCGGGGAGTTCAATGGGTGACGTTATGGAATTTGTAACATTTAATAAATTTGTGATAACTCGGTTCTTAATGTGTAATATTGGTAGAATATTAACCATTAAATATTCGTTAACGTGCACAAGTGTGAGCAAGTGGTACAACTTCTAAAAACATGCTATTTTGTGTTTCTCGCCAAAACTCCCTAGGAACTTTCAGTAAAACTTCTACCATTTTACTGAATCGACTGACATGACTCATGGACTGTACTGACTACATATTTGGAATTTGACTAGACTTTAGACTTGATGATATAGGAATACGGTGTTGAAAATTGAAACGAAAGTTCTATTTCCCGCCTTTTTAACTTGACACTGGCAAATGGTTATAAGCCGATGCCATATATAGATTAAAAAAAAAAACGTCCGCTGCCTTGGATTTGCAGGCATGACTGTACGTAAGGCGTTTTTAAAGTGTCTATCTATGGGCTATGAGAAAGAGGAAGTAGTCACTGGTAAAAGTCAAAACAATACATGAATACAGTTCATAAAACTTCAAATTTAATTTTTCATTTTTGTAAACTTGTAACCTATTACAATGTCCTCTCAGCTAAAATTTGAAATATATGAAAGTTCTTACTTGTTAAAATGTATTTCAATGGATTCAAACCCGTCACAGCTTAAAGATTTTTTAAACTTGTTAAATGATTTCCGACTGGAGGTTAACGATTTTTTATCAAACAGAATAAGCGCAAATTATGGTAAGTATTCTTATTTCCTACGAAAATGTTAGATTCTTTAATGATGTGATCCCTATTGAGACCTTTCGGCTGCTCACAAAACAGCTTAATGCTCCATTAATTTGTTTTCCCGTGTTTACTCTTTTTCCAAGAATCTTATTTTCGCTTTTTCCATCCCTAGGAACCACCAACCATACTTTAATAAACAAATTGATGCAATTGTTTCACCTTTTCATCTATATGCAATATATAGATGGAGAGTTACTAGGATATTTAGAGCAGGTGTTTGAGGCAAGCTGAAACCTTGTCCTATACTTCTCCTATTGTACCTCAACATGAGACTGCAGGTCTGGCTGGTCAGAAGCAGGGCAAATTTCTGTCTGTCTGTCCGCGCTTCTAGCTTCTGTAATTATGAATATAAATGGATGAAATTTGGTACAGTTAAAGACTGTGTACAGGTATTGGTTTTGGCATCATACAATTATAATAATTTTACATTTTAGACTAGCTCTCCATACATGTGAAGTGGGGATGAAAAATATTTTTTCATTCTACCACATCAACAAGGTTTCAGCTTGCCTCAAACACCTGCTCTAAATTTCCTAGTAGCTCTTGGGCTAATACATATACCAGGTATATGTATATTCCATGTATAATATTCTTATTTGTGAGTATATTATACCCTCTTACAAATAAGAATATTTACACAATGGATAAGCTATACAATGGTTTGTCCTTGTCTGTCAAGCGACTTGCAATATATCAGAGGACAAAATATATATAGTTTATCCCTTGTGTAAATATTTTATTACTAAGGGGGATAATATTTTACATTAGGTCATACTTTCACCTGTTCTAAATAAAATTACCATTGTCTTACTAACATTTATTTTCATTTTCCATTCACTTTAATAACAATCTCTTGCAACTGTTCTTCTGTTCATGCAAGAAGACATTGGTGATAAGCTAAAACATACAGCCCATCATTATATCTTCCATTTTGAATCCCAATATACTCTGGTTAAATATTAAAACAACTGTAGTAATATAGATCAAAGAACTAACACTATGACTAACAAAACTAATGCTACACATTCCAACCAATCACCGTTTTGGATATGAAACCACTCACTGTAAGCCCATTTATTCTGACACACAGTCTGGAATCTTTTTAAAGTGGTTTCAGAGCCTCGATCAGCTCAGCCCTAACTATACCATATGAACAACACCGACCATAAATCAATTCTAATTACGCTGTCTTAAGTCTTTTCCAGATCTACAAAAGCACAAAACACCTTCTGAATTATCGCTAGATAAGTACTTTTTGCAGATACTTGAGGAAAAGAATTGATCCATACATACATACAAAAACCGCTTGGTAATCCCACAATTTTTTGTCTTTTTTTTTTTACAATCCTGTCAATTAACATTTTAGCATAAAATTTTCTGACGATGCTTAGGAGACTGATACATCTCCTCCATGATCCATGTTCTACTTTCATATTCCACCAATTAAGACATGTCCTTCTTTACATTGCAAGAAGTATAGTCCTACCATAAATAATGAAACCACGCCTTATAAAGATATGTCCACATTTATGTATTTTTTTTATAATTAATTTTGATTTAATTTTAATTTTGATTTAATAATAATAATTGGTACTTTATTCTTCTTCTTTTTGAAAATGGCTCTTTAGTGAGTCTAGGTGGTACCTACTAACTAAAACAATTAAAAATATAAAACTTGAAATTCATATTAATTTAAGGGCTTTAAAAAAAAAACAAAATGCACATAAAGTAATTTGTTAATTTATCAAAGCATCTTTTATTGATTGTGCTAATACCTGTTGAAGATTTGAGGAATGAATATGGATCTATTTACTGTAAAATAAATAAAAAAACACTTTCTTTTTCTGTGGTAAGGGATTTATTAACAAATATGTGTATATATTGGAAGAAAGGCTTCAAAATACTCCTTTTTGTATGATATTTCCAGATAATACAGATGAAGATGATAGCGGGAGTGATGAAGAAGTAGTTGAGGCTGTAAGTCCCAAGAAGAGAAAGAAGTAAAATAAGGTTAATGATACGCCACGACGTGTTAAAAGTGTTTGACACGAGAAACTAGGAATATTATACAGAAAAATATTGGTTCCAAATAAACATTGCAGCAATCAGCTAATAAAAGAAGTTTAAAGTTTTATCTAAAATCTGTTTATTGTGCAATATGTTTAATCCTGGGGAACATACTTTAATAGGAACAACTATGAACTAAGAAGAACCATGTGGCACACCGTCCTGCTTTTGTCCATCTTGATGGCGAAGTGAATTCCGATGGTAAAGAAGTATTTAAGTGAAATAATCATTTGATGTTAATAATAAAAGATTTGTTATATTTTTTCAGTTGTTTTATTACTTACGCTATTTTTGTAGTCATATTTACATACACCTTATTTACACTTTAGTTGACTGTTATAATATCTCTTCAACTCGAAATGTAAAGTTCACAAAAATATTACCTTAAAACAATAGCAAAATAAATAGTTTATTTTATTTTCCATGGAATGTTACAAATCACAGCAATTAATACATTAAATGTACTTCTTAAATCTTAGTTGTACTAGATAAAGGAAAAGTGGTAACAACCAATATTAGTCTACGATCAAAACATTTTATGTGATTGTTTTACTGAAAAACATCTTCTAAGATAGAAATTTCCTTTTTGTACTTACGCTACAACCTGTCCGCCAATGTAATTGAACAAAATTGTAGAATCTCTCTGAATGTAGTATCCATATATTATAATACAGTAATTTAACATTCTACACTCGTAAGTGCCTCAAGGTCTGAAAAGTACTTGTCAAATGTTTACCCTTAGATTTGAGTGTAGTTAACTATGTCACTGTTACAACACTTTTGAGGTCGAGAACAAAACTTGATAATTTATAATAAGAGCTATGTCTCGTTTTATCTTTTCGCGTTTGTGTGTTTTAGATATCAGTAGGTGACTGACATCAGTAATATGGATAATAGGTTGTTAGATCATAAGACTAGTGTTTGGGTTTGACTCAGGCAGATACGTTGGTGGCCTTATCGTCGGCTTCGGTGTCTGAACAACATAAATCACAACCGTTGACTCCGCAATCACACATAGACGTCGGACGTATCGAGTATTGGAATTTCTGAAAAGTAAAATAGGAATTTTTAAGTGTCTAAAATCTGCATGGACGTAATAATCTAATATGTATTTAAAATACACCAAAGAGCGATCTTTAGAGCTTTTATTACATCTTTTTTTTTCGAAAATTGTTATAATACTTAGTTCTAGTTCCATAATCAATATAAAAATATCATTATTCATGCCTGCATATACTCTGTTTTTTAAGTTGTGTTCTAAACCTAAATCTACAGTCTACATTTCGGCTCCGGTATTAGTAAAAGTTGGAGGCACTTACTTCTCTTATACTATTTCCTGGAGAACTCACAACCACGACTACAGCGTACACTGGTATACATAGCAATGACATGGAAGCGATAGTCCAGCCCAAAACTTGAGCCCATGCTGGATATTCGTACTGTCTGTAGCTGGGCGGCATGTAGTCTACTAAACTAGCAACCCAGAGTGCTAGTAGTAGGGCTGGAGCAGCTATCAACCAGCAGAATCTAAAATACAGCGACGGCCTTTGTCCTGTTGCAGAAAAAATAAATTTAGAACAAAATATATATCTACATAAGATCTATCTTATTAGAAAATGAGAGAGCATTGAAAATTAAGGTAGGCTTACATACTATTATACCAAAATAAGACGGAAGTCTGAAATTTTTTCGCACTAGTTTGGGAATTGGGCGTCAATGGACCTGTATAGGTAGGTATAAGCCACTGCCTGATAAAAGTCATATTAATATATTATATTAAGTCCTATTACCTATATCAAACATCAAATTACTTATTCGAGTTTTACCATAGCATGTTAATAATTTTACTTTAACCTTCGTGGTCATAATTGGATGTGTAAAAATGATAAATCTAGTATGTATTGTTCCCGCTAATCTCTTATCTAAGGCACCATTTGATATGGCAGAACGCACATTAGGTAATGCTACCTGGGCGTGCCCAGATTACTGAAAACAACATTTTATATGTTATGATCGGGAATCGCATTAATTATGATGTTAATACACTGAAAATGTGATAGGTCCTACCACTCCTACCTACAGTTATTCCGTAAAAAAACGATCAATTACTGTACAAAACCGTTCTTTAGATAGGTATCATATCAATATAATTAATACCAAGTATTACAACCATGTATTTTATCAGTGACCTTACATCGTATGTGACGTTTGAGTCTCATAAATTGCTCATAGAGTTAAATATTATGCATCTACCTATACTATACAGTTTTTTTCCATACAGTCTAATCCATCTAGTCAAACCTGCATTCTTACTAGTAAGGGGCCATCCATAAATTACGTCACACGAATTTCATGATTTTTGACCCTTCCCCCGTCCTTGTCACAGCTGGTCACATTTGTGAAATCCCCTCCCTAGTGTGACGTCACTTATTTGACAATACCACTCTTTTCATTCATTTTAAACTTGTTTCGTAAGTAGGTCTCACAATAACAATATAATCTCAAAATATCAGAACTAAGAAAACGACGACGTTTGATCTGCGAAAGTCAATTGTCGAATAAAATAGAAGCAATATCACCGCTAGGCACGGTGCATTTAGCGGCATTTATCAAAGGACAATTAGGCGGTCGGCGCGTAACAGTTATAGTCATGGAGCTGATAAAGAGAGGAGACGGCATAAGCAACTGTGGACTTTGATTTCTACTCGGCCCTCTACGTTATCACAGTGGGCGTGGCCTAAATCAATTTATTGTCAGCGTTTGTACTCTGCACACCTCTGTGATTTAAATAAATTTTTGTACTTTTCGAGTTTCTAAGAAGAAAATCATGAAATGTTGTGTTTTATCATGTACAAAATACTCAAATAGGCGTTCTGATACTATGAATACATTAAATTTTATGTGTAACTAATTAAAAACTAAATTTATTACAATTATTCTAGAAAAGTTCTTCTTTCAGCGCCGGATAAATTAGAAATTATTCTACTTGCCAATAGATGGCGTTTTTAAGCTTTGATCACGGGGCTTAAAAATATATTCTAGATACGTACTAACTCAAAATTAACATTATTTTAATCATCATGCGTTTTTCAAAAGTTTTCTTTGCAGTGGTTCCTAAAGACCTTTCAGTCGTAAATCAGTATTTCGTTTTTCATCATTTTACGCCCCTGTCGACCAATATGTAATCTGGCGTTTAGTGCCATCTAATGTCAGATAGCAAAACTACTCAGTAAGGTCGATAACGAACGAAGTACGTAGTTTTGCTATTGACCGGTAGATGAGTGGGCGGAGTCAGGCACCCCCTCACTCCGCAAAATATCACGCTTAGTTTTGTACTAAAATCTACTTACAACACCTCCTTTCTGTTATACCTCCAAGCTTATAGTAGGGTGAGTGGCCGACAAAACAATTTGAACCTTATGTTTCTACAGATCAAGTTGCAAATGTTTTTGAGTTTTTTGTTAATAGTTTAAAGTTCGTGTTTTACATAACACTTAGATTAAAATAGATTTTGAAATGTGGCGTCACGAAAATCAGGACCCGTCCCACCCCGTTGTCACACAATGTCACACTTCGTCGACCCCCTCCGTCCCCCATAACGTGTGACGTAGTTTATGGATGGCCCCTAAGCGAATATTTGCCCAATTTAAGACATGTGTTTAAATAACCGATAAGCTCTAAAACTACGGAGAAAAAATACTTAATTGACTTTTTTCTTACATCAATTAATTAATGTGAAAAAAGGGACATTAAGATTCGAGCAGTAACATAGTATGTGATTTTTGTATTTCTTACCCGTCATTTGTTTTATATTTTTCGATAGTCTGTCGACTCCGTAAAACCAGGCTATCGCAACCATTTCGAAGAAGGCGAGGTACGTAATACTCAAGGAAGCTGCGTAGTAATCCATCAGTTGGAACATATAGATGCCGCTTTGTATGATATGAGGCAATCCAAATACTAATGAGACTGCGCAGACGCACAGTACTAGTAATTCGTGATACACAAGCCGCTTTCGAATCATGTCAGGGAAACCGTCTTGTATTGAAGTTACGACCACTTCCACTATGGCAAACTGAAAAAAATATAGAGATTTATTTAATGCCCGACAGTTAACAGCACTGGATACTGATACTAAACATAAAAACAAAATGATACATTTTAAGCTCCCGATTTCCGGCAAGTAGTAAGCGAACTGATGATGATGAGTTATAGCTAAGAACTTGTTTGAAACAAAAAAAATAGATCAAAATTGGTTCATCCGTTTGGAATCTACGATGCCACATACAGATACACACATATACACAGACTCGTCAAACTTGTATCACCCCTTTGTTTGCTTCGGGAGTTAAAAATACGTAGGATCATTCTCAAAATGGTTTTTCAAGAATTAAAATAGCATTCTTAAATATACTACCATCCAATAAAATTACATCGACCTAACCCTTTGTATACGTCAGTTACTAGAAGTAATAATACCTAATAACTATAGCAAAATAATATAGGAATAAAAATACTTATCAACATACTTGACTGTTTAAGCCCAGACAAAGGAACATAAAGAAGAATAGAACTGCCCATAATTGAGATGCGGGCATTTTCGCTATTGCCTGGGGATATACCACAAACAGCAATCCTGGACCTAAAAAAGACAAGGTTTGATTAAATGAGAGAAGTAATACAAAGCGTTTATAAGGGACAGCAAATGAAGGTAGAAAAGAGTTTTTTTCCGTAGTGCAAGTTGAATCCTTGAGCATTATAGTAAAAACCCTTAACTGTACCATAACATACGCTATAGGTATCTTTGAACAGAGATGAGAGAACTCTTTAAATAAATTAGGATATCTTTGCTTTGAATACACAAAATACTTACGTGAATAAACAGTGTTTTGTTTACTTACTACTTTACAGTATTTAGGTAATATTAAAGAATAACAAATATTTTAGCAATGTTAGTTATCACTAATCAGTTTATTAGGTTTTTATTTGACCGTTTTAGAATTTGCTGATGATATAAATTCTTTTCCGACAAAGGTAGGTGCGTTTGAACCAAACTTACGTTTTATTTGGTCTCGACTTTTTTATCTCTTGTTTAATTTTTGTCAAGCATAAATTATCTTTGGTATACAAATATTGTATGATTTATCGGTACTTACTATCAGCTATAACAGACTTCACTGAAGTATTCTGTTCGAATGCTATATTTCCTATAGTCGCGAAGGTAAATATACCAACTATAAGACTGGTGACTGCATTTATTAAAGACACAGCTAGTGTGTCGTGAAGGAAATTGTTATCGAAGCGATTGTACGAGGCGAACATCATCATTGATCCAAATGCAATTCCGATAGAGTTGAAGATTTGCGACGCCGCGTTAACCCATGGTCTTGATTGTTTGAGCAGTTCCCAGTCAGGCTTGAAAAAGAACCTCAACCCTCTATCAGCGCCTTCGAGTGTTAACGATCGACCGAGAAAAACTATGATCAGTAAAAATGGCAGTGTTGTGGTGATGTATCGAACTTTAGCTGAGGATTTTATGCTCTTCCAGATGGCAAAGTAAACCAACAACCAAGCACACACCAAACAAGCCGCCAACTCCCACCGCATGCCACCAGGGTACTCAATACCATCACTCATGCTTAATACCTTCTTCCTGAAAGTATATGGTTTGTTAGAAACGCATTGCCATTTAATTAGGGTATTGTATTAAGAACGACATTACCTATGCAGAAACGTACAATTTGTAGGAAGGTATAATTATACCAACATTTTAGAATAATGTTTATGATTTTTTTAGTACAACTGTGGTGAGTATCTCACAATTATTATTAACTATC